>CM045739.1:705000-707500 GCA_024760905.1 Plotosus lineatus
TGATGAGTCTCAAGTTAGAAATTTAAGTCGTGATGTTCAATGTTGTTAGTGCTTATGCCCCACAGGCAGGATGTGAACTAGAAGAGAAGGAGAGATTCTGGAGTGAGTTGGATGAAGTGATGCAGAGTACCCCCAGAGGTGAAAGAGTGGACATTGGTGCAAACGTCAATGGACATGTTGTTGCAGGAAACAGAATGGACAAGGAAGTGATAGGCAGATTTGGTACCGAGGACAGGAACACAAAAGGACAGATGTTGATAGATTTTGCAAAAAGGATGGAAATGACTGTGGTGAATACTTTCTTCAAGAGACAGGTAAGGTAAGGTCTTGCTTCCACGATTCTTTCCCATAACTTCATCGTATGGCTCATCAACTTTATTCCTCTGTAGTTGCCACAACTCTGCACTACTCCCTTGTTCTTAAAAATGGGCACCAGCACACTTCTCCTCCATTCCTCCAGCATCGTCTCACTCTCTCAGACCTTGTTGAATGTTCTTGTCAGAAAATCTACTGCTACCTCTCCTAAACACTGCCATAGCTCTATCGGTATGTCATCAGGGCCAACTGCCTTTCCATTCTTCATTGTCTTCAATGCTATCCTCACTTCACCCTTACTAATCTTTACTACTTACTGGTCCTCAACGGTCACCTCTTCTACTCTTTTTTCTCTGTCATTTTCCTCATTCATCAGCTCTTCAAAGTACTCTTTCCATCTTCCCAGCACACTTCTGTCATCAGTCAATACATTTCCCTCTCTGTCCTTTATCACTATAACTTGCTGCACGTCCTTCCCATCTCTATTTCTCTGCTGTGCCAACCTGTATAAATCATTTTCTCCCTCCTTACTTTCCAACCGAGCATACAAGTCATCATTCGCCCTCTGTTTGGCCTTTGACACTGCTACCTTCACCTTACGCCGTGTCTCCCTGTACTCCTGTTTCCTCTCAACGTCCCACTTCTTCTTGGCTAACCTCATCCTTTGTACACACTCCTGCATTTCCTCATTCCAGCACCAGGTCTCCTTATATCCTCTCCTTCCTGGTGACACACCACGTATTCTCCTACCTGTCTCCCTGATCACATTAGCTGTAGTTGTCCAGTCATCTGGAAGCACTTCCTGACCACCCAAAACCTGTTTCAACTCCTCCTTGAAGACAACACGCAAGTCATTGTTTGATGTCGGACAGAATTCACCACTAAAATATATATTAATTGATTAGAAATAATCAGCTCCAACACTGAGAAATACCACACACACACACACACACACACACACACACACACACACACACACACACACACACACACACAGGCAAACACACAGATACACGTAGACACATACAGACAAGCACAAACACACACATATAGTCTATCACACACAGACACACACACACACACCATTCACTGTTTGATGTAGGACAAATCTGAAGGCAGAATTCACCAATAAAATATCGATAAATTTATTAGAACTAATCAGCACCAACACTGACAAATAAAACACACACACACACACACACACACACACACACACACACACACACACACACACACACACACACTCACTCCCATATAAACAAACACAAGACAAACCACACAAACACACACTCTCATATAAACACACACAAAAAAACAAGCCCACACACAAAAATACACACACACACACACACACACACACACACACACACACACACACACACACACACACACACACTTTCTCTCTCTTCTTCTTTTCCTTTCGGATTTTCCCTTCAGGAGTCGCCACAGCGAATCATCTGCCTCCATCTCACCCTGTCCTCTGCATCTTCTTCTCTTACACCAATTGCCTTCATGTCCACCTTCACCACATCCATGAATCTTCTCTTTGGTCTTCCTCTAGGCCTTCTGCCTGGTAGTTCCAACCTCAGCATCCTACTACCAATATACTCACTATCCCTCCTCTGTACATGTCCAAACCATCTCAATCTAGCATCTCTGACTTTGTCTCCAAAACCTCTCACATGTGCTGTCCCTCTGATGTACTCATTCCTGATCCTATCCATCCTCGTTACTCCCAAAGAGAACCTCAACATTTTCATCTCTGCTACCTCCAGCTCTGCCTCCTGTCTTTTCCTCAGTGCCACTGTTTCTAAACCATACAACATCGCTGGCCTCATCACCGTCTTGTACACTTTTCCTTCCATTCTTGCCGATACTCTCCTATCACACATCACACCGGACACTTTTCTCCAACCATTCCAACCTGCCTGCACACGCTTCTTCACCTCTTTTCCACACTCTCCATTGCTCTGGATTGTTGAGCCTAAGTACTTAAAATCCTCCACCTTCCTTATCTCTGCTCCCTGTAACCTCACCGTTGCTCTTGGGTCCTTGTCATTCATAAACATATATTCTGTCTTACTGAGGCTAACCTTCATTCCCCTCCTTTCCAGGGCATACCTCCACCTGTCTGGATTTTCCTGCACTTGTTCTCTGCTATCACTACAGATTACAATGTCATCTG
>CM045739.1:712500-715000 GCA_024760905.1 Plotosus lineatus
CAAGTATAGAGGGAACTCTCACCTTCTCTATATGAGGCTCCTGGAGGATGTGACTGGTTTGCTGTAGCACAGGAAGTGTGTCCTCACCATCCTCATTGTCCTCATCCTCGGATGCTGACACACTTGGGGAGCTGCACACACTCGGGGAACGCATGTTCTTCCTCCCTGTGATGATCTACAGGGGGAAAAGATGGAGACCATCATTTAATTCTGCACATGGGTATGTCTCAGTGGATTAATTAAAAGAATCTGTGACAGGAGATTCAAATAGAATTAATAATAATAATAATAATAATAATAATAATAATAATAATAATACATGAAATGAGGATGTGTCTGTTTCCTCTGCTCACCTGGTACCCTACTAAACACCTGGTCATGAACATAGAAGTAAACACATACCTTATAAATACAGAAATGAACACTACGGGTTTGATGCATTAATTTTGGCACCCTAATCCTTTCATATTGCGCAATGCCATGTGACCTGAACGTTTCCTTCATTGAAGTTTAGGAAAAACATGGCGAGTATGTTATACTCTGATGTGTGAAACTAAACCAAGACGGAAACATGTTTTAGATGATTCTGTTCTCACCTGAACATATGGTTCCTCACAGCCTTTGCAGAAGAACAGGATCTTTTCATTCTCCTCTTTTCTCTCTCTCAGACTCACCATGCCTTTGAGTGGCATTGGAATATAATACACTACTGGGCGACTGTGTGTGTGTGTGTGTGTGTGTGTGTGTGTGCGTGTGTGTGTGTGTGTGTGTGTGTGTGTGTGTGTGTGTGTGCGCGTTGATAGAGTTGCAGGACTGTACTTGTGTGAATGAAATTCCTGTGTCTCTGTGCTTTATACGATTCCTCTCACATTCACTCTGATTGGTTGGATGTTTTCCCTGCGTGGGTTTCCCCGCCTCCCTTCATGACGGTTTGTCTTTGGATGGGTTTATGTTATTTACAGTAAATGGCTGGAGCACTTCGAACCCACAAAGAGGAAACGAAACTGAACAAAAGAAAGAGAAAAACAGTTGAGGGAGGAGTGGGGTGAAGAAGTTTTGGCATGATTGTTCATGTTTTCATGTGATTAGAAGGATGTCAGGAGCAGGTGAAGTGCAGAAATGGTGGTGTGATGAGGATCACAGATTCACTCACTGGAGAGTTTTAGCACTGTTGCTAACATCACACAGACTCTGGTATGTGTGGAGACACAGACGAGGTGATAGAACTAATAATGTTCCACAGTGGTGAAAATCTCTCAAGTGATTGGTTGAGTTCTGTATGTGTTCTTTCTTTCTTTCTTTCTTTTTTTTTTTTTGGATTTTTCACCAATTTCCCCTTAATTTATTAGTATCCAATTCCCACCCATCAGGTAGTGCCGTCCTTGTCACATGACCATCGCCAATCAAGGAAGGGCGAAAGCATGCACACGTACCTTCTATGACATGTGATGCTCGCCACTTGCCTCTTTTCACACTGTGGCACCATGTGTATTTGGGGCACTCGAACACACGTGAAATGAAAGCACCATCCCCTCTCTTATTAATGAGCTCACAGTCACCCGTGATTGGCTGGTGGTCACTGTGAGTGACAGCAATGTGAGCATATGCCATCCCTCCCACCTGTGAGAGCTTGGCCAGTTAGCTCTCATGGACTCCTGGCAACGGATGGCTGTGGCATTAAACTGGATTTGAATTGCGATCTCCGGGTTAATAGTCGTGCACCTTGTCAATGCACCACTCGGGAGACTGTGTGCATTATTTCTGGATGACTGTGCATCTCTGGCTGTCTGCAGCTGGTGGTTTTTATGGTAACAGGCCACACAGTAAATTTAGAAACTGCTGATTGGTGGTATTTCTTGAAAAGGGAACACATTATAGAAAATGAATTAAAGAAGGTGGTGTAGGCATGTCCACCTCACAGCAAGGTCATGGGTTGGATTCCCAGCTCCCCAGATTCCCAGTTTCTGTGTGGAGTTCGCATGTTCTCCACGTGCTTGCATGGGCTCTCTCCGGGTACTCCCGTTTCCTCCCATAGTCTAAAAACATGCACAGTAGGTTCGTTGGCTGTTTCAATCTCGTCGAGGTGTGAATGTGAATGGTTGTGTGAGTGTCGGATGTGCAATAGTCTGGTGAGCTGTTGAGGGTGTACCCCGCCTTTGCCCAAAGTCAGCTGAGATGGGTGCCAGTCTCCCTGCGACACTAATTAGGATTAAGTAGTTCAGAAAATGAATGAATGAATGAATGGAAGAAGTCTCTAGTGTTGGCACCGTGTCACATGAACTGTGAATTTTTAAAATATTTTCAGAACAGAGAAGTTTCCACACACTGGATCTCAGTAGTTATGTAAGGTTTGCTGTGATTCTGATGAAGGAAGTGACATCATCTGCAATGTCTGAGGGAAGTACAGTAACACAGCGCTGAACAGTTGGACGCCACACGCACTTCGACACAAAGCCGGGGTTTAAATAGTAAAATAATATGACACTCTTTCTTTCTGAAA
>CM045739.1:765000-767500 GCA_024760905.1 Plotosus lineatus
CCCTCATGCCGGTCCCAAGCCCGGAGAAATGCAGAGGGTTGTGTCAGGAAGGGCATCCGACGTAAAACCAATGCCAATTATTTATGATGCAAATCAAAAGTATTACCTCCATACCGGATCGGTCGAGGCCCGGGTTAACAACGACCGCCATCAGTGCTGTCAATCAACAGGATGCTGATGGAAATTGGACTACTGTTGGTCGAAGACGTCGAAGAAGGAGAGGTGGGAGGCGTGTCCATAGGCAGAGAGAGAAGAGGAAAGGCATGAGTCTAGGACTGAGAGTGGGGACTTTGAATGTTGGAACTATGCACAGAAAAGGTCGAGAGCTGGTTGACATGATGCAGAGGAGGAAGGTGGACATACTGTGTGTTCAGGAGACCAGGTGGAAAGGTAGCAAAGCTAAAAGCTTAGGAGCAGGGTTTAAGCTGTTTTATCATGGTGTGGATGGGAAGAGAAATGGAGTCGGAGTCATCTTGAAGGAGGAGTTTGTCAGGAATGTCCTAAAAGTGAAAAGAGTGTCAGACAGAGTGATGAGTCTCAAGTTAGAAATTGAAGGTGTAATGCTCAATGTTGTTAGTGCTTATGCCCCACAGGCAGGATGTGAGCTAGAAGAGAAGGAGAGATTCTGGAGTGAGTTAGATGAAGTGATGCAGAGTACCACCAGAGGTGAAAGAGTGGTCATTGGTGCAGACTTCAATGGACATGTTGGTGCAGGCAACAGAGGGGACGAGGAAGTGATGGGCAGGTTTGGTATCCAGGACAGGAACGCAGAAGGACAGATGTTGATAGATTTTGCAAAAAGGATGGAAATGGCTGTGGTGAATACTTTCTTAGAGAAGAAACAGGAGCATAGGGTGACTTATAAAAGCGGAGGTAGGAGCACACAGGTAGACTACATCTTGTGTAGGCGATGTAATTTGAAGGAAGCCAGTGACTGCAAAGTCATCGTGGGTGAGAGTGTTGCCAAACAGCATAAGATGGTGGTGTGCAGGATGACTCTGATGGTGAGAAAGGTGAAAAAGGCAAAGGCAGAGCAGAAGACAAAGTGGTGGAAGCTGAAAAAGGAAGAGTGTCGTGTTGTCTTCAAGGAGGAGTTGAAACAGTCTTTGGGTGGCCAGGAAGTGCTTCCAAATGACTGGACAACCACAGCAAATGTGATCAGGGACACAGGTAGGAGAGTACTTTGTGTGTCCTCTGGAAGGAAAGTAGATAAGGAGACTTGGTGGTGGAATGAGGAAGTGCAGGAGTGTGTACAAAGGAAGAGGTTAGCCAAGAAGAAGTGGGACATTGAGAGGACCGAAGAGAGTAAACAGGAGTACAGGGAGACACAGCGTAAGGCGAAAGTAGCAGTGGCTAAGGCCAAACAGAGGGCGTATGATGACTTGTATGATAGGTTGGATAGTAAAGAGGGAGAAAATGATCTATACAGGTTGGCACAGCAGAGAAATATGGATGGGAAGGACGTGCAGCAAGTTAGATTGATAAAGGACAGAGAGGGAACTGTATTGACTAATGACAGAAGTGTGCTGGGAAGATGGAAAGAGTACTTTGAAGAGCTGATGAATGAGGAAAATGAGAGAGAAAAAAGAGTAGAAGAGGTAACCATTGAGGAGCAGGATGTAGCAAAGATCAGTAAGGGTGAAGTGAGAAGGGCATTGAAGAGGATGAAGAATGGAAAGGCAGTTGGTCCTGATGATATACCTGTGGAGCTATGGAAGTGTCTAGGAGAGGTAGCAGTAGATTTTCTGACAAGAACATTCAACAAGGTACTAGAGAGTGAGCAGATGCCGGAGGAGTGGAGGAGAAGTGTGCTGGTGCCCATTTTTAAGAACAAGGGAGACGTGCAGAGTTGCAGCAACTACAGAGGGATAAAGTTGATGAGCCATACGATGAAGTTATGGGAAAGAATAGTGGAAGCTAGACTAAGGGCAGAGGTCAGCATTTGTGAACAACAGTTTGGTTTCATGCCAAGAAAGAGCACCACAGATGCAATGTTTGCCTTGAGGATGTTAATAGAGAAGTACAGAGAAGGTCAGAGGGAGCTACATTGTGCCTTTGTGGATCTGGAAAAGCATATGACAGGGTGCCGAGAGAAGAACTGTGGTATTGCATGAGGAAGTCTGGAGTGGCAGAGAAGTATGTTAGAGTGGTGCAGGACATGTATGAGAGATGTAAGACAGTGGTGAGGTGTGCTGTCGGTGTGACCGAGCAATTCAAGGTGGAGGTGGGACTGCATCAAGGGTCAGCTCTGAGCCCCTTCTTGTTTGCTATGGTGATGGACAGGCTGACAGACGAGGTGAGACAAGAATCTCCATGGACTATGATGTTTGCAGATGACATCGTGATCTGTAGTGAGAGCAGAGAACAAGTGCAGGAAAATCTAGAGAGGTGGAGGTATGCCCTGGAAAGGAGAGGAATGAAGGTTAGCCTCAGAAAATCAGAATACATGTGTGTGAATGAGAAGGACCCAGGAGGAACGGTGATGTTACAGGGAGCAGAG
>CM045739.1:790000-820000 GCA_024760905.1 Plotosus lineatus
TTCACTGATTACCCTCAGATACTGTAATACGAGTGATCAGACAGGTTTTATGTACAATTTTCACATTAATCATAAGTATAATTATTTCTTATTGTAGTGTGGAGTGTAAATGTAATGATATTTTATTTGATGTGTAAATAATAACAAGCCTGAGTCTCCAGATTAAAGGTGGTATCTGGAGCAGAAGAGGTTTCATCATATACTATCGTATCATCTTAAAAACTGAGGTTCACACTGAATTGTTTTTCAGGTGGCAGGACCGAGACAGGATTTACATTCCGGGGTGGATGGCGGCGGCGTTATCGAACCCATGACTGACCTGATCGGAATCCTCAGTACTTCCTAAAATTTTACTTACTTTACTTTTATTACTTGTTCATCAACCCCCCCCCACACACACACACACACACACACACACACACACAGAGACACACACAGACACATGGTATGAGCAAAAGGTCTGATTAGTGAATGTTTCTGTCTCAGACACGCTGATCAGCGCGACCGGGCAGATCCTGATCCCCGGCATTACAGACGCAATTGCGAACATCACTGATGAGGAGAAGAAGATTTTTGAGGGGGTAGATTTTGACATGGAGACTTATAAGAACACGATTGGTGTTGATCGACTCATGTACGACAACAAGGTGAGAATGTTATTTCAGAGTGTAGTACGTGCCATTCAGTAGGGTTTATGTTTCTGGGTAAGCGTCCACGCTGTATGAAAGCGACTGAAGTGGTTTGATTAACACTTATAATATGGTACACAGTGTTTCTTTTTATATGTATTTTTTTATATCACAACTTCCATCACTACAGAAATGCGGATTCTCCATGACATCATGTAATCACAAAACCAGTTCTCTCTCAATACTTGTGATTAATCTGCACCCACTGTTTTAAAAATTCAAGTAAAAAGGATGTACAGTAGGCCATCGATATTCACAGGGGTTTGGTTCCGGCCCCTCCTGCGAACGAAGATAATCTGCGAGTTCTGTACCCGGAAGTAAAACCCCATGTATCATATTACATGCATGAATGAGCACCTGGAAGTAAAATACTATGTATCTATTACATGCACTAAAATATGCTTCTTAAACACATTCTATAGAGAGTCTTACTCATTAATACAGTATTAATGTAGTAAAATGTAGTAATGATTAAGAAAATCCTTTTAATTTTGTACTGTGATACTTATTAATAAAATATGTAAACATTATACAGCATCATATATATATATATATATATATATATATATATATATATATATATACATACATACATACATACAGTATGTATATGTTTTCATTTTGTATGTATAATATATTATCCAGTTAAGCTCTATGATGCCACTCTCTTCTGAAGAAATAA
This sequence comes from Plotosus lineatus, assembly GCA_024760905.1. NCBI lineage: Eukaryota > Metazoa > Chordata > Actinopteri > Siluriformes > Plotosidae > Plotosus > Plotosus lineatus. The sequence goes on from CM045739.1 coordinate 791,372, forward strand.
GACTTTCTCCTGAAGAAACGGCAGATTTTCTCTTAAGTACCTGAAGATAATCATCTGAACTGTTGTAAAGCTGTAGTATTAAAGTCTTTTTCGATTATTATTCCAGTACAATGCCTAAGTTAATGTTTAGAATGTTTAGCTCAGCCACGCCCCTCAGCTGGAGAGGAGTTAGAGAACACAGCTGTCAAAATCAAAGTCCCCCAAAACACAGACCATAACAAAAAGAACATAAAAGAATATGAAATGTAATAAATTGGATAAACAAAACAAAACGATAAATATGCTACACTACAGTACATAAAATCACACACAAACATTCTAAAACTGAACTTAGGTACTGTACTGGAATAATGATTGAAAAAGACTTTAATACTAGAGTGCTTTCAGATGATTATTTCTCTTCATGCACTGCAAAGGAAACTGTTGTTTCTTCGGGAGAAAGTCTTATTTCTTCAGAAGAGACATCCAACGCCATTACCTTTTCTAGCGCTTAGCCAGAGAAGACGCACAGTGTTTGAGTGGCATCATGCAGCTTATCTGGTAATTAAAACACACAAAAAAGAGGCTCATTGAAAGCTTGTGCGTGACTCAGGAAAAAGGGGTGTTACATCATCTCATCTCAACCAATCAGCAGGAAGGAGGACAGCCATTGGCTGAATTTGAGTGAAGTGTCAGTTGCTTGGTAGTCCACGAATACTCAAACCGTAAGTGCAAGACTGCGAATAGTCATGGGCCTACTGTAATGTATTCTATTCTATAAACACACAAAGCTTTAAAGCGGCAGAATGGGAAATGGTGGGACTCAGCGAGGGAGTCGAATTAATCTGCTGTTGATGTGATGCAAACATTCTGCCACATTAACGAGAGGTTGTCAGTGTATAATCTCATCATCACTCAGGTCGACCTTCTCGCTCATCTGTGGCGTTTCCCTACCGTGTCCATCCATGGCATAGAGGGTGCTTTCTCAGGCCACGGAACAAAAACTGTCATCCCTGCTAAAGTCACGGCGAAATTCTCCATCCGCCAGGTTCCCAACATGGAGCCTGCAGTCGTGGAGAAACAGGTAGAACTTTGCAGGTCCCATTGCTACAGGACTGATTATTCACTGAAGTAAAGTAGTGGTATATAAGCTCATTTTCAAACTAACACAGCGTGTCCCAGGTAATGGATCACCTGCATGCTGTGTTCAAGCAGAGGAACAGTCCCAATAAGCTCACAGTGAAGATGGTTATCGGAGCAAAGCCATGGTTAGCCAATGTTAAACACGCTCTGTATGAGGCTGGAAAGAGGGCAGTGAAGACAGGTCAGCTTAATGTCATTACAACATTACATGACATTGTTACATCACATCATAACAATAAATTATCATCATTACATCACCATTACATTATCATAGCTTCAGACTTAAGTCTGATGAGATCCACAGTGCGATTCGAATCATAACTCCCATCTATTCATGTGATGGTGGCATGTTTTCAGAGGAAGAAGTGACTCATCATTAGTAACGATTAAAAAGCACTAACACGATGTTTGGCTGCAGTGTTTAGTATGGAGCCGGAGCTGATCCGGGAGGGAGGAACGATTCCCATCGCTCGCACCTTCCAGGATGTGACAGGGAAAGACATTATTATGCTGCCCATCGGGGGCTTCGACGATGGCTTGCACTCTCAGAATGAGAAAATCAGCAGGTGAATGCACACCAAACAACAGCAACAACAAAAACCTCAGAATTCAGTACACAGAGGATGTCAAATAATCATTCAGTATACAGAGAAGGTGGAGCTTCTAGATCAGGGATGTCCAAAGTTTCTTTAGTGGGGGCCAAATACAGAAAAATGAACAAAGGGCAGGCTGCACATATCAACATATCACCGCATGAATAATGTGTGTATTTCTAACACCTAAAATGTGAAGAAGTCAGAAGTTTGGTGGTTGAGACATGAAGGACTTCACGGAGACGCCCAGCAGTTATTCCGGTTCTCAGGCTGTTTTTGTTCCGATGTAACAGAGAAAATGTTTGTTCACATATGTATGTTGAGCCGAACAGGATCATCATTCTTTTTGCATGGCGACTCATCAGTGGAAACTTGGTATTCTCCAACCTCCGATAGAAGTCAGGAGGGAAAGAAACTGATGGTGACTTGTCAGCGAATCATCATATGGCATTGCAATCAGTTCTAACTGCAGACTCTCTTCCACTTCTGCATTCACGAGGGAGTTGAGAAAGATGATTTGCTTTTCAATCACAGAAAAATCTTGGACACGCTGGTTGAATTCTGTCACAAAAGATGGTAGTGGTGGCTTAGTGTTAATGCGATGGGTTGTCAATCCAAGAGTCAGCGGCTAGAAATATAAAAAAAAAGATAATTGTAAGTTGCTCTGGAGAAGAGTGTCTGCAAAATGCTGCAAAAGTAATTTATATATTTCTTCCGGCTGTCCATCCATACGATGATGACTGCGATGCAAGGAGAGTTAGGTCCTGCAAAACCGCAGGTGGGCCACCAGGCCGGCCTGCAAACAGCAAAGTCAACCGCAGAAACAACAAGCAAACCCTGTTGTTGGTAAGGAATGTCTCATTTGATGTCCATGCTCAAATTTTCTTTGACGTTTCTCTTCAATAGCTATCTTTGATTTCCTCACTGCTGCTCCCCAGAGACTTCTATCACTGGCATCCTTTTCCCAACTGTTGTAATTGATTCCAGTGTGCTTCATGTGCCTCTTCAGCACATCCTTGAAGCGGAGCTTCTGCCCGCCGTGTACTCTCTCTCCCTGGACAAGCGGTCCATAAAATACTGCTTTTGGGAATCTGGTGTCTGGCATGCGATAAACATGCCCTACCCAGCGGAGCTGTGATGCTATAATTAATGCCCTTGAGCTAACTGTTTTGGCTTCTTCCAGAACAACAACATCCAGCACCCTGTCCTGCCAGCGAATCTCCATGATTTGGCGTAGCTGACGAAAAAGCGTCGCGGTCAGTTTTTGAATGTGTCTACAGTAGAGGGTCATGCACTCTGTTGAGTAGAGAGGTACTGGTAGGACTGCGGCATTATACACTTTAACTTTGGTTTCTTTCTTGATGTCATGTCTTGACCACAGACGATTATATAGGGCCCAGAAGGCTTTGGTGACTGCTTGAATTTGTCGTTCAACCTCCCGGTCAGATGAGTTCAAACTGGAAATCACAGTTCCAAGATAACTAAAGTGTTCAGTTCTTGACAGGGGTGACCCATTCACCAGCATAGTCGGGCATATTCCCAAGCCATCTGGTTGGGATTGATAGAGTAGTTGTGTCCTGGATACATTTATCTTAAGGCCAAACAAGTGGAATGCCTCGTAGAAGCAGTCAACAATTTCTTGGATGTCATTTGCGTTCGTTGCAGCCAAAGCAGAATCATCGGCGTAAAGTTGATGGAGTTTCAGCACCTTCCAAAGTGTCTCTCTATATCCACAGTGTCAAAGGCCTTCGAGAAATCTACAAAGGCCACATATAGTGCTTGATGTTGTTTGATGGCTTTTTCTTGGAGCTGTCGAAGCGTGACGATCGTGTCTATAGTTGACCTGTCTGCTCTGAAACCACACTGGCTCTTCTTGTAGATGGTTACTATGACTGCATCCTTAAAATCTTGAGGGACGCTCGAGTTTATCAAGCAAATATTGAACAACCAAAGTAGTTTGTGCCTCAAGCACTGACCAACATTCTTCCACAGATCTGCAGGGATTCCGTCTTGGCCAGGAGCTCTGCCAGACCTTGCGCTCTTCAGTGCTTTCTCTAACTCTATGGCTGTGATCGGATCAGAGAGCTCTTTCCTTGTTTACTCCAGGGTTCATGAGTCCCCATCTACCCGAAGCAACTGGCACTCACCCTTTCTCCTGTTAGTAGAAACAGTTCCGCCACGGGAAGGCCAGGAGCTGGTCTTGGTTGTCAGAGGCTATATGAGACGCTCGCCATAAGGGGCATTTCATAAGCATTCGGAGCTTGTCCCCAATGCCACCCCTAGGCATAACACCCATGGAACTAATTCATATATTTAGTCTATATTTAAAGTAATTATAGCAGAAAGGTCGGCCTTTGGAAAGTGAACTTGATTTCCGACAACGTGGGGAAGTGCGCAGCATTGAAGCTTCGTAGTTGTGTCTCAAAGAGGCAGAGCTTTACACAGAAAGCTTTCATGTGCGCATACAGGTGTGGCACCAGCTGTTCTTTCCCTTGTAGGCTCTTGTTCAGTGTACTCAGATGTTGAGTAAGATCAACTAAAAATTCCAGGTCTGCAAGCCAGCAAGGGTCACTCCGTTCATGAAGAGGTCGGCCCTTCTATTTGAAAAACTGGTCAATTTCTGATATCAGAATAAAACCGCTGTAGTACAGAGCCACAGCTGAGCCAATGCGCACTAGAGCGGTAGAGTAGGTCCCTGTATTCAGCATCCATATCAGCTAGGAAAGCTTGTAATTCTCGGTGGTACAGTCCTCTTGCTCAAACTACGTTGACAGTGTTTACAACAGTGTTCATCACATCGTCCAGCTGCACAGTCTTGGCACGTAGTGCTTCCTGGTGAATTATACAGTGGATTCTAACTGCCTCACCTCTGCTCTCTTTTATCTTAGCACACACCAGTGATGCCATTCCGCTGGGCCCAGCCATCATTACCGGAGCACCATCCCTTGTTTCTGCATAGTTTGTCCCATTTAAACCGATCTTTTCAAGTGCCTCTGACACAGCTTCAATCATATCTTTACCCTTGGCTGTGATTTTTAGGCTATTCATATCAAGCAGCTCCTCCATACAGCAAAAATTATCATCTACTCCCCACAAAAAAATTCAAAGTCTGTGGCATCTGTGCTCTGATCACATGCTATCGAGTAAAAATCAAAAGCAAAAGCTTTGTTTTTCAGCTGAAGTTTCAAGTTAGCTGAAAAATGCTCAATTTTCCTTGCCGCTGTATTTCTGGATAAACTCAAGTTGTAGAAATCCTGCACTTTTTCCGAACACATTATTCCTGTGACTTTTGATAATTTGATTTTACTATGTGCTGCTTTGTGAAATCACCATCTGTAAACGGTTGGCCAATAAGTTTAACGACGTCATAGCTGGCTGTTGTGATGTTTTCCTGTATTTTGTTAGCACAGGAAGAAAAACTGCTGTCGCTCTTGCAGGCTCGCTGTCACTTGCTTGACTTTCAGTGTTCGTTCGGTGTTGGTGTACGAGGTGGATCTCATGTTTGGTAACATAGTGTCTACGGACTCTTTCGTCACAGCAACAGCTTCAGTGTGAATCAGACAGACACTTTCCATTGAATTCTTTGAAGAAATAATAATTTTTCTCACCGTGGTTGAAATCCTCTATACTCACTTTCTATATTGTGTTTTTTTTAAATGCTGCTATTTTCTGCTGATTGGCGGTAAGTTTTTCTTCCTCTTAACTTCTTTTCCTTTCGGCTGTACCCCTCTTTTTCAGGGGTCACCACAGCGAATCATCACATGTTTGATTTGGAATAGGTTTTTATGTCGCATACCGTTCCTGACACAACCCTTTAGCAAGGGGCAGAAACACGCTGACAGCTATGTAGCTCCTTTTTACAAAAGTCAGCAATTTTTTTTTTTACATGAACCTTTCACCATGGACAGTGAGAGACATGGCCGGCCTTTGGTAACCCAGTTAACTGCACTGGGGGGACATTTCTCCCTCTTAACTGTGCAATCACATTAAGTGGAGAAGCACCATTTATGTGATTGGCTCCATCTAGTGTTGAAACTGAAGTGCAACAGAGTTGAGCTCAAGCTTTTTGCGTGGGCCATATTGAGTGATATTCTGTGGGGCAGTGGTGGTCTAGTGGTATAGGGCACTGGATCGCTGATCCAAAGGTTGGGGGTTCACAACGTTGTCACTGCCCCCCCCCCCCCCCCCTCCCCAGTGCAGCTAACTGGGTTATCAAAGGCGGGCCATGTCTGTCACTGTCTATGGTGAGAGGTTGATGTAAAAGAACCATTGCTGACTTTCGTAAAGAGGAGCTGCAAAGTCGTCAGCGTGTTTCCGTCCCTTGCTAAAAAGGGTTGTGACAGGAAGGGCATCCGACGTAAAAACCTCTGCCAAACCAAAACGTGCGAATCAGATGATTCACTGTGGCGACTCCCGAGTCAAAGGGAAAAAGCCGAAAGGAAGACAGACAGACATTCTGTGCGGCTGTATGTAATTCTATTTTCATCATTTGCTGCGGCCCAATAAACCTGGGTTGCGGGTCACAGTTGACCTGCGGGCTTTAGTTTGGACATCCCTGTTCAAGATGGTTATGGTAAATTCCTGAAAGTTGTGTAACTCCTCAGGTGATTATTACAGAGAACTAATTGTGTTATTTTATAGGTATAACTACATTGAGGGAACGAAGCTGTTCATCGCATATCTGCACGAAGTTTCTCACATTAACAACGAATAATCAGGTCTAAATGCTGTTCTGTGATCATTTCCTCAATCATTACCAGTGTTACTAATGTTATAATATTTTATGTTTCATTTATCATTTCCCTCACTCCCTCCCTGTCTCTCCCTCCCTCCATCTCTCTCTCTCTCTCTCTCTCTCTACCACTCTCCCTCTCTCCCTCTCTCCCCCTCACTTTCACTCTCCCACTCTCTTTCCCTCTCTTCCTCCCTCTCCCTCTCTCTCTCTCCCTCCTCCTTTCTCTCTCCCTCTCCCTCTCTCTCTCCCTCTCTCCCCTCTCTCTCTCCCCTCACTTTCTTGCTCTCACTATCTCACCCTCACTCTATCGTTCTCCCTCTCTCCTGCTCTTTCTCCTTTTCTCTCACTTCCTCTCTCGCTCCCCCTTTCTCACCCCCACTCTCTCAGTCTCTCTCTGCTCCCTTCCCTTTCTTCCTCTCTCTCACTTCTCTTGCCTCTCTCTCTCTCTCTCTCTCTCTCTCTCTCTCTTTCTCTCTCGTTCCCTCTCCTCTCATCTCTCGTCTCGTCTCTCTCGCTCTATCTCTCTCCCCTTATCTCTTCCCCTCCATTCCTTTTCCTCCCTCTACCCTCCTCTCTCAAGTGAGTCAATTAAAAACATTCAGAGCTAAAACAAAGTACATTATTGGTCTACAGAGTAAAACAACTACTCGAGATTTTTTGTAAATTTAAAATATTTTAAAATATCAATATCACACTGTATTACAAATATTACAAATAAATAAATGAAGCACAGGAGACTTTTATCGTGTAGTCTTTTCGATCTGATGTGTGATTTTACAGGCTATAGAGGTTGCCAGGTTTGACATTAGAAGTACAAATTAAACTGCTTTTGCTATAAGAATTCTGCTTTGGAGTCAAATGCTACATCTAAAATATTGTATGTATGCTAGTGCATCTCGGTAACTAAGAACAGCTTCCAAAATTGGATTTCAGTAATTCTGTGAAACTTTGGCAAGCCGTGCATTTGGTGTCTGGGCCTTCAGTGGACTTATTGGATTTAATCCAACATTTAATCTAATTTAATACTACTATCTTAATATCACTTTGCAATTATACAAACCATCAATAATATACAAAAATAATATTATGTTTTCACACTTTCTCTGCAATGCATATATATATATATATATATATATATATATATGCATATTATAATATAACAAGGTGTAGCATTGCAGAGAGAGCGTGAAAGAGAGAGACAGAGAGAGAGAGAGAGAGAGAGAGAGAGAGAGAGAGAGAGAGAGAGAGGGAGGTGCAGTTCACATATTACGGGTGAATACCATTACTACAAAAGCAAGAAACCCGGTTAACCCTTTATCTCTGAATACATCGTGGAGCTAAACTGCTTGTAAACACTGATCTGGAAGTGGGGAACAAACCCTTTCCCAGGCTGAGACAAGCTATCTGTTGTTGTGGTTGGCCGATCAATCCTTATGATGTCTAGCTTTCTGGAAAAGTCCACCTTGAAAATGGATTTTTAAGAATGTCCATCAGTAAGTCAGTTTCTCCTCCTCCGTCAGCCATTGTGTATCGTGGGCAAATCACTGCGAACTATTCAGCTTATCGAACTTGGCTTGTCAAGCAATTTTTCTCGGACCAACTAATCAGCAGACAGAAAACTTCATGTTATTGTAAACCCATTCACTGGTCCTGCAAGGCGAATCTGAAATCCGATTGGTTAAAAAAAACAACAACCCCGTCGATAATATATTTAAGTGACACTGGCCAGCGCTGCTGATTCTGAAGGCTCTGAGCAGATTAGATTGTCATGGCCGCACATAGAAGCTAATGTCTGATTGGACAAAAAATTCTGACATTCACATACATGTACCGGAAGCAGTGCAACCAAGAGACACTACGAAATGAAGAGAATCAAGTGCTGGGAATAAATTAGTACAACTTAATGGAACAAATACTAGAATCTAAATTAAGGCTTCTGATAGTGTTTAGGACAGCAGAAAAGGCTTTGCTAGCCCTGATGGCCCAACACTGCATTACACACCTACCGATATATTTCTTTAAAATTTGATTACTATACCTTACAGCTAACAAAAACCCAAGATCCAGTATCTCAGAACATTAGAATATTGTGAAAAAGTTCAACACTGGAGACTCATGGTGTCACACTCTAGTCGAGTAATTAACTCAAAACACCACCTGCAAAGGATTCCTGGGCCTTTAAATGGCTTGTCATTGGTAACAGAGGCCATTGTTACAGAAGCTGGCTGTGCACAGATCCAAGCACAGTACAGTAATGGAAGATTGAATGAAGGAAAAAATGGTCGCGAAAAGTGCACAGGCATCAGTGATAACCACAGCTTGTGAAGATTGTGAAATGAAACTCTTTTAAGAATGGGGGGGGGGGGTGCACAAGGACCGCTGCTGGAGTGTGTTTCAAGAGCCACCAGGCACAGACGTATCCAGGACATGGGCTTCAGCTGTCACATCAAGCCACTCTCGAACCAGAGACAATGTCAGAGGCATCTTACTCAGGCTAAGGACAAAAGAACTGGATTGTTCCTCAATGGTCCAAAGTCCTTTTTTGTATTTCTTTTGTAAATCAAGGCCAGAGTTTGGAGTAAGAGACGAGAGGCACAGAATCCAGGTTACTTGAGGTCCAGTATAAAGTTCCTCGTTCAGTGGTGGTCTTACAAGCCATGTCATCGGTTGGTGTTGGTCCACTGTACTTTCTCAGGTTCAAGGCCAGCATAGCCATCTACCAAGAAGTTTTAGAGCTCTTTATGCTTCCCTCTGCTGACCAGATTTATGGAGATGCTGGTTTCACTTTCCAGCAGGACTTTGTACCTGCACACACACTGCCTCTTTTAAAAAATAAATATCATGAAATGAACCTTATATTATCTCAATTAATATATTTGGTACCCAGGTAGGTCACTGAATTTTCATAGCAGTTACTTGCTCAACCCTTGCCAGCCTATTATCACTAGTCCATTACAGATTCTGCACACTGGGTTGTGATTGACATATTTCTATAGTAAGCTGGTTGGGACACGGTGCCAAATAACAATCACTATCAGAATTAACTCTTTACAGTCACTTCAGAGGAATTGAAATACAGACTGTACGCCTTATTAAGTGGTCTATATGGTGTATAATAATCCACACTACATTCAGCTACCATCTTTGAATGGCAAACCCACTATAAACTCCACTAGTGAGCAGGGGGGGGGGGGGGGATTTCAGACCCAACCTGAGTGACGTCATCAACCCTGTTACCATGTCTGTGACGCAGTCGCATATTTTGTGACATTTTCACCTACTCCGTGATGTACACACGTCTGCAACACTTTACATGCTGATCGTACTGTGTAAATTCGAAAGCACACTTCCCTTTACACTCGATCTGGTTTCAGAGCTTTCAGTGCTCCACACCTGAGGCTGAAGATTTGTAGGTAAAACAACTCGACACTCATAAGAATATTTAGCGAAATGAATTTCCCCTGGGTGTGACAGTGGCTATGAATGTTTGTGAGAGTGTCACCACCCCGCGATGGCCTGGCGAGCCGCCCAGGGTGTACTCTGTCCTCGCCCGGAGTCGGCGGGGATGGACGCTGGCCGCCCCGTCACCCTAATTAGGATGAAGCGGTTACGGGAAATGAATGAATGGATATTAAGTCAATAATCATGTGAAACTAATTTTAGGTGTCTGTGTTGAATAATCATAGCAGTAAGTATTGAAATAACAGCTCCTACAGCGCCCTCTCAATACAGTATGTTATTTATACCATGGGAAGTTATTTCAGCTTTTATTGTTTACATTAGATATCCAGGTAGAGCAGATTTCCTCCGCCAGAACGAGCGCACTAAGTGTGTAATCGCTGACGTACGTATTTCCTTACAGACTGCTGGTGTGAATGTACTGATCTGGCAACCCGTTTTAAAATGAAACTAGGACACTCTCTGTTTAGCTTTCTGATTAGCATAGCTTAGCTTGTGCGTTTAAAATAGTTTAGAACAGCTGACCTGCCTGCATACACTGTGAAGATACATATTGGCGTAATTTAAATAAGATAAGTATTTATAACGTCACAGTGATAAAGTGAACTTTGAGTGTTTCATTCCAGTAGACAGGGCTAAGAACATACGCAATTGAAGGCACCCGTTAACAGGTACGCTAATGCTACGTAGCTGAATGTGTGCTCGCCGTTCATACTCAGAACGATCAGATCAGCGTTTTGTCGCGGTGAATCCCAACAGGTGACATGTCTGTTGGAAGTCAGTGAGAGGAACAGGACATGGTTAAAATAATAAAGAAGCTAGTTACGGAGCTAGCAAATATGAAACTATGCTAAGCTAACCTCTAGCTCATTACACACACAATGTGAATGAGTGACTTCAGTAACATGAGAATTAAACTTTCCACTCATAACGTTCGTTTATTAAAGTTTCTCTCACATCTAACACCGAAAGGAAGCCATTACTCTGGACAAAGTTTTCAAACTTATGTCTCAGATGTAAACATTTTATTTCAATTTTATCACAAAGAGTGTAAAATCACTGAATTGTACCAATATTGTACGATTATAAAATGTAATACCATAGTTTTTTTGTGTGCACATCATTTCTGTCTTTATTCTGTTTAACTTGTGTGCTCAGGCTCCTAATGACCTCTGATCCTGGTGTTCTCTGCTGTGAGGCCATGATCAGTGTTCCACTGTGAAGTCATGAGTCAGAGGAACATTGCTGCCGACTTACTGAACAGACAAATCCGAGTCAGCACACACACACACACACACACACACAGTGTATGTGTATTTTACAGGATGTGAACATATCCCATCTCTAGTGCATTGCACAGGTCAGGGAATAACATATTTGTGTTTTTCTAAATTCTTGTGTGTGTCATGCAGGAGAACGGGGCTCTGAGTTTTCAGAGACACTACCATGTGACAGATCCGTTTATAAAACGACTTGGCCTGGAGGCAGAACTACAGGTGAACATCATCACAGAGTCTTTGTGTGTGTGTCTATCCCACACTCAGTGGGGTTTTTTTTTTTTTTGTGCTTTCAGGGTCACTCGGGGTGTGTGAACTGTCTGGAATGGAATGAGAAAGGAGAGTAAGTAGTAACAGGAGGTCACACCATTCTTCACTTGAGACTGACATTTATGGAGGCCATGCCTTCCTCACTGAGACAGACATGTACAGAGACCACTCCTTTTGCAGTTTGACTGACAAGTGCAAAGGCCATGCCTTCTTTATTGAGACGCACAGGTAGAGAGGCCATGCCTCCTTTTGGAGGATGGACTGTGCAGAGACCATACCTCATTTTTCCCTTTTTCTCAGACTGACCTGTGTGTGTGTGTGTGTGTATGCGTGCGTGCGTGTGTTCAGTGTGTTAGCGTCAGGTTCTGATGATCAGCATGTGATGGTGTGGGATCCTCTCAGACACAGGAAATTAATGAGCATGCACACAGGTCATGCTGCGAACATCTTCTCCGTCAAGGTAAACTCATCATCATAATCATCATGTAGTGTAAAGAAAAGTGTTTTTAAACACACCCTGAGCTCTGATTGGCTGCTGTGTTGTGATTAAGGAGCTGCAGAGATTTGGTATGAATTGAAAGAAGATGAAATAAATCAGTAGGATTCAGAGTTTAAGTGAAAGTATTTGTGTAAACGTATTGTCTGAAGTTCCTGCCGCACTCTGGAGATCGGATCCTGGTGAGTGGAGCAGCAGATACGAAGGTTCACGTTCACGATGTGACGGTGAAGGAAACTATTCACATGTTCTCCGAACACACTAACAGGGTGAAGCGTATCGCCACCGCCCCCATGTGGCCTAACACATTCTGGAGTGCAGCTGAGGACGGGATCATCAGGTGGGCATTTGTGTCTGCACACACACACACACACACACACATGTGATATGGATTGTGTGTATAGCTATAAGTAAGTTGTGGTGGTAACACATTCTCTTGCGCTCTCTCTCTCTCTCTCTCTCTCTCAATTTGTCTGTCTCTCTCTCACACACACACACACACACACATGCACACACACACAGGCAGTATGATCTGAGAGAGAGCAGTAAACGATCTGATGTATTAATTGATCTGACGGAGTATTGTGGTCAGCTGGTGGAGGCCAAATGTCTCGCTGTGAACCCGCGGGATAATAACTACCTTGCCGTAGGAGCTAATGGCCCCTTCGTACGCCTCTATGATATCCGTATGATCCACAATCACAGGTCAGAATGCGTGTGCACACACACACACACACACACACACAGAGGAAAACCTTACTATGTTAAATTTGGTTGTGTGTTGTTGTACAGGAAATCTCTGAGTCAGAGTGCAGGAGTTCACACATTCTGTGATAAACAGAAGCCCATCCCTGATGGCGCAGGACAGTACTATGTTGCAGGTAACAACCAGTTATTGCACTTAATACGAGATGCACTGCAATGCTTCTGAGTTCTGGATTGTGACTGGCCATTTCTGTAAAGTGTGCTGTGACTGTGTACAGGGGTGTGACTGGGGGCTGCACATTTCACTGGTAATAAAGAGATTAAATAAAGTAATTGATGCGGTGAAGTTTTAATGTAAGGAAATGTTTATGTAAGGGGTAAGGAAGGAGTCTTCAGTGTCAGTACTGTGTAACATTCAGAGATAAATCTAACTGTACGTTTTCTGTCTTATTCACAACAGAGATGTTTCGAAATACAAAAATATTTTCGTATTAACTTGGAGAGAATAAAGAGGTTGAGAGAGAACAAGTGTTAACATTGCTATGACAGAAGTGATACCATATCACTCATCTCACTGTTTCACAACTATAAAAGGATAAAAATGTCACTTGCACAGGAAATCTATAGTTGTTGTGGTGAAAGAGGAATAAAACACATTAGGACGTGCAGTTCTCACCCCCTCTCCGTAACATCCTCGCCACTCCTGTAGGTCACCTCCCATTGAAACTGCCAGATTATAATAGCAGACTGCGTGTATTGGTAGCCACCTACGTGACATTCAGTCCTGATGGGACGGAGCTGCTGGTGAATATGGGCGGAGAGCAGGTAAGGAGTATAATTATTGTGGGCTGAGCTTAATTCATACTGGCTTAACCAACTGTGATGAAGTTGTGTTTAAATCGGTGATGATCCCCTGTGTATGTGCGTGTGTATGTGCGTGCGTGTGTGTGTGTGTGTGTGTGCGTGTGTGTGTGTGCGTGCATGCACACGCGTGTGTGTTCTGTTAGGTATATCTCTTTGATCTGTCGTTTAAACAGAGACCCTACACTTTCCTGCTGCCCATGAAGTGCCATTCCTCTTCAGGTAACATTGTGTGTACGCATTTATTTTTTCTCTTTATGCTCGTGTGTATATATCCCACCAGTAGGGCAGTGCTGAAGTGCATATTTAGATCATTCAACATGGCATTTTGCCAGCACACTTACATGGGTGCAAGTTTTCCGGCATATGCCGGAAATGCTGGTTTTCCCAAGACTGAATTAACTATTTCTCTAATTTGTATAAATCCGTTGAAAATTATCCGGGGGAGGGGGGTGATTGGGGGTTTAGAGGTGTTCGTCTTGCTCGGATCGGCGCAATCTACCATGCATACTCAGTTACTGAAATTAGAGAAAACAAAGAGAGTTGTTAAATGAATGAAAACCCGAATCCAGAAAAGAAGAGAACTCGCCGCTCTGCTGGTGATCGATACAGGCTGAGTACTAAACAAGTATTCAACGGCGCACTTGCTCACTTGAAAGACATAAGCCCGGATAACCCGCGCTTTGTCTCAAGCACAATTGAGCACAAGCAAGTGAACTTGCTTCAAGTTCCTACTTTCTGTGGCACGCCTCACATATTGTAAGCCGCTCGTTGATTGGCTGTTTCAAGCTGAATGTAAAGTGACTTGATTCAGCGTCATACAAAGTGACTCGGCTTAATGCAAATTTGCAGCTTGTGGTGTTTAAAATGGTGTGAACTTTAATGAAAGAAGAGGAATCCCACTTGTTAGAAAAAGATAAAGATGTTAAGAATAAGTTTAAGTGGGAATGGCTAGAAAAGATTGTGAAATTTGAGGTGAAAATCGGCAAACAGACTCAGAATGTATCAGAAACTTCCTCCTGCAGTTTATCATGTCTTGATTGATTTGATTACCTATCAAATAAAAACTGAAATTAAAAATTGTCAGCTTTTTAATTCTAAATTACAGTTGATTATTTTACAGTTGAGAATGGATCAAAACAAACAGCATTATTTGTTATATCAGGCATATTTATGGTCGAAGGAAAAAATTCCACTGTAAGTGAGATTTAATATGAACCGAGACCTGACTCCTTACTCGAATGCAGTGGTGCACACTGTATACATATACTATGTAAAAAAAAATATTGTTAACAAAGAGGACAGTTGGGAGTTTTTAAGATTGTTCAAAAAATATGTCTTGGAATTTAAATTAAAAAAATCTTTATTTTGCATCAATATATATGACTTTGAGGATTGTATGTGTCTAGAACGACTTATATTAATCATTGTTATACCGCTAAGCATTTGAGGGTAAAGAGCTTCTCTCAAGGGCCCAATGTTGACAACCCGGTGCTGGGGCTTGAACCCAAGCCCTGATCAGTAACCCAGAGCCTTAACCACTGAGTGACCACTACCGCCACAACATACCGTATTTTCCGGAGTACAAGTCGCATTGGCCGAAAAATGCATAATAAAGAAGAAAAAACTTGTAGAAGTCGCTCTGATATAGAGATGGTTGCGTTGCATGAAGCAGTAACTCATTTATATTCATCTCCTTGACAACTACCTGGACGTGGAGACGCAACTGCTCTGCTGAAAAGCTCCCTGCAGCACATTGCTCAAACCCCCATGTGCAAGCTCGTTCTTCTAGCTGTGGCCATCGAGCTTTTATCCCACGATTAGGTTTTAGCTTTTTAGCGATTAGCTTTTTTTTGTTGTTTTCTTCATTGCAGTAATAATCATCTCTGATTTTCTCCATTTCCTCACAAGTTTCTTGTTCACTCCAAACTTTCTTTGTGCTGCTCGATTACCATTGTCTGCAGCATATTTCACTACTTACAGTTTATAATCCGCAGAATAGGATTTTCTTTTTGGGGATATTTCTTCAGTGGTGGATGAGCAGGTACTGTTACCCAAGCATAGAGTGCCCTCTTGTGGTTGTAAGTGTAAAAAAAACAAACATGTGAAATTGTTTGTCATGATGACGAGCACAATTATATGTAATAATTTCACATACAAGTTGCTCTGGAGTATAAGTCGCACCTTCAGCCAAAGTATGAAAAAAGTGCGCCTTATAGTCCGGAAAATACGGCAGATATGATCTCTGGAATGTCCGTGCTGAGCTGTATTTCATTCTGAGAGAATTAAATATTTATTCCATCATACATTACATGTTTCTTCTTTTCCTTTCGGCTGTTCCCTTCAGGAGTCGAGACAGGAAATCATCTGCCTCCATCTCACCCTGTCCTCTGCATCTTCTCTTACACCAACTACCTTCATGTCCTCCTTCACCACATCCATAAATCTCTTTAGTCTTCCTCTAGGCCTTCTGCCTGGTAATTCCAACCTCAGCATCCTCCGACCAATATATTCACTATCCCTCCTCTGTACATGTCCAAGCTTTCTCAATCTAGCCTCTGATTTTGTCTCCAAAACATGTTACGGGCTGTCCCTCTGATGTACTCATTACTACTATCCATCCTCGTTAATCCCAAAGAAAATGTCAACATTTTCATCTCTGCTACATCCAGCTCTGCTGCCTGTCTTTTCCTCAGTGCCACTGTTTCTAAACCATACAAAATCGCTGGCCTCATCACCATCTTGTACAATTTCTTTATTGATACCTTCCTATCACACATCACAGGACACTTTTCTCCAACAATTCTAACCTGCCTGCACATGCTTCTTCAGCTTTTTTCCACCCTCTCCATTGCTCGGATTGTTGAGCATAAGTACTCAAAAATCCTCCACCTTTTTTATCTCTGCTCCTTGTAACCTCACCGTTCCTTTTCGGTCTTTCTCATTCACACACATGTATTCTGTCTTACTGAGGCTAACCTTAATTCCTCTCCTTTCCAGGGCATATCTCTAGATTTTCCTGCACTTGTTCTTTGCTCTCACTACAGATCACAATGTCATCTGCAAACATCATGGTCTATGGAGATTCTTGTCTAACCTCGTCTGTCAGCCTGTCCATCACCATAGCAAACAAGAAGGGGCTCAGAGTTGATCCTTGATGCAGTCCCACCTCCACCTTGAACTCTTCTGTCAAACTGACAGCACACCTCATCACTGTATTACATCTCTCATACATATCCCACACCACTCACTAAGATACTTCTCTGCCACTCCAGACTTCTTCATACAATACTACAGTTCTTCTCTCGGCATCCTGTGATATGTTTTCTCCAGATCTACAAAGGCAGAATGCACCTCCCTCTGACCTTCTCTGTACTTCTCTATTAACGCCCTCAAAGTAAACACTGCATTTGTGGTACTCCTTCTTGG
Source organism: Plotosus lineatus (assembly GCA_024760905.1). Classification (NCBI taxonomy): domain Eukaryota; kingdom Metazoa; phylum Chordata; class Actinopteri; order Siluriformes; family Plotosidae; genus Plotosus; species Plotosus lineatus. The sequence continues at coordinate 808,319 of CM045739.1, forward strand.
CATGAAACCAAACTGTTGTTCACTATGCGTTCCCATAACTTCATCATATGGCTCATTAACTTTATCCCTCTGTCGTCGCCACAACTCTGCACCTCTCTCTTGTTCTTAAAAATGGGCACCAGTACACTTCTCCATTCCTCCGGCATCCTCTCACTCTCTAAAACCTTGTTGAATGTTCTTGTCAAAAAGTCTATTGCAACCTCTCCGAGACACTTCCATACCTCCACTGGTATGTCATCAGGACAAACTGCCTTTCCACTTTTCATCCTCTTCAGTGCCCTCCTCACTTCAACCTTACTAATCTTTGCTACTTCTTGGTCCTCAACGGTCACCTCTTCTACTCTTTTTTTTTCTCTTTCATTTTCCTCAGTCATCAGCTCTTCAAAGTACTCTTTCCATCTTCTCAGCACACTTCTATCCTCAGTCGATACATTTCCCACTCTGTCCTTAATCACTCTAACTTGCTGCACGTCCTTCCCATCTCTATTTCTCTGCTGTGCCAACTTGTATAAATCATTTTCTCCCACCTTGCCATCCAACCAAGCATACAAGTCATCATACACCTTCTGTTTGGCCTTTGACACCGCTACCTTTGCCTTACGCTCCGTCTCCCTATACTCCTGTTTGCTCTCTTCAGTCCTCTCAATGTCCCACTTCTTCTAAGCTAACCTCTTCCTTTGTACACACTCCTGCACTTCCTCATTCAACCCCAAGTCTCCTTATCTACTATCCTTCCAGAGGACACACCAAGTATTCTCCTCCCTGTTTCCCTGATCACATTAGCTGTAGTTGTCCAGTCATCTGGAAGCACTTCCTGACCACCCAAAGCCTGTTCCAACTCCTCCTTGAAGACAACACGACACTCTTCCTTTTTCAACTTCCACCACTTTGTCTTCTGCTCTGCCTTTGCCTTCTTCACCTTCCTCACCATCAGCATCATACTGCACACCCCCATCCTATGCTGTCTGGCAACACTCTCACCCTCTACTATTTTGCAGTCACTGACTTCCTTCAAATTACATCACCTACACAAGATGTAGTCTACCTCTGTGCTCCAACCTCCGCTTTTATGTCACCCTATGCTCCTGTCTCTTCAGAAGGAAAATATTCACCACAGCCATTTCCATCCTTTTTGCAAAATCTACCAACATCTGTCCTTCTGTGTTCCTGGCCTGGATATCAAACCTGCCCATCACTTCCTCGTCCCCTGTATTGCCTGTGCCAACATGTCCAGTGAAGTCTGCACCAATGACCACTCTTTCACCTCTGGGGGTACTCTGCATCACTTCATCTAACTCACTCCAGAATCTCTCCTTCTCTTCTAGCTCACATCCTGCTTGTGGGGCATAAGCATGAACAACATTGAACACCACACCTTCAATTTCTAACTTGAGACTCATCACTCTGTCTGACACATTTTTCATTTCTAGAACATTCCTGACCAACCCCTCCTTCAAGATGACTCCTACTCCATTTCTCTTCCCATCCACACCATGAAAAAAACAGCTTAAACCCTGCTCCTAAGCTTCTAGCCTTGCTACCTTTCCACCTGGTCTCCTGAACACACAGTATGTCCACCTTCCTCCTCTGCGTCATGTCAGCCAGCACTCTTATCTCTTCCTGTCATACATCCTAGACTCATGCCTTTCCTCTTCTCTCTCTACCTACGGGCACGCCTCCCGCCTCTCCTTCTTTGACCAACAGTAGTCCAATTTCCACCAGCACCCAGTTGGTTAACAGCACTGATGGTGGTCGTTGTTAACCCGGGCCTTGACCGATCCGGTTTGGAAGTCATAATGATTTGCATGTTTGGCATAGGTTTGATGCGGACGCCCTTCCTGACACAACCCTCTGCATTTATCCAGGCTTTGGATCGGCGTGAGAAAGAACACTGGCTTGTGCCCCTCCTCCATGGCTGCATTTATTTCATTATTCCATTATATGTCTGATTTTATTTATATTGTATTTGTTATTTATTCTTACTATTAACCAGTTCATTACAACCCTTCAGAGGTGCAGAATGGGAAAACCACAAATGGTGTGTCCAATGGACTTCATCTTCCTGCCAACTGTCTCAAACTGACCAATAATAAACCCTCCCCCAGGTGAGTGGCATCACTATCAGGACGAGGATACACATGTAGAGCGTTTAAATACTATATATTTTTTTTTAATCTGAGACATGGGGAAAGACATCCCAGTCTTTCTTAATCTCTGTGTGTGTGTGTGTGTGTGTGTGTGTGTGTGTGTGTCAGTGTCAGTGAGCTGCCCCCCCACCTGGAGCGCATTAAGCAGCAGGCTAATGATGCATTTGCGCGTCAGCAGTGGACTCAGGCTATCCAGCTGTACAGTTTAGGCATTCACATAGCGGGACAGAGCAATGCCATGCTGTATGGGAACCGTGCTGCTGCCTACATGAAACGCAAATGGTACGATCTTTTTAACATCCATAGTAGTTGAACTGGTGTAAAGGTGGTGTGTTTTAATGACCTTGCTGTGAGTCTGAGATTGGTGCTGGACTGTGTGGTGAACTTGAATAAACTATAGTGCTGCTATTAGGGACGGGGATCATTATGACGCCCTGCGTGACTGTCTGAAGGCTCTGTCTCTGAACCCGGCTCACCTGAAGGCTCACTTCCGTCTGGCGCGCTGTCTGTTTGAGCTGAAGTACGTGGCTGAGGCTCTCGAGTGTCTGGATGACTTTAAAGGGAAATTTCCAGAACAGGCTCACAGCAATGCCTGCAGCGCTCTCGACAAGGACATCAAAGCTGCTCTGTTCTCCAAAAATGATTCCAGTGAGGCGCAACAAGAGAACAACAAGAACCTGAACCCCTCTCACTGTACATGGAATTATTATTATTATTATTATTGTTATTGTTGGTGTTATTAATGTGTGTGATGTTATTCTGGTGATCCAGCAGAGGAGAAGAAAGGAAGCGGTGCGATTCGTTTCCACAACTTCAGCCGTAAAGAGTCGATCCCTGAAGACGAAATCATCCTGAGAGAGCGCAGCTTCGACTACAAACACAGATACTGTGGCCACTGCAACACCACCACCGACATAAAGGAGGCCAACTTCTTCGGCAGGTCTGTACACTACATGCATGCACATATGCTTCAATAAACACGGTTCATTCCTGTTTTGTTTTGTTAATTATTTATCAACAGGACAGTACAGAATGCAGATGGAAAGTCCTTCGTTTACCCATGTATAATGTGTGTAATTCAGATACACATCAGTTTATTTGTGTGTGTGTGTGTGTATAGTAAAGGGCAGTACATCGTGAGTGGCTCAGATGATGGTTCGTTCTTTATCTGGGAGAAGGAAACCACCAATCTGGTGCGAGTGTTGCAGGGGGATGAGTCCATAGTGAACTGCCTCCAGCCACATCCTAGCTACTGTTTCCTAGCAACCAGTGGCATCGACCCTGTGGTTCGACTCTGGAGTCCCCGACCTGAGGTAACTCACACCTGTATAGTATACTCCATATATACAGTGATCCCTCACTTTCCGCGGTTAATTGGGACCGAGATCCCCACGCAACTATCGAAATCCGTGAAGTAGGATCACACCCCCTCACTGATGTATACATACATGTATATGTGTATATAATATCAATAAACACATATTCAATGCTATAATGCTTATAACAATAATTATACATTACAAAATAATACATAAGTAGTAATTAAATTATAAATACATACACATACAGATGGTTTTGCATGAGAAGATGACGACACACATACATACACGCACGCGCACGTGCACACACAGAAGCAACAATGTAAGTAGTTTTGATGGGAAATTTTGGGTTGTCTTTTGTTTTGTGTTTGTTTAGGATTTTTTTTTTTTTTTTTTGCATAATTGGCCTTATTTTTGTGGCAATTTCCTTACTTTTTAATTTGATAAATATTTATTTATTTATTGTTTTAAAAAACCGCGATGCACTGAAGCCACATGAATTGAAGCGCGACGTAGCGAGGGATCCCTGTATATATCAACACCAGCTCACTGCACAGCTTTCATACGTGAGTGTGTGTGTCAGGTGGACAACGAGAATGGTCGTGTGGTGGAGGACATGGAAGGAGCATCTCAAGCCAATCAGAGGAGGATGAATGCTGATCCACTGGAGGTGATGCTGTTGAACATGGGATATCGCATCACGGGGCTCAGTGGTGGCCATGATGCCTCAGATGAGGATGAGGACAACACAGAAGGGCAAGTGCAGTGCCGAACAAGCTAGAGAGTGTGTGTGTGTGTGTGTGTGTGTGTGTGTGTGTGTGTGTGTGTGTGTGTGTGTCCTCTCCATGTGGAGCTGCACTACACACTGCCCCTTGAAGAGGAAGGGATCAGAGGAAAGGTCATGTGATTCCTGGAGTGGGTGAAGATTCTGACTGAATGAGGATAAACACTTTGTTTCCTTTTTCAGCTGTGGGACTGTGTAGTTTTTTCCATTTGTTCCAGCATGGTGTTACTTCCTGTTCCTGCAGCTGAGACCCTGTCCAAGGCTAGACGGTGTCTGCCTGTCAGACTTCAGCACTTTGTTTAAATGGAGGGTGTTCTGGGATTGTGAATGCTTTGTTTTTCTCTGGGGTGGAAGTCTCCTGCTCATGTTCAGGATTAAAGGAGTGGAACATTGAATACTCTGCCTCTCAGTTCACAGTTGTGAGTTTATCTGATACTAATGTAGCTCACAAATAATGGCGTACCCGTCATCTAGTTTAGCATGGTGTGCTAAATCTTTCACAGATGAGAACAGTTGCGGTCAGAATCCTTCCTCCCTCAGCAGGTAGGTGTTGGACTTCTGTAGGGACTGTGGCCTCAATATGAAGGTGGACTTCATACTTTACAGTAAAAAGTCTGATGATGAGGTGCATGTTTGAAATGTTTATTTAATTTAAAATTTATGTCTGTAATAAAAGCTTTATGTACAAATGGTGAATGTGGGAGGGGCTAGACATGCCTTTTTTAGAGTATCCTAATCTGATGGCTATATAATGCACATCCATTACCTTTTATAGCTAATTAGCGAAGGCTAAAACTGTGGAAGAGCACATCTCAGATGATTAAAGGTTTAAAGAAACATTTACACACACACACACACACACACACACACACACTCTACTAAAACAGTGAAATTAATATTAGTTCATTCAATGTGTGTGTGTGTGTGTGTGTGTGTGTGTGAGAGAGAGAGAGAGAGAGAGAGAGAGAGCAGGCACAGTTCTGCAGCTGCTCATCCTTGAACACTAGGCTGCAATGTGTATTTATTGGTTCAAGGCTCCTCCTTGATTCTCCTTGTTTATTTTTGTTTATGAATTTCAGTAATGTTGTTTTGCTGCCAGAAGAAAGAGAATAAAAGGGGGAAATTGGTCAGATTTCACTCTGTGTCGATTCCTCGATTTATTTAATATTCTCAACCACTTACAATTTAGGACAACACACACGGGGAAATTCTATTGTTAATTCACAGCTGTTCTGTCTCTGTGTTCTATTTGTCACAAAAACAAGAAGTTGGAGCTCAGAATTACACCATGCACCAGGTCTAGGCTGCAAAAGATGAGAAAGCCCACAGACGCCGCCATGCTTATTTTCTCTGAACAGTAACTTGGTCAGTTCTCTGGTGAAGGATGTGTGTTTAACTCTCACGGTTCAAGATTTAACAAGCGAATATGTCTGTACGGTCCCCAGTTTTGCTGAAATAGGAAGGAGTTGAGAGCAACCTCTAGTTCTCTCGTACGCATTGGAAATAGAGAACCCACTGTCACTTTTCAAGCTTGTTTCATCTAAAAATGTCACACTTGGAGTAATGTCCCAGAGATGCCATAATAATTGCACAATTGCACGCGGGACAATGAATATAATGATATTTGAATACAGAATAAATGTTTTTTACCAGTGCAGTTCAAAACAAATCAAGTTGATGCTTCAATTCCATTCAGTTTTTGTCGAATAAAAAAAAAAAAAAAAAAGAAAGAAAGAAAAGAAAATGAAACTGCGCATGCACGTGACGTCACATTGAATCGTAATGGCCGATGTGTCAGAGGTCGCGCTGGACACCATGAAGAGTCGAAAGTCAGGATACGAAAAGATTGACCGGGAACAGAGCCGCTATCCCTTCTGTATCGTCTGGACTCCGATTCCCGGTCTCACGTGAGTGTGTGTGTGTGTGTGAGAGAGAGGTTTACAAACTTACTTAAAATGGTTTAAAGCAGAATTGTGAATAATTTGAAAGCTAACCGCTTAGCTGAAATCATGCAGCAGCTGTGTTACCTCAATGCTCGCGCGCGCTGAACGGAAATCTTTATTAAAAAGACAGTACAAATTGATTTGCCTTATTCTTTTATTCCAGGAATTGATTATACATTTTCGTCAGATTGTTGGTTTGGTAAGAAAGCTTAATGTGAAGTAAATAGATCTTTTCGGCTTTTTTTCCTTTTCCAGGGGTCGCCACAGAGAATCATCTGATTCGCACGTGTGATTTGGGTCATAGGTTTTTAGATCGATGCTCTTCCTGACGCAACCCTTTAGCAAGGGACAGAAACACGCTGACTGCTTTGCAGTTACTCTTTACGAAAGTCAGCAATGGTTCTTATACAATGCAGCCGTCAGGGTGGCACAAATACATTTCTGTCCTCACGCCGGTCCCAAGCCTTGATACATGCTGAGGGTTGTGACGGGAAGGGCATCCGGTATAAAACTTTTGCCAAAATAAAGAATGCGAACCGTCAAGACAAATTTCATACTGGATCGGTCGAGGCCCGGGTTAACAACGACCGCCATCAGTGCTGTCAACCAACAGGGTGCTGGTGGAAATTGGAGGACAGTTGATCGAAGGAGAGGTGGGCGGTGTGTCTGTAGGCAGAGAGAGAAGAGGAAAGGCATGAGTCTCGAACTGAAAGTAGGGACTTTGAATGTTGGAACTATGACAGGAAAAGATAGAGAGCTGGCTGACATGATGCAGAGGAGGAAGGTGGACGTACTGTGTGTTCAGGAGACCAGGTGGAAAGGTAGCAAGGCGAGAAGCTTTGGAGCAGGGTTTAAGCTTTTTTATCATGGTGTAGACGGGAAGAGAAATGGAGTAGGAGTCATCTTGAAGGAGGGGTTTGTCAGGAATGTTCGAGAAGTGAAAAGAGTGTCAGACAGAGTCTTTTCCATTCGGCTTCTCCCTTCAGGTGTCACCACAGCGAATCCTCTGCCTCCATCTCACCCTATCCTCTGCATTTTCTCTTACTCAAACTACCTTCATGTCCTCCTTCCCTGCATCCATAAATCTTATCTTTGGTCTTCTAGGCCTTCTGCCTGGTGGTTCCAACCTCAGCATCTAACTACCAATATACTTACTATCCCTCCCCTGTACATGTCCAAACCATCTCAATCTAGCCTCTCTGACTTTGTCTCCTAAACCTCTTACATGTGCTCTCTCTCTGATGTACTCATTCCTGATCCTATCAATCCTCGTTACTCCCAAAGAGAACCGCAACATTTTCATCTCTGATACCTCCAGATCTGCCTCCTGTCTTTTTCTCAGTGCCACTGTTTCTAAACCATACAACATTGCTGGCCTCAACACCATCTTGTACACTTTTCCTTTCATTCTTGCTGATACCTTCCTATCACACATCACACCGGACACTTTTCTCCAACCATTCCAACCTGCCTGCACACGCTTCACCTCTTTTCCACACTCTCCATTGCTCTGGTCTGTTGAGCCTGTCTTCCTTTCGGCTTTTTCCCTTTTACTCAGGAGTCGCCACAGCCTGTTGAGCCTAAGCACTTAAAATCCTCCACCTTTTTTATCTCTGCCCCCTTCAACTGCACCATTCCTCTTGGGTCCTTGTCGTTCACACACATGTATTCTGTTTTACTGAGGTTAACCTGCATTCTTCTCCTTTCCATGGCATACCTGCACCTGTCTAGATTTTCCTGCACTTGTTCTCTGCTCTCACTACAGATCACAATGTCATCTGCAAACATCATAGTCCATGGGGAATCTTGTCTAATCTCGCCTGCCAGCCTGTCCATCACAATAGCAAACAAGAAGGGGCTCAGAGCTGACCCTTGATGCAGTCCCATCTCCACCTTGAACTCCTCTGTCACACTGACAGCACACCTCATTACTGTCTTACATCTCTCATACATGTCCTGCACCACTCTAACATACTTCTCTGCGAATCCAGACTTCCTCATGCAGTACCACAGTTCCTCTCTCGGCACCCTGTCATATGCTTTCTCCAGATCCACAAAGGTGCAATGCAGCTCCCTCTGGCCTTCTGTGTACTTCTCTATTAATATCCTCAAAGAAAACACTGCATCTTTGGTGTTCTTTCTTGGCATGAAACCAAACTGTTGTTGACAAATGCTGACTTTTTGGCCTTAGTCTAGCTTCCACTATTCTTTCCCATAACTTCATCATATGGCTCATCAACTTTATCCCTCTGTAGTGGCCACAACTCTGCACATCTCCCTTGTTCTTAAAAATGGGCACCAGCACACTTCTCCATTCCTCCGACATCTGCTCACTTTCTAAGACCTTGTTGAATATTCTTGTCAGAAAATCTACTGCTACCTCTCCTAGACACTTCCATACCTCCACTGGTATGTCATCACACCCAACTGCCTTTCCACTCTTCATCTTCTTCAATGCCCTCCTCACTTCACCCTTACTAATCTTTACTACTTTCTGGTCCTCAACAGTCACCTCTTCTACTCTTTTTTTTTTTTTTTTTTTATCTCTCATTTTCCTCATTCATCAGCTCTTCAAAGTACTCTTTCCATCTTCCCAGCACACTTCTGTCATCAGTCAATACATTTTGCACACTTCTGTCATCAGTTAATACATTTCCCACCCTGTCCTTAATCAGTCTAACTTGCTGCACGTCCTTCCCATCTCTATTTCTCTGCTGTGCCAACCTGTATAAATCATTTTCTCCCACCTTATCGTCCAACCAAGCATACAAGTCATCATACACCCTCTGTTTGGCCTTTGACACCACTACCTTCGCCTTACACTGTCTCCCTGTACTCCTGTTTACTTTCTTCGGTCCTCTCTATATCCCACTTCTTGCTAACCTCTTCCTTTTCACACACTCCTGCACTTCCTCATTCCACCACCAAGTCTCCTTATCTACTTTCCTTCCAGAGGACACACCAAGAACTCTCCTACCTGTCTCCCTGATCACCTTAGCTGTAGTGGTCCAGTCAACTGAAAGCACTTCCTGGCCACCCAAAGTCTGTTTCAACTGCTCCTTAAAGACAACACAACGCTCTTCCTTTTTCAGATTCCATGACTTTGTCTTCTGCTCTGCCTTTGCCTTCCTCACCTTTCTCACCGTCGGCATCATCCTGCACACCACCATCCTATGCTGTTTTGCAACACTCTCACCCACTACTACTTTGCAGTCACTGACTTCCTTCAAATTACATCACCTACACAAGATGTAGTCTACCTGTGTGCCCCTACCTCCGTTTTTATAAGTCACCCTATGCTCCTGTCTCTTCTGGAAGAAAGTATTCAGCACAGCCATTTCCATCCTTTTTGCAAAATCTACCAACAGCTAGATAGACAGTGTGATGAGTCTCAAGTTAGAAATTGAAGACGTGATGTTCAATGTTGTTAGTGCTTATGCCCCACAGGCAGGATGTGATCTAGAAGAGAAGGAAGATTCTGGAATGAGTTAGATGAAGTGATGCAGAGTACCCCCAGAAGTGAAAGAGTGGTCATTGGTGCAGATTTCAATGGACATGTTGGTGCAGGCAACAAAGGGGTTGAGGAAATGATGGGCAGGTTTGGTATCCAGGACAGGAACACGACAGTGACAACCCTGTGGAGAGTAGGACTCGAACCCCCAACCTGAGGATCAGCGATCAAGCACCTTTTACCAGCAGGCCACCACTGCTTCATGAAGTAAATAGCAGATGAATTCATTAAAACTGATTTGATTATAAATAATATAATTTATTAAAGAATCTGAATGCATTATAACAAAATAGTTTAATAAACACTAATATACAAATAAAAGCATCTGTTAGTGTATTAAATAATGGCAGAAATCAAATAGAGTTTATAGGACAACTTTATTGATCCTGAGAAAAATGTTTTGTTTTTTTCCTCTAAATGATGATGATAAGAATTAGTTTAAAAACAAACGGAGAATAGAGAGGAGATAGAAGTAAACCTATCAGGTAATACAGGCTGTGTGTAGTATGTAATAAATCTGTTGGGCCTGGACTCTGATTGTGGTTTTTATATTCAAAGGTCTTAACATTCCCATTGCAGGGATGCACATGCAGTCGGCCCTCGACATTCGCGGGGGTTCGGTTCCGAGCCCTCCCGCAAATCGAGATAATCCGCGAGTTCTTACCCGGAAGTAAAACCCCATGTATCACGTCACATGCGTGAATGAGCAGCTGGAAGTAAAATACTATGTATCTATTACGTGCGCTAAAATTTGCTTCTTAAAAACATTGTATAGACAGTCTTAGTCAATAATACAGTATTAATGTAGTAAAATGTAGTAATGATTCAGAAAAACTTTTCAATTTTTACTCTTATTTTTATCGATGATAAAATATAAACATTATACAGCATATACTGCTGTAAAGCACTCGTTTTAAAGTCTTTTTCAATTATTATTCCAGCACAGTACTTAAGTTAATCTTTGTATGTGAGATTTTATGTTCTGTAACATGTTTAACAAACGATACCAAAAGGATAAACTTTATTACGCTTCATGTCCTTTTACATTGAACTTGGAGTGATGTCTCCAAGATGGCACTGCCTAGAGGGCAACGTTGCGGATTTCTCAGAGACAAATTGTTTGTTTGTTCATGTTTTGCACTATGCTCATCTATGATCAGTTGACCCTACTACAGCTATGGGCAGCTTCAGCTTCGGGCAACTAAGCTTGCAACAACTTCTATCGTGAGCTAATATGCTATGGAAGCTCAATGTTAACCGCACCCCGGCTAACAATAAGCCCAGGCGGCGTTCTCAGAGGCTTGGTTAGCACTTCCGGCCATACTGCTTGAAAATGTTCAGTCCCTGCGAAACAAGATGGACGAGCTTCATGCTCAGATTGCAGCGCAGCGGGATCTACAGGACTGTGTTTCTGTGAAACATGGCTCGAGGAGAGTACTAGTACACCCGATGAGGCGATAGCACCAGCTGGCTACACGGCCTTCATCCCCTGCAATCCCAAGCGCCGAAGTCGTCGTTTGGCCCCTTCCCGCCTGGGCTTCTTGTTAGCTGGGGTGCGGCTCGCATTGCGCTGCCGACCATAGCATATTAGCTCTACTAGCCACACCCCGGCTAACAAAAAGCCCAGTTGAGCGTGCTTAGTTATACACACCCGAAGATAGTCCGATCTTAGAGCTGTAGTAAAGTCGACCAGTCGTAGACGAGCATAGTGCAAAACGAACAAACAAATAAAACAATTTGACTCAGAGAACTCTGCGACGTCGCCCCCTGGGCAGCGGCATCTTGGAGACGTCACTCCAAGTTCAATGTAAAAGGACATGAAGAGTACTGTAATAAAGTTTATCCTTTTGGTATTGTTTGTTAAACATGCTACAGAACATAAAATCTCATGCATAAACATGAACTTGGGTACTATATTGGAATAATAATTGAAAAAGATTTTAATACAACAGTTCAGAGAAAGCCGCCGTTTCTCAAG
>CM045739.1:827500-845000 GCA_024760905.1 Plotosus lineatus
TGTGTGTGTGTGGTGAAGTGTGTGTGTGTGTGTGTGGTGAAGTGTGTGTGTGTGTGTGGTGAAGTGTGTGTGTGTGTGTGGTGAGTGTGTGTGTGTGTGTGTGGTGGAGTGTGTGTGTGTGTGTGGTGAAGTGTGTGTGTGTGAGTGTGGTGAAGTGTGTGTGTGTGTGTGTGTGGAGAGTGTGTGTGTGTGTGTGTGGTGAAGTGTGTGTGTGTGTGGGGTGAAGTGTGTGTGTGTGTGGGGTGAAGTGTGTGTGTGTGTGTGGTGAAGTGTGTGTGTGTGTGGTGAAGTGTGTGTGTGTGTGTGTGGTGAAGTGTGTGTGTGTGTGTGTGGTGAAGTGTGTGTGTGTGTGTGGTGAAGTGTGTGTGTGTGGTGAAGTGTGTGTGTGTGTGTGGGTGTGTGTGTGGTGAAGTGTGTGTGTGTGGTGAAGTGTGTGTGTGTGTGGTGAAGTGTGTGTGTGTGTGTGGTGAAGTGTGTGTGTGTGGTGAAGTGTGTGGGTGTGTGGTGAAGTGTGTGTGGGTGTGTGGTGAAGTGTGTGTGTGTGGTGAAGTGTGTGTGTGTGTGTGGTGAAGTGTGTGTGGGTGTGTGGTGAAGTGTGTGTGTGTGTGTGTGTGTGGTGAAGTGTGTGTGTGGGTGTGTGTGGTGAAGTGTGTGTGTGGGTGTGTGTGGTGAAGTGTGTGTGTGGGTGTGTGTGGTGAAGTGTGTGTGTGGGTGTGTGTGGTGAAGTGTGTGTGTGGGTGTGTGTGGTGAAGTGTGTGTGTGGCATGTGTGTGTGGTGAAGTGTGTGTGTGGTGAAGTGTGTGTGTGGTGAAGTGTGTGTGTGGTGAAGTGTGTGTGTGGTGAAGTGTGTGTGTGGTGTGTGTGTGGTGAAGTGTGTGTGTGGTGAAGTGTGTGTGTGGTGAAGTGTGTGTGTGGTGAAGTGTGTGTGTGTGGTGAAGTGTGTGTGTGTGGTGAAGTGTGTGTGTGTGGTGAAGTGTGTGTGTGTGTGTGTGTGTGGTGAAGTGTGTGTGTGTGTGTGTGTGGTGAAGTGTGTGTGTGTGTGTGTGTGTGGTGAAGTGTGTGTGTGTGTGTGTGTGTGGTGAAGTGTGTGTGTGTGTGTGTGTGTGTGTGTGGTGAAGTGTGTGTGTGTGTGTGTGGTGAAGTGGGTGTGTGTGTGTGTGTGGTGAAGTGGGTGTGTGTGTGTGTTTGTGGTGAAGTGTGTGTGTGTGTGTATGGTGAAGTGTGTGTGTGTGTGTGTATGGTGAAGTGTGTGTGTGTGTGTGTGGTGAAGTGTGTGTGTGTGTGGTGAAGTGTGTGTGTGTGTGTGGTGAAGTGTGTGTGTGTGTGTGTGGTGAAGTGTGTGTGTGTGTGTGTGTGTGGTGAAGTGTGTGTGTGTGTGTGGTGAAGTGTGTGTGTGTGTGTGAAGTGTGTGTGTGTGGTGAAGTGTGTGTGTGTGGTGAAGTGTGTGTGTGTGGTGAAGTGTGTGTGTGTGTGGTGAAGTGTGTGTGTGTGTGGTGAAGTGTGTGTGTGTGTGGTGAAGTGTGTGTGTGTGGTGAGTGTGTGTGTGTGGTGAAGTGTGTGTGTGTGTGTGTGTGTGGTGAAGTGTGTGTGGGCGTGTGTGTGTGGTGAAGAGGTGTGTGTGTGGTGAAGGGTGTGTGGGCGTGTGTGTGTGGTGAAGTGTGTGTGTGTTTGTGTGGTGAAGGTTGTGTGGGCGTGTGTGTTTGTGTGTGTGTGTGGTGAAGGGTGTGTAGGTGTGTGTGTGTGTGTGGTGAAGTGTGTGTGTGGTGAAGTGTGTGTGTGGTGAAGTGTGTGTGTGTGGTGAAGTGTGTGTGTGGTGAAGTGTGTGTGTGTGTGTGGTGAAGTGTGTGGTGAAGTGTGTGTGTGTGTGTGGTGAAGTGTGTGTGTGTGTGTGGTGAAGTGTGTGTGTGTGTGTGGTGAAGTGTGTGTGTGTGGTGAAGTGTGTGTGTGTGTGGTGAAGTGTGTGGTGAAGTGTGTGGGTGTGTGGTGAAGTGTGTGTGTGTGTGTGGTGAAGTGTGTGTGTGTGTGTGGTGAAGTGTGTGTGTGTGTGTGTGAAGTGTGTGTGTGGTGAAGTGTGTGTGTGTGTGTGGTGAAGTGTGTGTGTGTGTGTGTGTGTGTGTGTGTGTGTGTGTGTGTGTGTGTGTGTGTGTGTGTGGTGAAGTGTGTGTGTGGTGAAGTGTGTGTGTGGTGAAGTGTGTGTGTGGTGGAAGTGTGTGTGTGGTGAAGTGTGTGTGTGTGGTGAAGTGTGTGTGTGGTGAAGTGTGTGTGTGTGGTGAAGTGTGTGTGTGGTGAAGTGTGTGTGTGGTGAAGTGTGTGTGTGTGGTGAAGTGTGTGTGTGGTGAAGTGTGTGTGTGGTGAAGTGTGTGTGTGTGGTGAAGTGTGTGTGTGGTGAAGTGTGTGTGTGGTGAAGTGTGTGTGTGGTGAAGTGTGTGTGTGGTGGAAGTGTGTGTGTGGTGAAGTGTGTGTGTGTGGTGAAGTGTGTGTGTGTGGTGAAGTGTGTGTGTGTGGTGAAGTGTGTGTGTGTGGTGAAGTGTGTGTGTGTGGTGAAGTGTGTGGTGAAGTGTGGGTGTGTGGTGAAGTGTGGGTGTGTGGTGAAGTGTGGGTGTGTGGTGAAGTGTGGGTGTGTGGTGAAGTGTGGGTGTGTGTGTGTGTGTGTGTGTGGTGAAGTGTGTGTGTGGTGAAGTGTGTGTGGTGAAGTGTGTGTGTGGTGAAGTGTGTGTGTGTGTGTGTGTGTGTGTGTGTGTGTGTGTGGTGAAGTGTGTGTGTGGTGAAGTGTGTGTGTGTGGTGAAGTGTGTGTGTGTGGTGAAGTGTGTGTGTGGTGAAGTGTGTGTGTGTGTGGTGAAGTGTGTGTGTGTGGTGAAGTGTGTGTGTGTGGTGAAGTGTGTGTGTGTGGTGAAGTGTGTGTGTGGTGAAGTGTGTGTGTGTGTGGTGAAGTGTGTGTGTGTGTGGTGAAGTGTGTGTGTGTGGTGAAGTGTGTGTGTGTGGTGAAGTGTGTGTGTGTGGTGAAGTGTGGGTGTGTGGTGAAGTGTGGGTGTGTGTGTGTGTGTGTGGTGAAGTGTGGGTGTGTGTGTGGTGAAGTGGGTGTGTGTGTGTGGTGAAGTGTGTGTGTGTGTGTGGTGAGTGTGTGTGTGTGTGTGTGTGTTGAAGTGTGTGTGTGGTGAAGTGTGTGTGTGTGTGGTGAAGTGTGTGTGTGTGTGTGTGGTGAAGTGTGTGTGTGTGTGTGTGGTGAAGTGTGTGTGTGTGTGTGTGTGGTGAAGTGTGTGTGTGTGTGTGTGTGTGTGGTGAAGTGTGTGTGTGTGTGGTGAAGTGTGTGTGTGTGTGTGTGTGTGGTGAAGTGTGTGTGTGTGTGTGGTGAAGTGTGTGGTGAAGTGTGGGTGTGTGGTGAAGTGTGGTGTGTGTGTGTGGTGGAAGTGTGTGTGTGTGTGTGTGTGGTGAAGTGTGTGTGGTGAAGTGTGTGTGTGGTGAAGTGTGTGTGTGGTGAAGTGTGTGTGTGTGTGTGGTGAAGTGTGTGTGTGTGTGTGGTGAAGTGTGTGTGTGTGTGGTGAAGTGTGTGTGTGTGTGTGGTGAAGTGTGTGTGTGTGTGTGTGGTGAAGTGTGTGTGTGTGTGTGTGTGTGGTGAAGTGTGTGTGTGTGTGTGTGGTGAAGTGTGGGTGTGTGTGTGTGTGTGTGTGGTGAAGTGGGTGTGTGTGTGTGTGTGTGGTGAAGTGGGTGTGTGTGTGTGTGTGGTGGGGTGTGTGTGTGTTTGTGGTGAAGTGGGTGTGTGTGTATGGTGAAGTGGGTGTGTGTGTGTGTGTATGGTGAAGTGTGTGTGTGTGTGTGTGTGTGTGTGTGTGTGGTGAAGTGTGTGTGTGTGTGTGGTGAAGTGTGTGTGTGTGTGTGTGTGGTGAAGTGTGTGTGTGTGTGTGGTGAAGTGGGTGTGTGTGTGTGTGGGTGTGGTGAAGTGTGTGTGTGTGTGTGTGTGGTGAAGTGTGTGTGTGAAGTGTGTGTGTGTGAAGTGTGTGTGTGTGGTGAAGTGTGTGTGTGTGGTGGTGAAGTGTGTGTGTGTGGTGAAGTGTGTGTGTGTGTGTGTGGTGAAGTGTGTGTGTGTGGTGAAGTGTGTGTGTGTGGTGAAGTGTGTGTGTGTGGTGGGAGTGTGTGTGTGTGGTGAAGTGTGTGTGTGTGTGTGTGTGGTGAAGTGTGTGTGTGTGTGTGTGTGTGTGGTGAAGTGTGTGTGTGTGTGTGTGTGTGTGGTGAAGTGTGTGTGTGTGTGTGTGTGTGGTGAAGTGGTGTGTGTGTGTGTGTGTGTGTGTGGTGAAGTGGGGTGTGTGTGTGTGTGTGGTGAAGTGTGTGTGTGTGTATGGTGAAGTGGGTGTGTGTGTATGGTGAAGTGGGTGTGTGTGTGTGTGTAGGGTGAAGTGGGTGTGTGTGAGTGTGTGGTGAAGTGTGTGTGGTGAAGTGTGTGTGGTGAAGTGGGTGTGTGTGGTGAATGGTGGGTGGGTGTGTGTGGTCAAGGTGTGTGTGATGAAGGTGAGTGTGTGTGTGTGTGTGTGTGTGTGTGTGTGTGAGGATATTGTGTGTGGGGAAAGGGATGTTGTGTGTGTGTGTTTGTGGTGTTAAGGGATGTGTGTTTGCGAGTTTGTGTGTGGTGTAAAGGGATGTGGTGGTTTGTGTGTGTGTGTGTGTGTGTGTGTGAGTGGTGAAGTGGTGTGGTATGGGTCTCTGACAGGCTTGTGGTTCTGCAGATTCTGGAAGTTGGATAAGAATAAAGTTTGTGGTGGTCAGAGTGCCTGGGACGCTGCAGTACACGACGCCTCAGAGGAATACAAAGGCAGAATGGTACGATTACTACAGCATCATTATATGGAACTCTGACTCGGTTTCTCTTTCTCACTCTCTCTCGCTTTCTCACTCACACTCTTTTTTTCACTCACTCACTACACTCTTGTTCACACTCTCACTCAGACACTCTTTCTTACTCTCACACACACGCTCACGCTCTCACTCATGGACTCTCTCACATTCACTCTGCCGCTCACTTTCACTTCATCACCGACACTCGTTGTGTTGCTGTAGTCACTCACGCACGCCTCACTGACCTGCACACTGGCACAGACCCCTCACTGACACACACTTCTCATTAATGCTTCACTGACACACACACTTTTCACTGGCCTACACACTGACTTTTTTTTTTTATTTTATTACCCAGTATTTTTTAAAAGTATTAAATCTGATGCATTTCTCTCACATTCACTTTGTCACTCACTGTGACTTCATCACTTCTTTTCCTTTTGGCTTTTCCCTTCAGGGGTCGCCACAGTAAATCATCTGCCTTCATCTCACCCTATCCTCTGCATCTTCTTCTCTTACATCAACTACCTTCATGTCCTCCTTCACCACATCCATAAATCTTCTCTTTGGTCTTCCTAGACTCGTTTTTTATTAATATTACCTTTTCATCTTTCGATTGGGTTTTACACGAAAATTGATTGTTCGAAGAAAATGATTTGTTTTACCCTAGCTTCATTAATCGTTTGCAATTTGAAATTGAACTCTTAGTCATTGTACTTAATATAAAATAACCATGTTTGGCACAATATAACACACTGTGTGTTGAAAGTGCTGTTAAACTTCATTCATTCATTCATTCTTTGGTCTTCCTCTAGGCCTTCTGTCTGGTAGTTCCAACCTCGGCATCCGACTACCAATATATTCATGATCCCTCCTCTGCACATGTCCAACCATCTCAATCTAGCCTCTCTGACTTTGTCGTCAAAACATCTTACAGGGGCTGTCCCTCTGATGTACTCATTCTTGATCCTATCCTTCCTTGTTACTCCCAAAGAGAACCTCAACATTATCTCTGCTACCTCCAGTTCTGCCTCCTGTCTTTTCCTCAGTGCCACTGTTTCTAAACCGTACAACATAGCTGGCCTCAACACTGTTAAATATTTGTGTGAATGTAAATATAAAAATGATGGAAGAAAGTCACATGGTGTGACTTAGCAGTTTGAGTCTGTAATTTTCCAAAAGAGGACTGGAGTTGCGCAATCCAACAGAGGGGAGGAGCAACACCGACATGTTGGGGCTTGTCTGTGCTTGCATGGGCTTGTTCAGGCTTGTACCAGAGAGAAAACAACTTGTAGGGGGAATCTATATTAAGGACCTGTTGCCGACTGGCTACAGTCTTACAGGCTCCTCCAGGCTCTTGCAGTCTCTGCGTGGTTCTTCGGGTGGATCATGGATCAACTCATCTCAGGTGAACCATGGAACACACTTCACCTAAGTTTCGTTGTTCGGCACTTTATCGACACAGTCCAGCATCCACTTCCCCGCACAGCCCACGCGAGGATGGTCATCAGTGGTTTCGTCCGACACGCGGGATGGCAAGCCTTTCCCTGCCAGCATATGCGCCATCACTAAATGTACCCTGCTGCAGGGGCTTGGTGACTATGGGACCCTTGGTTAATTTGTATATGGTTTAGGTCCAAGTTGTACATAATGTGAATGTTGTCGTATTTTGGTCATATTAGTAAATTGTACATAGTTAATGTCGTGGTCTGTTGTGCTTTGCTGGTTTCATAGGGTGATTTCAATCCTCTAAATTTTCCTATCCGTAGCAACTGTCTTGTACACTTTTCCTTTTATTCTTGCCGATACCTTCCTATCACACATCACACCGGACACTTCTCCAATCACTCTAACTGACTTGCACACGCTTCTTCACCTCTTTTCCACACTCTCCATTTCTCCTAAGTACTTAAAATCCTCCGCCTTCTTTTTCTCTGCTCCCTTGAACCTCACAGATTCCTCTTGGGTCCTTATCATTCACACTCATGTATTCTGTCTTTCTGAAGCTAATCTTCATTCCTCACCTTCCCAGGGCATACCTCCACCTCTCTAGATTTTCCTCCACTTGTTCTCTGCTCATCATAGTCCATGGGGATTCTTATCTAACCTCGTCTGTCAGCCTGTCCATCACCATAGCAAACAAGAAGGGGCACAGAGCTGATCCTTGATGCAGTCCCACCTCCACCTTGAACTCTTCTGTCACACCGACAGCACACCTCGCCACTGTCTTACATGTCTCATAAAGGTCCTGCACCATCTAACATACTTCTCTGCCACTCCAGACTTCCTCATGCAATACCACAGTTCCTCTCTTGGCACCCTGTCATATGGTTTTTCCAGATCCACATAGGCAGAATGCAGTTCCCTCTGACCTTCTGTGTACTTCTCTATTAACATCCTCAAGGCAAACACTGCATCTGTGGTGTTCATTCTTGGCATGAAACCAAACTGTTGTTCAGAAATGTTGACCTCTGCTCTTAGTCTCGCTTCCAATATTGTAATAACTTCATCATATGGCTCATCAACTTTATCCCTCTGTAGTTGCCACAAATCTGCATGTCTCCCTTGTTTTTAAAAATGGGCATCAGCACACTTCTCCTCCATTCCTCCAGCATCCTCTCAAACTCAAAGACCTTGTTGAATGTTCTTGTCATAAAATCTACTGCTACCTCTCCTAGACACCTCCATAACTCTACAGGTATGTCATCAGGACCAACTGCCTTTCCATTCTTCATCTTCTTCAATGCCCTCCTCACTTCACCTTTTACTAATCTTTGCTACTTCCTGGTCCTCAACGGTCACCTCTTCTGCTCTTTTTTCACTCACATTTTCTCATTCATCTGCTCTTCAAAGTACTCTTTCCATCTTCCCAGCACACCTCTGACATCAGTCAATACATTTTCCACTCTGTCCTTAATCATTCTAATTTGCTGCATGTCTTTCCCATCTCTTTCTCTGCTATGCCAACCTGTACAAATCATTTTCTCCCTCCTTACTGTCCAACCTAGCATACAAGTCACCATATGCGCTCTATTTTGGCCTTCGACACCTTTGTCTTACGCTCTGTCTCTCTGTACTCCTGTTTATTCTCTTTGGTCCTCTCAGTGTCCCACTTCTTCTCAGCTAATCCCTTCCTTTTTACATACTCCTGCACTTCCTCATTACACCACATAGTATCCTTATCTACTGTCCTTCCAGATGATACATCAAGTACCCTCCTACATGTCTCCCTGATCACATTTAGCTGTAGTTGTCCAGTCATCTGGAAGCACTTCCTGACCACCCAAAAACTGTTTCAACTCCTCCTTGAAGAACACGACACTGCTCCTTTATCAGCTTCCTCCACTTTGTCTTCTGCTCTGCCTTTGCTTTCTTCATTTTCCTCACCATCAGCGTCATCCTGCACACCACCATCCTATGCTGTTTGGCAACACTCTCACCCACTACTACATCTTATGCTCCTGTCTCTTCTGGAAAAAGTATTCACCACAGCCATTTCCATCTTTTTTGCAAAATCTATCAACATCTGTCCTTCTGTGTTCCTGTCCTGGATACCAAACCTGCCCATCACTTCCTCGTCCCCTCTGTTGCCTGCACTAACATGTCCATTGACATCTGCCCCAATGACCACTCTTTCACCTCTGGGGGTACTCTGCATCACTTCATCTAACTCACTCCAGAATCTCTCCTTCTCTTCTCGCTCACATCCTGCCTGTGGAGCACAAGCACTAACAACATTGAACATCACACCTTCAATTTCTAACTTGAGACTCATCACTCTGCCTGACATTCTTTTCGTTTCTATACCATTCCTGACAAACCCTTCCTTCAAGATGACTCCTACTCCATTTCTCTTCCCATCCACACCATGGTAAAACAGCTTAAACCCTGTTCCTAAGCTTCCAGCCTTGCTATGTTTCCACCTGGTCTCCTGAACACACAGTATGTCCACCTTCCTCCTCTGCATCATGTCAGCCAGCCATCTACCTTTTCCGGTCATAGTTCCAACATTCAAAATCCCTACTCTCAGTCCTAGACTCATGCCTTCCCTGTTCTCTCTCAGCCTACGGACATGCCTCCCACCTCTCCTTCGCCCAGTTTCCCTCAGCACCCTGTTGGTTAACAGCACTGATGGCGGTCATTGTTCACCCGGGTCTCGACTGATCCGGGATGATATTCGTTTTTATGATTTGCATATAAAATTCTGCCACAAGTTTTACGCCTGATGCCCTTCCTGACGCAACCCTCTGCATTTATCCAGGCTTGAGACCGGCGTGAGGATGAACACTGGCTTGTGCCCCTTTAAACGGCTGCATTACTTTGAATTCATCAGTGACATTCATTATCGTATTACTGTACTCACTTGCTACTGACCTACACACCGACACACACTCTTCACTCACTCGTCACTGATTTATACTCCGACACACACTCTTTTACATTTACATTAATAGTGTTTAACAGACACTGATCCAGAGGGATTTCTTGAAGCTTTAAAGCCTCTGTTAATATATTTTTGTACTGGTTTGTTAGAACACAGACTAAGTATACCATCAGTCAAGCTCAGGTGGTAGGTGTTGTGCGTGTGTGTGAGTGTGGTGTTTGTAATACAGCATAGTGCTTAGTCCAAGTACCGATGAAAAAGGTAAGTTTTCAGCTGTCGTTTGAAGATACCCAGTGACTCATCTGTCTGGATGTTCAGAGGAAGTTCGTTCCAATGCCTTGGAGTCAGAACAGAAAAGGGTTTAGATGCATTTTTCCGTTGTTCCTTTGTAGAAGGAGGGATCAGTCTCACAGCACTAGAGGATCTGAGAGAACTTAGTGCAATGCGAGGTGTGAAAAGTGCTTTGAGGTAGTAAAGTGCAGGTACATTTTTGGCTTTGTAGGCAAGCATTGGTGTTTTAAATCAAATGCGAACAGCTACAGGAAACCAGTGGAGAGATTGTAGCAGTGGTGTGGGAAAATTTGGGAAATTGGAAAACAAGCCGTGCAACTGCATTCTGGATCATTTGCAGAGGTTGACTAGCACTCAAAGGTAGACCTGCCAGGAGTGAATTACAGTAATCTAGTCTTGAGATGATGAGGGCTTGAACGAGTATCTGAGTTGCCTTCCTGGAAAGAAATCAATGAATCCTTCAGATATTAAAGAGAAGAAATCCGCATGATTGGAAAGGATTAGTGATATGAGAAGGGAACCGGCACTTATTTATGTTTACTCTCAGACTTCGTGCAATACTTGAAGGAACGTTCACAGCATTGTTCAAGGAGATTGCAAGATCTTGATGTGGGGATGAGTCAGCTGGGATAAACAGCAATTCAATCGTGCTGGGACTTGCTTTGAAGTAGTTCCAAGATCCAAGGAGCAGAACAAAGATATCTTCTTGGCTTTTGCTGACAAAGGGCAGAGGAGATCCATATCTGTAGCAGATTCAAGTATTAGGAAAGAAAAGGAGGCTGGGTTAGGAAGATAAAATGGAGTACATGAAGCAACAGATGAAGGAGTTACAGTGTGGAGGTTTTGTCAAGTGGGACGGAAAAATTGAGAGTTAGTGTTAGATAGAATAGGTAAGTTGATGGTAAAAGAAACCATATGGTGGTCAGAGATGTAGAGTGGAATTTATGCCAGCAATTGGAAATGGACAACTGAAAACAAGACCTAAGAGATTCCCTCCTTTGTTTGTGGGAGAACAGTTATTAGAATTTAAAAAGGAGTGAAGAATAGGGAGTAGGCAAGAGGACTGGCGCTTGTCAGAGGGGAGATTTAAACTCTCCCAAAAGAATTAGAGGGGGTTGTCAGTGGAGAAAGTGCTGAGGTGTGTCCATTTCTTCTAGAAAGTGCCCTAGGGGTGCAGGAGGGCAGTAGATAACAATAATGAGGAGGTTGATTGGAGAGCAGACTTTTACTGCAAGAATCTCAAAGGAGGAGATGGTTAAATGAGATTGAGAAAGTGGTGTGAAGCACCAACTTCGAGACGGGAGTAGACCTGTACCACCACCTCTCCCAATTACTCGTGCAGTATGAGAGAAAGCATAAGCAGAGGAAAGAGCTGCTGGTGTGGCATAGTTGTGTGAGGAAATTCAGGTTTCAGTTGGTGCAAGAAAGGCAAGAGCGTAGTGAGAAGCAACGACAGAGATGAAATCAGCCTATTTCACAGCAGATTGTCAGTTCCAGAGTTCCCCAGTCATCCTCGTCTGAGATTGTGACAGCAGTGGAGGGTAGGTAAGGTTGCTGAGACTACTTCCTCTAACTTGTTAGTATGATCTGGATCTAAGATAATTGAGAACAGTAATGGGTTTAAATCACATGATTGTAATCCTGTTTATATTTGAAACCTTGATAGTTCTACTTCAACAAAGCCAAGATTTACCACTATTCAAAGGACTTGTTTTAATAAATGGTCTGTGTTCCTATTCGCTACTAATGTGACGTTTGTAGCAGGGGATACCTTTACTGTATACAGACGCTCCCCAACTTACGAACATCCAGTGATAGGAACAGGGCTGTCCAAGGTCAAAGGTGAAAATGAGAGTGGAATGAAATTGAAGAACAAGTAGAAATAGAAATGGAATAAAATCTATAGAAAGATATATCATAAATATAAGTATTAAATATGATGAAACATTATCCTGAGGTACACTTAATACTAGGCTTTGGCAGAGGGGCATGGCTGAGACGTGCTTTACACTGGAGGTCTGGGAAGAGAAGCAGAACCTTTTGAACTCCTGCCAAAACTTTCAAAGAAGAAACAAATTGACTCCAGTATTATAATGAACTGGATAAGAGTGAAACTCTGTAAATCTGTTCAGAGCTGCTGTGTTGTGCTTGAGAGGAACCAGGAGTTTAAACATGGAAGCTGATCAGTTCAATTGTCCCGTTGTAGTGTCTTGTCTGTGTGTGAGAGAGAGAGACAGAGAGAGAGAGACAGAGACAGATTGTGATTGTATACAGTACAAACTCGTATAGGTTACTTATACAAGGTTTAAACGTACGTTCCCCTCTAAAGAATGCCCTGTAACAACTTACGAACAAATTTGTCTAATGAACGGCCGTCTGGAACCTAACTTGTTCGTAAGTTGGGGAGCGTCTTTACTTTCTTCAGTCACTCATCACTGACCTGCACACTGACACAAGCTCTTCACTCACTCGACCCTGACCTGCACACCAATGCAAATGCTTCACTCACTCTCAACACTGACCTGCATACCGACACACACTCTTCAATCTCTTGACACTGACCTGCGCAATGATTCTTTAACCCAGTATTCGTTAAAATTATTAAATCTGATCTGTGTGAATCTTGTCCTGTCCTGTAGCACAATCTCTGCTGTGATAATTGTCACTCTCATGTTGCCATGGCACTGAATCTGATGCGGTATGACAACAGCACATCATGGAACATGGTCAAGTTGTGTATCCTGTGCTTCATCTATAGCAAACATGTCAGGTGAGATACATACAGCTCTGCTCATCACTAACCCACCACAGTCTGCTCCTAACACTCTGCTCTGCCCATCACAACTCCACTCTTCTTCCCCCCTCAAAATAGTTCTTTACTTGTATTATATAGTGATGATGATGATGATGATTTTCAGCTTCGTGGGTTTCCTAAAAACGTGGTTGCCATTCCTGATGATCTGTGGCATCGTCATCACAGTCACACTTGCCTTCAGACGGGATCAATAACACCTCCACCTCAGAGAGGACTCTCGCCTCACACTGACCATCAGACTCAGTGAGCGTGAGAGTGCAAGATCACTGTATGTGTTCAGGGACTTCCACTGGGAAATCACTGTAAGAGAACATAGCTGTGTCCGAGACACGAGAACCCTCACAGAGTAAAACTTTATCACACATAGTGTTTGGGACACAGCTGGAAATTCTCAGTGCACTGAGATGTGTGTAAGTGAAAACATGACCCTTTATTTTCTATAAATGCATGACAGAAGAGTGTTGGCATGCCCTTTACTGTACATTTTACACACAGACACAGATTGCTCTTCTGTACATTTCCCAGCTCCGAGTTTTATATAGAATAACATGTTATACTTGTATTTTTTTTTTTAATAATTTATTTCTGTTTGTGTGTGTGTGTGTGTGTGTGTGTGTGTGTGTATATATATATATATATATATATATATATATATATATATATATATATATATATATACATATATAATACACAGGGGTGGACAAAACAATGGAAACACCACATTTTGGCATCATAATCTTTGAACATAATTTAAACAATCAAAACTTGCCATATGTTATTATTTTTTGTATAATAATTTTGTTGTTTGATATGATGTAAAAAAATGTTTTCCCTTTTTTCAGATATTGAAAATATTAATCATACCCCATAAGAGCTGACCTCTTAGATTTTAAGAGGCCAGATTGTTGGTGCTTGTATGGTAGGCGCTAGTGCAGGGGTCACCAACATGGTGCCCGTGGGCACCAGGTCACCCGCAAGGACATGAGTCGCCCGCGAGCCTGTTCAAGGGTCGGAAACCTATGGCTCGCGAGCTAGACGTGGCTCTTTTGATGACTGCATCTGGCTCTCAGATAAATCAGGTGGCCTTTCTTAACAGAAAAACTGATACATAATTCCGCTGTCCTTTAAATAAAAATACAGAAAAAAGCCATCAAATAAAACAAAAACATAAATAAATCTCGCGCATTTCAATCTATACATCTATTTTCAATGCCACTTGTCGCTGTGGCGTGTAACGTAGAGCCAATCCTTTGTGTACTCCAGTGTGGGCGGGGCCGATACCTTGAAACTCTAATTTTATTGGATTATATGCAACAGCCTGTGCGAGTTGTTTTTGGATAAAGAGGTAAATTTTCCTCGTTTTCAGCTCATGTGTAAGAAGCCAAGCAGAGCTGGCAAGCAAAACACAAATGAACAGAATGCAAAAACTTCAAGATACTTGTCAACTCTCATGCATTAAGCGTGAGACTCGCGCATTTCATCTCCTCAATCTTTCATGCAAGTTGTCTAAAATCTCACACATTGATACAATTATTTCCCAATTTTATTTTATTTTTTGTTATTTTGTTTGTATTGTTTTTTGTTTTTTTTTAAGGATGTAATTTCCACGAGCAAATGCTATTGGCTATGTCTTTTACGTAAACACAGCTTCTCTATCTGATTCTGGCTGCGGGATCCTTTACCGTAAAATCAGATACATACGCGCACTAAAAAACCAAAGGTTGTGAAACTTGCTCAGATGATGTTTTCATTTACTAATGTAGTTAAATATAGATTTAGTTAGAATTGTTAACGTTGTTAATAAGTTTGTAATTCCATGTGTTGTTGCAAGGTTGCTGCACAAGGTACTTGCCATCTATATGAGTAAATTTGTTAACATGGTGAATTAGTTTCAGTTTGTAAACGAATTGTGTAGTTGCAAGGTTGTTGCATATGATACATGCCATCTATCAGCAAAGACAGTGAAGATTATTATGAAGAATTATTTGGACAAAACTTCAAAAAAGAGAAATGTTACAATTAATACTTTACTTTAGCCAACCTTATTTTTGATATGTTATTAGTTTACACTTCATATTTCATTATTTCTTTCATTGAAGATTTCATTTACATTACATTATTAAATCTTAAAGACATGTGTGTAATTTTGTATTTTTTCCCCTATGTCTGTGTTTAATCATTACATATAAAACTTGTATGAAATGGCTTAAAAATCACTCTAAAAACCAAAATTTTCACCCTGGACCTGATCAGGGGCTGTACCCCCTGGACCCCTGCTTCTCACTCTTTACTAATCTTGGGGGTTGACAGCTATGCTTCAACCCGCATACCAGCTGATTGCCTTGGGCTGCGCTTTCTGTCACATAAACACTGCAGTGTGAGTACTGTCGTATTGACCATGTACGGCTCCACATGCGCACACGTGAAAAACATCAAGACCAACCTGCGGTCACGTAATAGGTGTGCTAAACGCCTGCATGAAGCTGAACTTTACTACGTATCAACCAGTCTACAAAGCCATCAGCAAAACCATGCAGCACCAGAAGTCGCGTTAATAGTAAGAAGTACTTTCCTTATGAATAAATAACTTCGTTATAACAATGTTGTTTAAAATAAATTCAGTCGTATTATTTTCTAAAATTGTTGGTCTCAGTATTAAAAAAGATATTTGGCTCTCAGAGGATTAGGTTTAGATTTAGATTTTTTTTTTTTGGATCTTTTTCGTCAAAAAGGTTCCTGATCCCTGACATAGATGAATATCTTATATTATTAGTAATAACATGTAAATAAAGGTAAATTGAGCAAATTTGTTATGTCACAACTGTATCGACCTGGTAGCCCTTCGCATTAATTGGTACCCAAGAAGTAGCTCTCAGTTTCAAAAAGGTTGGTGACCCCTGCGCTCGTGTAACAAAAACTGCCCAAATGTTCGGTGTTTCAAGAGCTACTGCCTCAAAAGTAATGAGTGCCTTTGAAAGAGGGAAAAACGTCCTCAGCAAAGCACAAGTCCGCCATCGTCTCTAAAAGAGTTGGATGGTATTCTAACTGAAGAATGGCTTGAAATTCCTTTGGAAACAATTCACAAGTTGTATGAATCAATACATATGCCAAATTTTGATTGTTTAAATTATGTTCAAAGATTATGATGCCAAAATGTTCGGTGTTTCCATTATTTTGTCCACCCCCTATACGCATGTGTGTGTGTGTGTGTGTGTGTATATATATATATATATATATAATATATATAGCAGACACTTCTCTGTTCTTGGAATAATCAACGTAGTGTAGCACTAAGTCAAGAGCACGGCGCACTTCAGAAAGTTTGGGCAGCGTAACCAGCATCTCGTTTTCGTCCTCGCTGCTGCTACACGTCTTGCTACACAGATGTAAGCAATGTGACCTCTGGTCATCTGGCAGTCACTTTCGGTAACAGCGGCCCGCGTCCAGACGATCCGGACTAGTCGGAAGCTACAGATTTTGTCCGTTGCATCCAAAATCTGTTAAAGCGAAGTCCGTAAAACCGAGGCATGAGTGTATGTGTGTATGTGTGGGGCAGTGGTGGTCTGTGGTATAGGGCGCGTATATTGTTTGTGTGCATAAGTTTCTCAGTAAACCTCACTACAGAAGATGGTCACAGCACACGCACATTCATCTCGTCTCATTCTAATTGTTGTATAATTCTGTCACATGACCCAGCACTGTCCTTGTTTATTCTTCTCTTTATTTCTGAATATGCTGAGGACTGAGAGACAGAACATGCCTTTTTTTAAATTGAATAAAATGTGATCATTGTACATTTGTAATTTGTGTGTTTTTAAGTTGAAATACACTGTCTCACTGAACTCTTGTGTCTCTGATGTATTTCTTCAATTAGAAAGATTGGTAGCGTTTTATATATTCTGAATACACAGGACCCTGCAAGGGGCAGGGAAGTTTGTCCAACCTGTCCACATGTGCTTTGTGTGTTTAGAGAAGGCTTTTGACCGTGTCCCCTGGCTATCTTTTGGGGTTTGCACCAGACCCACTGCTATGGGCCAGTAGGCCTCTGTTCCACCGGAGCCAGTACTTGGTCC
Organism: Plotosus lineatus; assembly: GCA_024760905.1. Lineage (NCBI taxonomy): Eukaryota > Metazoa > Chordata > Actinopteri > Siluriformes > Plotosidae > Plotosus > Plotosus lineatus. The sequence goes on from CM045739.1 coordinate 843,892, forward strand.
ACGTTGGGAACAATAGGTGAAATGTATTTCAGGTTACAATGAGTTGGAGTTGACAAGGCTGTCCGTGGCACAGTGATGCACTGGTTAGCACGTCCACTCGCAGCAAGAAGGTTCGATTCTAAGGCTCGAGGGGTTTTGTGTGGGGTTTGCATGTTCTCCCAATCTATGCATGGGTTTCTTCTTGGTACTCCAGTTTCTTCCCACATCCCAAAAAAAGCTGATTTGTGGCTCCAAATTGCCACTAGGTGTTTATGTGAATGATTGTGTATGTTGCCATGTGATGGCCTGGTAAGCCGTCCAGGGTGTACGTTGCCCTCGCCCAGAGTCAGCTGAGATGAGTGCCAGCCTCCCTGTGACATTCCCTGTGAATGACTGAACATTAAATTGGAACTAAAATATTTTTATTTTGAGCACAGTATTCACCCCATTTAATGTAAATCCTGAGTTTATTCCAGTTCAGTTTCCATAACAAAGTATATCTTTGAATAGACCCGAGCTGTGAGTGGTACCTGAAGTGTGATCTCAGTAAAACTATAAGGACAGGAAGAGCCTACAGTGTGTTTGCAAACCTGAACACCCACGATCTTCAAAGCCTTTCAGACGTCCAGAACTCCAGCAGAACAGGGCGGTGATGCTTATGAGTCTAGTCTTAAACAGAGTGTGAGTGTGCGTGAAAAGGTGTGTCTGAGTGAAAGCGTATGTACTCATGTGAGTTAGAGAGAGAGAAAGAGTGAGTGAGTATGTCTGCGAGAGAGCATGCGTGCGTAAGAGCAAGTGAGTGTGTGTGTGTGAGAGTGAGCAATAGAGCAAGTGTGTGTGAGTGAGCGAGAGTGAAAGCGCAAGAAAATGTGTGTGTGAGAGAGAGACTGTGTGTGTGTGTGTGTGTGTGTGTGTGTGTGTTGGGGCTTCTCTTCATTGTCTGGTTCTTTCAATGCAGCCATGGGGGGAGGGGGGGCGGCGGCACAAGCCAGTGTTCACCCTCACACCAGTCCCAAGCCCGAATAAATTGCGTCAGGAAGGGCATCCGGCGTAAAACAAATGCCACAAAACATGCGAGTCAAAAATACGAATCCCACACAGAATCAGTCGAGGACCGGGTTAACAGTGAC
>CM045739.1:850000-907500 GCA_024760905.1 Plotosus lineatus
GTTAGATGAAGTGATGCAGAGTACCCCCAGAGGCGAAAGAGTGGTCATTGGGGCAGACTTCAATGGACATGTTGGTGCAGGCAACAGAGGGGACGAGGAAGTGATGGACAGGTTTGGTATCCAGGACAGGAACGCAGAAGGACAGATGTTGATCGATTTTGCAAAAAGGATGGAAATGGCTGTGGTGAATACTTTCTTCAAGAAGAAACAGGAGCATAGGGTGACTTATAAAAGTGGAGGTAGGAGCACACAGGTAGACGACATCTTGTGCAGGCGATTAAAAGGAAGTCAGTGACTGCAAAGTAGTCGCTGGTGAGAGTGTTGCCAAACAGCATAGGATGGTGGTGTGCAAGATGATGCTGATGGTGAGGAAGCTGAAGAAGGCAAAGGTAGAGCAGAAGACAAAGTGGTGGAAGCTGAAAAAGGAAGAGTGTCGGGTTGTCTTCAAGGAGGAGCTGAAACAGGCTTTGGGTGGTCAGGAAGTGCTTCCAGATGACTGGACAACTATAGCTAATGTGATCAGGGACACAGGTAGGAGAATACTTGGTGTGTCATCTGGAAGGAAAGTAGATAAGGAGACTTGGTGGTGGAATGAGGAAGTGCAGGAGTGTGTACAAAGGAAGAGGTTAGCTAAGAAGAAGTGGGACATTGACAAAACCGAAGAGAGTAAACAGGAGTACAGGGAGACACAGCGTAAGGCAAAAGTAGTGGTGTCAAAGGCCAAACAGAGGGCGTATGATGACTTGTATGCTCGGTTGGAAAGGACGTGCAGCAAGTTAGATGGATAAAGGACAGAGAGGGAAATGTATTTACTGATGACAGAAGTGTGCTGGGAAGATGGAAAGAGTGCTTTGAAGAGCTGATGAATGAGGAAAATGAGAGAGAAAAAAGAGTAGAAGAGGTGACTGTTGAGGACCAGGAAGTAGCAAAGATTTGTAAGGGTGAAGTGAGGAGGGCATTGAAGAGGATGAAGAATGGAAAGGCAGTTGGCCCTGATGACATACCGGTGGAGGTATGGAAGTGTCTAGGGGAGGTAGCAGTAGATTTTCTGACAAGAACTTTCAACAAGGTCTTCGAGAGTGACAGGATGCCAGAGGAATGGAGGAGAAGTGTGCTGGTGTCCATTTTTAAGAACAAGGGAGACGTGCAGAGTTGTGGCAACTACAGAGGGATAAAGTTGATGAGCCATACCATGAAGTTATGGGAAAGAATAGTGGAAGCTAGACTAAGGGCAGAGGTCAGCATTTGTGACCAACAGTTTGGTTTCATGCCAAGAATGAGCACCACAGATGCAGTGTTTGCCTTGAGGATGTTAATGGAGAAGTACAGAGAAGGTCAAACGGAGCTGCATTGTGCCTTTGTGGATCTGGAGAAAGCATATGACAGGGTGCCGAGAGAAGAACTGTGGTATTGCATGAGGAAGTCTGGCATGGCAGAGAAGTATGTTAGAGTGGTGCAGGACATGTATGAGAGATGTAAGACAGTGGTGAGGTGTGCTGTCGGTGTGACACAAGAGTTCAAGGTGGAGGTGGGACTGCATCGAGGGTCAGCTCTGAGCCCCTTCTTGTTTGCTATGGTGATGGACAGGCTGACAGACGAGGTTAGACAAGATTCCCCATGGACTATGATGTTTGCAGATGACATTGTGATCTGTCGTGAGAGCAGAGAACAAGTGCAGGAAAATCTAGAGAGGTGGAGGTATGCCCTGGAAAGGAGGGGAATGAAGATTAGCCTCAGTAAGACAGAATACATGTGCATGAATGACAAGGCCCCAAGAGGAACGGTGAGGTTACAGGGAGCAGAGATAAGAAAGGTGGAGGATTTTAAGTACTTTGGCTCAACAATCCAGAGCAGTGGAGAGTGTGGAAAAGCGGTGAAGAAGCGTGTGCAGGCAGGTTGGAATGGTTTGAGAAAAGTGTCCGGTGTGATGTGTGATAGGAAGGTATCGGCAAGAATGAAAGGAAAAGTGTACAAGACGGTGTTGAGGCCAACGATGTTGTATGGTTTAGAGACAGTGGCCCTGGGGAAAAGACAGGAGGCAGAGCTGGAGGTAGCAGATATGAAAATGTTGAGGTTCTCTTAGGGAGTAACAAGGATGGATAGGATCAGGAATGAGTACATCAGACAGACAGCACATGTAAGATGTTTTGGAGACAAAGTCAGAGAGGCTAGATTGAGATGGTTTGGACATGTACAGAGGAGGGATAGTGAGTATATTGGTAATAGGATACTGAGGCTGGAACTACCAGGCAGAAGGCCTATAGGAAGACCAAAGAGACGATTCATGGATGTGGTGAAGGAGGACATGAAGGTAGTTGGTGTAAGAGAAGAAGATGCAAAGGATAGGGTGAGATGGAGGCAGATGATTCGCTGTGGCGACCCCTGAAGGGAAAAGCCGAAAGGAAAAGAAGAAGAATGTGAGTGAGAGAGAGTATGAGTGAGTGTGCGAGAGAGAAAGAGTGAGTCTGTGTGTGAGGGACTGTATGTGTGCATGTGTGTGTGAGAGTGAGAGAGAGTGTTCGAGTGAAAGAGTGACAGAGGGTTTGTGTGTGTGTGTGTGTGCGTGTGTGTGCGTGAGCGACAGAATTAGTGTGAGAGATTTAGTGTGAGTGAGTGAGTGTGTGCGTAAGTAAGTTAGACTGTGTGTGAATGAGAGCGAGCATGTGAATGTGTGAGAAAGTGTGTGTGTGTGTGTGTGTGTGTGTGTGTATGTGTGTGTGTGTATGAGAGAGAATTTTTGAATTTTAAAAAGGTAGTTTTTATTTTAACACAAAAAGCAAACACGAACAGAAAGAGTACATTAAATGAATTAAAGTAGAAAACCCTACACGCACAAAAAATAGAGAAAATAAAAAGTAAAAAAATTAATAAGTAACTAAACAACAAGAAAAACCCTGACAGATTTAACCCCCCGCCCCATCTCAACAGAAAAAGTATTTCCATTATTAGAGTCAGTTCCTTTAACCCGATATTGTTGAAAACAGCAGCTTCTCCTCCTTCACAGAACACCAACCATCATTTACACACCACACTTTCTCACAGGATCCGAGTCTTTCATCAAACTATAATCAATATTATAATAAACTATAATCATTAAAATCAACCTGCTCTTTATCATTCCAATTAAAATCATTTAATTATCACAGTCCAGTGAACCCTCCCCTTTCCTCCTCCTGCTCAGGTTGACGGCCATTTTTGATTGGCCCAGGAGAAAGTTGAGCAGTTGACACTTGGCCTTTTCTTTGTTGATATCTAAAACCGAGAAATAAAATGTGTTTAGTAAAAAGCACACCAAATGCACAGAACAGCCTCAATAACAAACAGAACCTGCAGCAGTCCAGGAAACAATGGAACAGAACCGACACCTTTCATCAACACTCGGATTTAAAATCTTCACAAAACTATTAACTGCAACAGTGCCATGTAAAATCCTCCACGGCTTAACAGGAGTTTCTCTGTGCCTGCGGTTGGAGCTTAAACGTTTAAAAGAAAAACAACTTGATTCTTTCCAGCTCTGCTGTAACTTTTAAAATATGGCCCGCCATCACATCTTCGATATGTACAGAAACCGGGTTAAAATCTCGGGAGAATAAAAGTCCAACTCCTCCACTATTGGTATTTTTGTGACTAAAATACACCTGTCCGTTCCATTCCCTCCTCCAGTCACCTTCATTGTCCGCGGTGCTGTGTCTTCTGAATAAAAACATTTAGTTTCTTCACATGAATCAAAGTAAAAATCGAAGCCATTTTTAAGTCCTGTCTCGCTCCGTTTATATTGAGCGTGGCGAAATCTCCATGTTGAAAATAAAAAGAGGGAAGAGACTGAACCGTGAGAGGTAAAAGCAGGTTGAGTGAAAAAACATTTAGTCCTCCTCAGCGAGTTGTTTTCTAACCTTTGAAACGAGTTTCTGAAGACGAAAGATTTCCTGGTCAGTGAAGAAACCTGGCCGTCCGGGCTCACCTCGGGCTCATTCTTAAATGGAGATGGAAAGAGTCGATGGCCCGGAAAGAAATTTTCGGCTTTAACTCTGATCCCTTTTTTGTCATGTAGGAACTTTTGAATTTTTTATACTTTGTATGTCGTGTCTGTGTCCATTTTCTTGGTGTTCTCGTCCTCGCTCTCAGACAAGTCCTGGGACAGACAGGTTTACCCCTTTGAGGCTTTTTTAAATTTTTGTTTGAGCTGCTGTTCTCTGAGCTTGCGATCTCTCTTTTTTAACGACTGTTTTTAACTCGTCAACTATTCATTCGTGTTATTCACCTGTGCGTCTACCGTGGTGTCTGTGCCGCTGTGCACACAGTCTGCCTGTGTCTCCGGGCTGTGAGAAACCTTTGGCCTAGTCTCCGAGACGGTTATTGTTGTCTCGGGCAATTTAGAAGGGCTATATACATACACACACACACACACACACACACACACACACACACACACACACACACACACTTTCCTTTCGGCTGTTCCTTTCAAGGGTCACCACAGCGAATGATCTGCCTCCATCTCGCCCTATCCTCTGCATCTTCTACTATTACTCCACCTTCATGTCCTCCTTCACTACATCCATAAATCTTCTTTGGTCTTCCTCTAGGCCAGTGCTTCTCAAATAGTGGGGCGCGCCCCCCTGTGGGGGCGCGATGGGATGCTGAGGGGGGCGCGTGTGACCCAGGAGAACATGCTTTTTTTCCGCCGTACTACAAGAAAGTGTAATTGCACATCCACTCCAGTAGTTGGCAGTGGCGCCCTCATTGCACATTGAGCAGGAGCTGAGAGTTGCAGTGTCATGCTTCAAACCTCGCTTTGAGAAGCTGTGCGCTGCAAAACGTGCTCATTGGAGCCATTAATCTTGGCTTCCTCATTTTGAGAAAAAAAAATCAGCACAAATTGTTCTATTTGTTCTTGTTTTGTAGGTTAAAGTGTTTATATATTGTGCTCCTGAGTTAATGTTTCTGAAGTCAATTTGAATTAATTATTTATTTATTTTATTTTCAGCAGTAAATGGTGTGGTAAGTTTGTCAAAAATGTAACAAGGATATTATTATTTTTAAATTTAAGGCAAATTGATGCACTTTCTTTTACAGACTAATAAAAAATGTTAAAAAAAGTTATTCTTGTAAGTTGAACTATATCTCTTTCTTTTTGTTTTATTTATGTTAACAAGGATACGATATAATGAAGAGATATACCTGTAACTATATTATAGAAAAAAGTTATAATTTATAGTTGCAGCGGAAAGTGGGTGGTGGGGGGGCGCGAATTGTTTTCTTCTCGCTAGGGGGGGCGTAACAGAAAATAATTGAGAAGCACTGCTCTAGGCCTTCTGCCTGGTAGTTCCAGCCTCAGCATCCTACTACCAATATACTCACTATCCCTCATCTGTACATGTCCAAACCATCTCTATCTAAACTCTCTGACTTTGTCTCCAAAACATCTTACATGTGCTGTCCCTCTGATGTACTCATTCCTAATTCTATCCATCCTCGTTACTCCCAAAGACACTGTCTTACATCTCTCATACATGTCCTGCACCACTCTAACACAATTCTCTGCCACTTCAGACTTCCTCATGCAATACCACAGTTCCTCCCTCGGCACCCTGTCATATGCTTTCTCCAGATCCACAAAGGCACAATGCAGCTCCCTCTGGCCTTTTCTATTAGCATCCTCAAAACACTGCATCTGTGATGCTCATTCTTGGCATGAAACCAAACTGGTGTTCACAAATGCTGACCTCTGCCCTTAGTCTAGCTTCCACTATTCTTTCCCATAGCTTCATCATATGGCTCATCAACTTTATCCCTCTGTAGTTGCCACAAATCTGCACATCTCCCTTGTTCTTAAAAATGGGCACCAGCACACTTCTCCTCCATTCCTCCGGCATCTGCTCACTCTAAGACCTTGTTGAATATTGTTGTCAGAAAATCTACTGCTACCTCACCTGGACACTTCCATACCTCCACCGGTATGTCATCAGGACCAACTGCCTTTCCATTCTTCATCCTCTTCATTCCTCACTTCACCCTTACTAATCTTTGCTACTTCCTGGTCCTCAACAGTCACCTACTTCTTCTCTTTTTCTCTCATTTTCCTGAGTCATCTGCTCTTCAAAGTACTCTTTCCATCTTCCCAGCACACTTCTGTCAATACATTTCCCTCTCTGTCCTTAATCACTATAACTTGATGCACGTCCTTCCTATCTCCATTTCTCTACTGTGCCACCCTGTATAAATCATTTTTTCCCTCCTTACTGTCCAACCTAGAATACAAGTCATCATACGCCCTCTATTTGGCTTTTGAGACCACTACCTTCACCTTACGCTGTGTCTCCATGTACTCCTGTTTACTCTCTTCAGTCATCTCTATGTCCCACTTCTTAGCTAACCTCTTCCTTTGTACAAACTCCTGCATTTCCTGATTCCATCACCAAGTCTCCTTCCTTCCAGAGGACACACCAAGTACTCTCCTACCTGTCTCCTTGATCACATTAGCTGTAGTTCTCCAGTCATCTGGAAGCACCTCCTGACCACCCAACGCCTGTTTCAACTCCTCCTTGACGACAACACGACTGTCTTCCTTTTATACCTTCCACCACTTTGTCTTCTGCTCTGCCTTAGCCTTCCTCACCATCAGCGTGGGCCTGCACACCACCATCCTATGCTGTTTGGCATCACTCACCCACTACTACTTTGCAGTATTACGGTATCTAATGTCAACGGACCACACAATCGTGATCAGTCTCTGACTTATGTTTCTGAGACAATCAAAGTGTTTGATCCCATAATACTGGCTGGAATATCTAGGGAGAGGAAAGTATGATAGTAGAGGTCAGTGTTTTTTTTGTAAACAACAACAAAAAATGATTTATTCCTGAAACAATCCTAATGTTACAATATGCTAAGCAACACAATTACAACACATGAGAACTGACATATGACAGTCTGACCTGACATGTAGACACTTCACTCAGTGTCACCAAAAGCCCAGTAGGATGCTTTATCATAAGAGTTCCATAAAGATTTCCCATATGTTTCCTATTGTTTAGTCCCATTTGATCCTGCAGGCATCTGCATTTTGAAGTCTGGAGAACAATTTCACAAACTGGTCCAACATTGTGTATCATACAGCGACTTGTCCACCGTTCACGGATTCTTCGCTATGCATTACTTGGAACAGGCCTTTCCCTCTTACTGCTGGTAACACTTGCTCTGGTTTCTCACTTGTGACGTAAACGTTCTCTCTCTCGTGGATACCTGGTAACGTTTGAAATTACCAGTCCTTGTGAAGTCCTTCATATACATGCGCACCAGCTGATGTAGTCACTCACAGCTTATGTGTATTTATGGATATCATTCGTGGCCACTTTGAAAGTATTCCAGTCTGTGGCGTCTAAACAACCCTGTAGACTAGCCTGTGCATTGTCAGACCAGGTGTTTACCGTGTATGAGAGAGAGGGTCAGTGTGTGTGTATATGTGAGAGGGTGAGAGTGTGTATGTGTGTGTGTGTGTGTGTGTGTGTGTGTGTGAGAGAGAGAGAGAGAGAGAGAGAGAGAGGCGCAGGGGGAGTGTGTGTTTGTTTGTGTGTGTGTGTGAGAGAGAGAGAGAGAGAGAGAGAGAGAGTGAACAGCAGGGGGCTGTACAGCACTGTAATCTTGCCTGATGAAAGGGCACTACATGTTCCTGCTGTGTGTGTTTCCTCATCACAGTGTGTCGGTGCTTTATCAATAACGCTGACCCTGACCCATTTCATTCTCGAATTCATTCTAAAATGTTCTCTTTAATCATAGTCTCTCTCTCTCTCTCTCTCTCTCTCTCTCTCTCTTTCTCTCTCCATTACTCAGAACCCTCTAACTTTCATTCGCATAACCCTGTTGTCTCCTCACACATTCACGCATGGGTAAAGGTGAAGAGGAGAACTGTCCATCCTAAGCCTGGCAGTGTTTTTGCACACTGAGGGGAATTAATTTTTTTACCAAACGCACCAGTTTCCCTATGAGTCTCTGAAGACCTCTCAGTGTTTCCCGACTGAGCTGAATGTGCTTACCATGCTATAGCTTAGTTCTGTGTTCCTCAAGGTCGTCTTATGCTCATCCTGAGACTTACATCCTGAGACGTAGTCACTTTTAAAGCTATTCATTCTATTATATTCTATTCACTGGCAAACTAATGGCCGGATAGCTAGTTAGCAGTTAGCCTTTTGTGTAAATTCATGCTCACCGTCAGCTGTACATTAAAACTGTCCAGGAGTCTGGAGACAATGTGGCTACCATGCTAACTAGCTTACTGAAGGATACTTGCTTATAACGCAGCACTCTTTTTATTCATGTTCAACTCATTTATGAATTTCTTTAAACAGAGAGAAGGCTGAAGTGATCTGGTTTTCTCCTAACTGTGATGTCACTTCCTGTATTGTTTATAATAGTAACATGGTTCAGGGTTTAGGGGCTCAAGTGCTTTCATGGGGAATGTGTTCAGTGGCAAAGATAAACCAGTGTTTTATACAGTGCCATAATCCAAAATGTGTGTGTGTGTGTGTGTGTGTGTGTGTGTGTGTGTGTGTGTGTGTGTGTGTGTGTGTGTGTGTGTGTGTGTGTTTTAGTGGTGTAATGCTATGATAAATTCCTGGAATGGTAACAGATGGACTCTGCTGATGTTTGGATACTGTTCTCTGTCTGCAATGTGTTAAAGACCTTCTATCTATGATGGTGTTGTGCACTGTGGTGTTGGGTGTGTGGAGTGGTGTGGTATGAAGTAGGGTGGTATGTGGAGTGGTCTGGGATGGAGTGGTGTGTTGAGTGTGGTATGAAGTGGAGTGTGATATTTGTTGTTGTATGAGATGGTGTGGTGGTAGGTGTGTGGTGGTGGGTGTGGAATGAAGTGGTGCAGTGTGGTGTGTGGACTGGTGTGATGTGAGGGTGAGTGTGGTGTGGTGGTGTGGTGGGTGTGGTATGAAGTGTTGTGTGTGGAGGGGTGTGGTATGTGGTATGTGGTATGAAGTAGGGTGGTGTGAAGGTGGGTATGGTGTGAACTGATGTGGTGTGGACTCATGTGGTATGAAGTGGAGTGGTGGTGGGCGTGTAGTGTGATATGAAGTGGAGTGACGTGGTGTGGGAGATGGGGTGGTGCAGTGTGATGTGTGTATGGAATGGTGTGGTATGAAGTGAAGTGGTAGTGGGTATGGTGTGGAGTGATGTGGTATGAAGTGGTGGTGGGCATGGTATGCGAGGTGTGATGTGGTATGAAGTGGCGGTGGGTGTGGTATGACATGGTGGTGGATGTGGTGTGTGGAAAGGTGTGGTATGAAGTACTGGTGTGTGTGAGGTGTGGTGTATGGAGTGGTGTGCAATGTGTGGTGGTGGGTGTGGTATGAAAATGAATTGAATTACAGATTTTTCTTTAAATTTCAGTTCCAGTATTTAACAGAACTAAAGTGATTTGCATTTTCATCTTCACCACATCTTTATACCAGTGTGCTGAGAAACAGAAGGAGAGTGAGAAAGAGACAGAGAATGTAGTGGTGGTGGTCTGATGTCTGAGAGAGAGATTTCTGTTAGCAAGGCATGTCATCTGTATTGATTCTATTCAAACAGTACAAAAACACACACAAAGTAACCCAAGTGCAACTGTAATACTGCTACCCGGAACACACACACTTATAGAGACTCACACACACTCACGTACACACTAGAGCCCTGCGCTGGCCAAGATCACAAGCCCGTGCCCGCCCTGCAAATTACAATTGTGGCCCACAGCCCGCCCCATACATTTACCCTTGTAGATCAGCCCGCCCCGCCCCGCAGTGAGTTCCTAATTTTGAGCCCGCACTCGCCCTGCACAACACACCAGCTTATTAATATTCAACCTTTGTTAATTTCAAATAAATTAATTTCAAGCAAAATAATTTCAAATACATAAATTTTCGTCAAATTCACTCATCAAATATCAAATACACGATCAAATATAACCTTTAACATTCTCTATGATGCGATCTTTCTGCTTGTAAATGTTTCCGATGGTCAACGGATGGTCACTTAACATGAAGCTGAGCCGACTCACATTACGTGAAGCTGAGTCGAGTCACATTACATGAAGCTTAAAACAGCCAGTCAAAGCTTAAAATATGTGAGGCGCTCAAAACCGAAAGTAGTGTACTTGCTGTGGGTTATATGAACTTCCGGTCTTTCAAGTGAGCAAGGGCGCCGTTGAACTCGTTTAGTACTCAGCCTGCACTGATGTGAATCGCCAGCAGAGCGGAGAGTGCCCTTTCTGTTCTGGATTCGGGTTTTCATTCATTTTACAACTCTCTTTGCTTAATTGAGTATGCATGGTAGATTGCACCAATCTGAGCAGATAGTTAATTCATCTCTGTGTATGAGACTTCCACCCATGTTAGTAGGCTTACACTTCTGACCAACCAGATTTGCTTAGGGTTACAAAAGTCCACAAAACAGTGTAAACACAAAGATCACAGAGACGACGTCTTAACACAAGGGTAACACGCTCTCTCTCTCTCTCTCTCTCTCTCTCTCTCTCTCTCTCTCTCTCTCTCTCTCTCTCTCTCTCTCTCGCTCTATATATATATATATATATATATATATATATATATATATATATATATATATACAGTGAGTCGTCAACTTACGATAGTGTTTGGTTCCGGCAGACCGGTCGTAACTCGATCTGGTCGTAAGTCGACTTTCCATCCAATTACACTCACGCCAAACAAAAGCAGATGAATAAATCTCGCGCATTTAAATCTATACATCTATTTTCAATTCCAATGCAGCCATGAGGTGGGGGGGCACTAACCAGTGTCTCTCCCCCTCATGCCGGTCCCAAGCCCGGAGAAATGCAGAGGGTTGTGTCAGGAAGGGCATCCGACGTAAAACCAATGCCAATTATTTATGATGCAAATCAAAAGTATCACCTCCATACCGGATCGGTCGAGGCCCGGGTTAAAAACGACCGCCATCAGTGCTGTCAATCAACAGGGTGCTGATGGAAATTGGACTACTGTTGGTCGAAGACGTCGAAGAAGGAGAGGTGGGAGGCGTGTCCGTAGGCAGAGAGAGAAGAGGAAAGGCATGAGTCTAGGACTGAGAGTGGGGACTTTGAATGTTGGAACTATGCACAGAAAAGGTAGAGAGCTGGTTGACATGATGCAGAGGAGGAAGGTGGACATACTGTGTGTTCAGGAGACCAGGTGGAAAGGTAGCAAAGCTAAAAGCTTAGGAGCAGGGTTTAAGCTATTTTATCACGGTGTGGATGGGAAGAGAAATGGAGTCGGAGTCATCTTGAAGGAGGAGTTTGTCAGGAATGTTCTAAAAGTGAAAAGAGTGTCAGACAGAGTGATGAGTCTCAAGTTAGAAATTGAAGGTGGAATGCTCAATGTTGTTAGTGCTTATGCCCCACAGGCAGGATGTGAGCTAGAAGAGAAGGAGAGATTCTGGAGTGACTTAGATGAAGTGATGCAGAGTACCACCAGAGGTGAAAGAGTGCTCATTGGTGCAGACTTCAATGGACATGTTGGTGCAGGCAACAGAGGGGACGAGGAAGTGATGGGCAGGTTTGGTATCCAGTACAGGAACACAGAAGGACAGATGTTGATAGATTTTGCAAAAAGGATGGAAATGGCTGTGGTGAATACTTTCTTTGAGAAGAAACAGGAGCATAGGGTGACTTATAAAAGCAGAGGTAGGAGCACACAGGTAGACTACATCTTGTGCAGGCGATGTAATTTGAAGGAAGTCAGTGACTGCAAAGTCATCGTGGGTGAGAGTGTTGCCAAACAGCATAGGATGGTGGTGTGCAGGATGACTCTGATGGTGAGAAAGGTGAAAAAGGCAAAGGCAGAGCAGAAGACAAAGTGGTGGAAGAGTGTCGTGTTGTCTTCAAGGAGGAGTTGAAACAGGCTTTTTGGTGGCCAGGAAGTGCTTCCAAATGACTGGACAACCACAGCAAATGTGATCAGGGACACAGGTAGGAGAGTACTTGGTGTGTCCTCTGGAAGGAAAGTAGATAAGGAGACACTGTGGTGGAATGAGGAAGTGCAGGAGTGTGTACAAAGGAAGAGGTGAGCCAAGAAGAAGTGGGACATTGAGAGGACCAAAGAGAGTAAACAGGAGTACAGGGAGACACAGCCTAAGGCGAAAGTAGCAGTGGCTAAGGCCAAACAGAGGGCGTATGATGACTTGTATGATAGGTTGGATAGTAAAGAGGGAGAAAATGATCTATACAGGTTGGCACAGCAGAGAAATAGAGATGGGAAGGACGTGCAGCAAGTTAGATTGATAAAGGACAGAGAGGGAACTGTATTGACTAATGACAGAAGTGTGCTGGGAAGATGGAAAGAGTACTTTGAAGAGCTGATGAATGAGGAAAATGAGAGAGAAAAAGAGTAGAAGAGGTAACCATTGAGGAGCAGGATGTAGCAAAGATCAGTAAGGGTGAAGTGAGAAGGGCATTGAAGAGGATGAAGAATGGAAAGGCAGTTGGTCCTGATGATATACCTGTGGAGGTATGGAAGTGTCTAGGAGAGGTAGCAGTAGATTTTCTGACAAGAACATTCAACAAGGTACTAGAGAGTGAGCAGATGCCGGAGGAGTGGAGGAGAAGTGTGCTGGTGCCCATTTTTAAGAACAAGGGAGGCGTGCAGAGGGGCGACAACTACAGAGGGATAAAGTTGATGAGCCATACGGTGAAGTTATGGGAAAGAATAGTGGAAGCTAGATTAAGGGCAGAGGTCAGCATTTGTGAACAACAGTTTGGTTTCATGCCAGAATGAGCACCACAGATGCAATGTTTGCCTTGAGGATGTTAATAGAGAAGTACAGAGAAGGTCAGAGGGAGCTACATTGTGCCTTTGTGGATCTGGAAAAAGCATATGACAGGGTGCCAAGAGAAGAACTGTGGTATTGCATGAGGAAGTCTGGAGTGGCAGAGAAGTATGTTAGAGTGGTGCAGGACATGTATGAGAGATGTAAGACAGTGGTGAGGTGTGCTGTCGGTGTGACCGACGAATTCAAGGTGGAGGTGGGACTGCATCAAGGGTCAGCTCTGAGCCCCTTCTTGTTTGCTATGGTGATGGACAGGCTGACAGACGAGGTGAGACAAGAATCTCCATGGACTATAATGTTTGCAGATGACATCGTGATCTGTAGTGAGAGCAGAGAACAAGTGCAGGAAAATCTAGAGAGGTGGAGGTATGCGCTGGAAAGGAGAGGAATGAAGGTTAGCCTCAGAAAATCAGAATACATGTGTGTGAATGAGAAGGACCCAGGAGGAACGGTGATGTTTCAGGGAGCAGAGATAAAGAAGGTGGAGGATTTTAAGTACTTAGGCTCAACAATCCAGAGCAATGGAGAGTGTGGAAAAGAGGTGAAGAAGCGTGTGCAGGCAGGCTGGAATGGTTAGAGAAAAGTGTCCGGTATGATGTGCGATAGGAGAGTGTCAGCAAGAATGAAGGGAAAAGTGTCCAAGACGGTGGTGAGGCCAGCGATGTTGTATGGCTTAGAAACAGTGGTGCTGAGGAAAAGGCAGGAGGCAGAGCTGGAGGTAGCGGAGATGAAAATGTTGAGGTTCTCCCTGGGAGTAACGAGGATGGATAGGATCAGAAATTAGTATATCAGAGGGACAGCCCACGTAAGATGTTTTGGAGACAAAGTCAGAGAGGCTAGATTGAGATGGTTTGGACATGTACAGAGGAGGGATAGTGAGTATATTGGCAGTAGGATGCTGAGGTTGGAACTACCAGGCAGAAGGCCTCGAGGAAGACCAAAGAAGAGATTTATGGATGTGGTGAAGGAAGACATGAAGGTCGTTGGAGTCAGAAAAGAAGATGCGGAGGACAGGGTGAGGTGGAGGCGGATGATTTGCTGTGGCGACCCCTGAAGGGAGCAGCCGAAAGTAAAAGAAGATCTATTTTCAATTCCACGTCACTGTGACACGCAGCGGAGAGCCAATCCTTTCTGTACTCCACTGTGTGGGCGGGTCTGAAAGCTTCAAACTGCAATTTTATTGGATTATAACAACAGCCACAGACTGCACGTGTTGTTTGAGTAAAGCGATAAATTTCTCTCGTTTTGATCGGCTCATTTCCACGAAGCCAAGCACAGCTGGCAAGCAAACACAAATGGACAGACATGGAAAAACTTCAACCCGCAGACCAGCTGATTGCCAAAACTTGGGACGCGCTTCCTGTCATAGAAACACTGCAGCGAGTGAGTCCAATAAAATTAGAGTTTCAAGGTATCGGACCCGCCCACACAGAAAGGATTGGCTCTCAGCTTTGCATCACAGTGACGTGGCATTGAAAATAGATGAATAAATTTGCTCTGAGCAGTTAGAAAGTGAAGCTGCATCATCTCCTGCTTGGCCTTTTAAGACGCTGGTGCTGCACAAACAACTGTCGTACGCAAAACTCGCACTGCAATGCCATGAATCATGCTTCACCACTTTTGCGGTTGTAAAGTCGATCAGACGTAACTCGCATAGGTCGTAAGTCGACGACTCACTGTAATATATATATATATTTTTTCCTTCTGTAATCACCTGAAGAGAGAGGATGGTTTCACTACCCCTCAAAACAGATCTGTAGTGATAAATGAAGTTTCAATAGAAAGTCTTTGTCCTGTCCTTTTATTTTTATTTGCTCTACGAAAAAGTATTGAGCACTCTCTTACGGAAGGATCTACTCAGAAAATTATATATAGCGTAGGCCTCCGTCAGTCCCGAAGGACTATGGCTGCGCTCTGGCCAGTATCCCGACTGGTGATACTCCCCAGTGCGCAGAGCCTGGGTAGGGAGTAATGAGGGACAGGCTGTTACCCAAGCAGCAAGTCCCCCCCCTGTCTCGGCGCCACCGGAAGGATCCAATGGAAGGGCAAGTGCCGATACGACTGGGTTCCAGTGCCGCTGCAGGAGAGAAACTACGGTCAATTTAGAACGGCCAATTAACCTACAGTGCACATCTTTGGATTGCGGGGGAAACCGGAGCACCCGGAGGAAACCCGCACAAGCACGGGGAGAACATGCAAACTCCACACAGAAACGCCCAGGCCGGGAATCGAACCCGGGCCTTCTTGCTGTGAGGCAGACGTGCTAACCACTACGCCACCGTGCCGCCGAAAATTATATATATATAAATTGAACTGGGAAGAAGGAGGGGCACGTTCAGTCTGTCGTTTGTAAACAATGGACGCTGCGTCATTAAGTCAGCGTACTACATAGCTACGTCTAAACTCAAAATTTGACTTTTTTTCTTTTTTAACAGCCTGCATGAATCCGTGACATAGCCCACAGCCCGCCCCACAAAACTGGGATCATTCTCAACCCAACCCGCCGCACATAAGTTTCAAATTGACCCGCCCCGCAAACTAAAAAGTCTGACTTTAAATTGTGCCCACGGGCTGCGGGCTGAAATGTTCCCCGCGCAGGGCTCTAGTACTCAATTTTGTGAACAAGTGTGCCAACATAAAGACATCACCTTGTAAAAGGAAACTATTGCACAAAATTGTTATTTGGGATTTTTTTTTAATTGATATTTGGGACACACACACACACACACACACACACACACACACACACACACTCATTCAGACTCATACACACTCACATACACACAGACACTCATATACCCTCACACACACTCATACATACTCACGTACACACACAAACACTCATACAGACTCACACACACACTGATACACACTCACATACACACACACACACACTCACATATCCTACACACACTCACACACACAGTCATACAGACTCATACACACTCAGGAACACTCACACAGACATTCAGACTCTCTCTCTCTCACACACACACACACCCACACACACACTCATACAGACTCATACACACTCAGGTACACTCACACAGACATTCAGACTCTCTCTCTCACACACACACACACACACACACACTCATACAGACTCATACACACTCAGGTACACTCATACAGACATTCAGACTCTCACACACACACACACACACACACACACACACTCATACAGACTCATACACACTCACGTACACTCACACAGACATTCAGACTCTCACACACACACACATACACACACATACACACACACGCACACTCATAAAGACTCATACACACTCACATACACACTGACATACACACTCACATACACTCACACAAACACACATATGCACACACACTCGTACAGACTCATACACACTCACATGCACTCTCACACACACTGCTTGTGGAGCTGTTTTTGACGGCTGGGTGATGAAGGATGGTGGTGTTTAGAGTGTTGTGTTATTGTTTGACTGAATTTAGTTCAGTGGTTAAAATCCTGTAAAGTTTAAATTGTTTCTGATTTGGAATAAGATTTTTTACGGTTGTTGTTTTGTGGTGTGTGTGTTATATTTTCCAATTTATTCTAAAATAAACATCAGAGGGTTTAGTACTACAGAATGATAATAATGTCCTCGCCCTGTTTACACACATTGTATCTCCACACTGTTAAAGCAGATGTATTTCCTGGAGGGTTTAGGAGATGCGTTTTGATGAGTTGTATATCTGACTGTGAGAATAAATTCCACAGATGATTCAATGTGTTAAAGCTGCTTTCTTAACATTTCATTCTAATGTAGAACATTTTTATCAGTCAGAATACCTGAGATTATACATGGTACTGTATATTACACACAGTATATTATATAACAATAAACCAATCTGGAGTTTATTACACTTTTAAATCACCGTGTGTGTGTGTGTGTGTGTGTGTGTGTGTGTGTGTGTGTGTGTGTGTGTGTGTGTGTGTGTGTGTGTGTGTGTTTTGAAGCAGCACGTGTGAGGCTTCATTTTTTCCCATGACCCCTTGTGCTCTCTCACAGAGGGTGGTGTTGTTGTCGGAGTTGAGAAAGCGTGCTCAGTGTTAACACTCCTATCAGGTAAAGCGGTAATGCAGTAATGGTCTCTTTCAGCGCCTCAGCCATCTTTCAGCAGCAAGCAGACAGCGTAGCTCAATTAGTGCTTTGTTAGGACAGAAACTCTACTACAGAACACTCCAACAGAAACACACACACACACACACACACACACACACACACACCAGGTTCTTACAGCGAACAGAAAATGATCCTTTATTGTCCTGATTACAGTGAAAACCTCTCACGGGAATTAAAATGATCAGTCACAATTAATTTTATTATCGTAGAGTCCAAAACTTTTACTGTTACTTTCCTTACACATCTTTTATATTCCTAATTCACAGTAATATTTCAGAATAAATACCATTTTCTAGTGAAATATGCTTTCTGTAGTCACACTCTAACTTTAATGTTTTAATTCTTTGATACTTTCTAAGCCCCTACTTTTAGTGTTTTTCTGTGTAAAGCTGATTTGCAACAATGTCAATTGTTAAACTGAACTATAATCACACAATTATAATCACACGCAATATAATCACACACTTATTATACGAACACACACAGATTTTTCTTCTGATATTTACAAGATTCGAGTCTGTGGGTTTCCCAGCAGAGCAGAGCAAAGTATACTGATTTGTAGAAACACACACACACAGAGAGAGGGACAGCGCTCTCTCTCTCTCTCTCTCTCTCTCTCTCTCTCTCTCTCTCTCTCTCTCTCTCTCTCTCTCTCTCTCTCTATCTGCCAGTGCACTTGTAGAGATATTGTTAGCATTCCATTTGCCATTTACATTCCCGAGCTTTGACATAATTGAAGAATGGATGCTCTTATGAAAATTAAAGCGGCTCTCGGCCCGGGTTACTGTAACCCTGTTAAAATGTAATGAGATTCTTTATGCGTCTTCCTGGAGATTTTTTTATTAAATCGAAATATCAGTATGACTAATTCCCCGGGTCTAAATGTAGCCGGGGACACAGCGTTATTGATAGGCTGCTGCATAAGTGCTCTCTCTGGCCGAGCCTCTAATGGCCTAATAATGCATTATAGCGTGAGAGGGGGTCTGCGGCTAACCGTGCTTATTGTCGTTAGTGAAAACACCTGCGCTATCCATTCATCACACACAAACCCAGACGGCCCATTTGTTCATTAGCCTGTCACTAAACATCTTTATTTAGTTTAGCACTGGGACCACGTGTGTGTCCTGCAACCACACACACACACACACACACACACACACACACACACACACACACACACAGTACTAACCATGTTGGCTATTTCTCAGAATGATAAGGGAAAGTATTAAAGCTATTCCAGGAATTTTAGTTCTTTCTCTTCGGTATGACACGCACACATTTATCACAGTGTCCTGTACCTTCACAAACTGTGCTGCTGGTTTATCTTGCAGTCATGTGACTGTTCTAACATGATTTACATTTCTGTGCACAAGTGAAGATTTCACTCCCATTTATTTCAGAGTCCTGCTTTCTTTTTTCTCTGTATGCTGAAATTCCACTAACGTCTGTGGTATCGCTGCATCCGTCTGTGTGATTTAAAGCTCATTTTCCTTCTCTATAGGTGTCTTCAAGATTTCTACATTTCCCTTCGCTCCCTTTGATCATTTCTCAAAATCATAATTCAGTACAAACCATTCATCTTAATTGACTTCGACCCACAGTCCAGTACCACTGTCTGTTTCCTGTCACATACCTGTTCAACACGTGTTCTCTTTTTTACATGTTCATTCTTTTTACATGTTGCCTTTTTTTTACCTGTTTTCTTTTCAGATGTTTTATCTTTACATGTTCTCTCTTTTTACCTTTTCTCTTTTTTACCTGTTGTCATTTTTCACCCATTCTGTTTGCTTTCAGCTATTTTGCTGGCTGTTCCCTCTCAGTATTCTCTCTGTAAATTGTTCTGACTCCTGTTTCAACTCCTCTCCTCTCTGTGCTCTAGTTTTGTTTTAGTGCTCTGTGTTAAGAGCTTGCTCACTGGAGTCCCCCCATATGCGCGCACGCACACACACACACACACACACACACACACACACACACACACACACACACACACACACACACACACACACACATGCTCCTAATGTTTTTTAACAGTCAGGTGTGATTGTGTGTATTTGTAGATGATCACTTTTGTTCTGGGCCCATTTCTCACTCAGCACAAAATATTGGAGGCCCCCTGCCCCGTCCAACAGTGTTAAAGAAGGAGGTTTTAGAGACGGACAGAGTATGACTGAGTAGCGGCATCGCTCACTGGCCTTGAGAAAATCTTCCTGATTGGATTATGCTGCAGTTTAATGTCTTAAATCCATCTTCACGGTTCTGCTCGTGGCTCCGCTGTACACAAGTGCACAAATATACAACCCTCAAATGCTGCATGTCAGCAAATGCTTGCAGCTCAATGGCTTTTTATCTGCACAGTGATGACACTGAGCTCCTCTACATCACCACCATCACTCACTTCTCCATTGACACACACCTGATCTCTCTCTCTCTCACTATCTGTCTCACACACACACACCCTCCCCACACACACACACACACACACACACACACGGTGTTGATGGTTATGTTGGTGTTGTTGGTGATGATATTGGTCATGGTGGTGATATTTATGGTGATGGTGGTGATGTTGTTGCAGGTTATGAGGTAGATGGTGTTGAGAAATCAGTCACTGTCACGCCACACACAATTAATCACAACCAAACAATAACAACCTATTAAAAAGAACAGCTGTGTCTTAAATCACACATCATCTCTCTCTCTCTCTCTCTCTCTCTCTCTCTCTCTCTCTCTCTGTGTGTGTGTGTGTGTGTGTGTGTGTGTGTGTGTGTGTGTGTGTGTGTGTAAAATGACCAGACTCTTTCAGACAAAGAGGACGGAAGTACAAGAGACAGGTGAACCTCTGCTTCCTGTCCAAAGTGTCTGTGATATTTTGGGACAAAAAATAGACAGAGGCGCGTTTCAGCAGAAAAGTCTGTCGGTGAAGGGAGACCTAATCCCATTATCTCAGGAAAAAACTTTTACTTATGGCTAATGGGATCCGTTTAAAATCGAGCCGGTGCCGCATAACTGGATTTTCATTGATCTGGAGATGTATAGAGCCAGAGACAGTCTATCTGTTTAGCACTGGGATTAAACGGGGCTGAAGTGCGGCCTATAGAGACCCAGAACCTCTGCATTAGCTCTCATGAGGGAATCAATAACTACCCCCCACCCCACTCCCAAATACCCCACCACTCTGTCCCCTGCCGGCCCACACACACCCCTGATCCCTCTGCATGAGTGCCTGTATATTTTACCAGCAAATTCTTCAGTGAGTTGGAATTGACTTTCACAAAAGTTAGTGTGTGTGTGTGTGTGTGCGTGTGTGCGTGTGTGTGTGTGTGTGTGTGTGTTACCTGGGTGGTAGCTTTTTTGGTCTCTTGCACGTCTGTTAACACACTGCTCAAATAACAAACATTGCTTTTTGTGTTTATTGAATCTGACACTTGTGACTTCCACCGTCTGGCCCATACACACACACACACACACACACACACACACACACACACACACACACACAAATCAATAACAGACTGCGTGCACACAGTAAATTCCCCACGCACAGAACGTTAGGTGTATTGTGTAGAATGTTCTTGATGTTCATGTTATTGTTCTATTGCTGTACACATAGTCAAATAAATCAATCTTTCACATAGATCATGTTGCATTAAAGTTAAAGAACATCCACATATCATTAAAAATAAATTCTCGGTCTAAAAACATCCATTGTCTTATAATAATGTGACACAGAATATAGTATAAATGGAATATAGTTTGGTATCGTGGAATTTGATGGGGTACAGTGGGATATTTAGGGGTATAGTGAAATATAAAGGAGTATCATGTGGTATAATAGAATATAGGGGAGTATAGTGTGGAATAGTGGGATTTTGAGCAGTATGGAGGAATGTAGAGGAGCATGATGTACTATGGTGGAATATAGTGGTGTATAGTGGACAATTATTTGATACATTCACTGCTTAATCTTACTAGTCACAAGAAGACTGCAGCCTGTCTCAGCTACTGATAAGCAAAGGCGCAATGCACCCGAGAGAACTTTACAGTCCATCCCAGGATCACCGCACACAACTATTCACACTAAGGGCAATTTGGAATGTCCCGTGCTAGCACAGGGAGAACATGCAAACTCCACAGAGAAACTCCCTCAACAAGTCTGGGGCTCCAATCCCGAACCTTCTTGCTATGAGGTGGAGGTGCTTCCACTATGCCCCGGAGCTGACTTTGTTTATGAATTACCTGTTTATGTAAAATTAAGCTCTAAAATACATTAAACATAAATAACTTAAATGCACGCAGAGTGCAGACCTCCACCAAGGTGGTGTAATCTCATCTTTATATGGGTTGTCATGGCAGATGATGTAGGATTGCAGTGTCCCCTCGTGGCCAGTTTTGCAATTATTTTAAGATAAGATGAGATACAGTACAGCTTTATTGATCTCACAATGGAGAAATTCACTGTTACAGGCTTTCGAAGTACAATCAGTAGAGCGTGCAAAAAAGATTAGAAAGGTGCATCATTGATAGTTATAAATATTAAAACAGAATAATAATAAAAGATAAATAAAATAAAATATAAAAATAATATTAAAATAATAGAATAAAACTTTATAGACTGGCTATATGCAAATATACAAGTACCTTTGAGGGCAGAGTAGATAGGAAGATGGATAGATTTTGAGCTTTGTATTTTTTTTCTCTTTGAGCATTCAGGGTAATTTCTGCTTATTTGCCCCATTACCGGTTCATCGCTGAACCAAAGACAAAAATCCACATCTGGTTAGAACTTCTATGAAATCTATCTTCTATTAGATTTCAAATTATGGTGGTTTCACACACACACACACACACACACACACACACACACACACACACACACACACACGCGGAGTCTTGAACGCATTTAAGTATTGAATAACATTGGGTAAATTATACATTTAGATTTTTTTTAAGTGATATCAATCTGATTTTTCATTACAAAATAAAACATGGCTCTGATATTCATATTTTAAATATGAAATACACACACACAGGATACACAGGACAACCATCATCTTTATTCATATGCAGTTTACAGTTTTGTAAGGATTCTAATATGATCATCATCATCATCATCATCATCATCATCATCATCTTCTTCATCTTCCATGGATTCCTGGGATCAGGTCGCAGGAGCAGTAGCCTAAGCAATGAGGTCCAAATGTCCCTCTCCCGACCACTTTCTTCACCTCTTCTGAGGCGTTCCCAGACCAGCTGAAAGACATAATCCCTCCACCGTGTTCTTGGTCAACCCCAGGGTCTTTTCCCGGTTGGACATGCCCAAAACACCACACCAGGAAGATGTTCGGGAGGCATTCTAACCAGATATTAGAGACACCTCAACTGACTTCTCTCAATGCGGAGGAGCAGCGGTTCTACTCTGAGCTCTCCCCGGATGGCTGAGCATCTCACCTTATCTCTAAAGGAGAGTCCCGCCACCCCGCCGAGGGAGCTCATTTCAACCGCTTGTATCCGTGATCTTGTTCTTTCTATCACTACTCAAAGTTTGTGACCATAGGTGAGCGTTGGAACATAGATTGACTGGTAAATCGAGAGCTTTGCCTTGCGGCTCAGCTCCCTCTTCACCACAGCAGGCTCTTACAGGGTCCACTTTAAGCACTTGAGTTTGCCTTGAGGATATTAATAGAGAACTACAGAGAAGGTCAGAAGAAGCTGCATTGTGCCTTTGTGGATCTGGAGAAAGCATATGACAGGGTGCTGAGAGAGGAACTGTGGTATTGCATGAGGAAGTCTGGAGTGGCAGAGAAGTATGTTAGAGTGGTGCAGGACATGTATGAGAGATGTAAGACAGTGGTGAGGTGTGCTGTCGGTGTGACAGAAGAGTTCAAGGTGGAGGTAGGACTGCATCAAGGGTCAGCTCTGAGCCCCTTCTTGTTTGCTATGGTGATGGACAAGCTGACAGATGAGGTTCGACAAGAATCTCCATGGACTATGATGTTTGCAGATGACATTGTGATCTGTAGTGAGAGCAGAGAACAAGTACAGGAAAATCTAGAGAGGTGGAGGTATGCCCTGGAAAGGAGAGGAATGAAGGTTAGCCTCAGTAAAACAGAATACACATGACAAGCGACTTGTGAACCACAAGGACCCAAGAGGAACGGTGAAGTTACAGGGAGCAGAGATAAAGAAGGTGGAGGATTTTGAAGTACTTAGGCTCAACAATCCAGAGCAATGGAGAGTGTTGAAAAGAGGTGAAGAAGCGTGTGCAGGCAGGTTGGAATGGTTGGAGAAAAGTATCTTGTGAGATGTGCGATCGATAGGTATTGGCAAGAATGAAGGGAAAAGTGTGCAAGACAGTGATGAGGCCAGCGATGTTGTATGGTTTAGAGACAGTGGCCCTGGGGAAAAGACAGGAGGCATCAGAGATGAAAATGTTGAGGTTCTCTTTGGGAGTAATGAGGATGGATAGGATCAGGAATGAGTACATCAGAGGGACAGTACATGTTAAAGGTTTTGGAGACAAAGTCAGAGAGGCTAGATTGAGATGGTTTGGACATGTACAGAGGAGGGATAGTGAGTATATTGGTAGTAGGATGCTGAGGTTGGAACTACCAGGCAGAAGTTCTCGAGGAAGACTAAAGAGAAGATTTATGGATGTGGTGAAGGAGGACATGAAGGTAGTTGGAGTAAGAGTAGAAGACACAGAGGATCGGGTGAGATGGAGGCGGATGGTTTGCTGTGGCGACCCCTGAAGGGAAAAGCTGAAAGGAAATGAAGAAAGAAGATCTACTGCGATTCTCTGCTCTCTACTGATAACCATTGCTATATACTGCTGACATTGCTGTCTACTGCTATCGAGTGCTTCTTCTTTTCTTTTCGGCTGTTCCCTTCAGGGGTCGCCACAGCGAATCATCTGCCTCTATCTCACCCTATCCTCTGCATCTTCTCTACTGCTATCTAGTGCAATCCACCACTCTCTACTGCTACTCATCACTATCTACTGCAGAGCACTGCTATCTACTGCTAATCATTGCTAACTCATGATAACCACTGCTATCTACTGCGAACCAATGTTATCCACTGCTAAGCACTGCTATCTGCAACTAATCACTGCTAACCTATGCTATCTATTGCTGATCACTGCTAAGTACAGCTAACCACTGCTATCAACTGCTAATCACTGCTGTCTATTTCTATCTATCTATCTCATGCCTGAGTTGTAGGACAACCATTGGCGACCCGCCATGAAGGATAACGCCCTGGTTATCATCTTCATGGAGGTTTTCTTGGCAGGATTAGTGTAGTGGTTTGCCATTGACTTCTGCAAGATGCGAACCTACGGGCAATTTAGAACGGCCAATTAACCTATTGTGCATGTCTTTGGATTGTGGGAGGAAACCGGAGCACCCGGAGGAAACCGACGCAGGCACAAGGAGAACATGCAAACTCCACACAGAAACGCTCAGGCCGGGAATTGAACCCAGGCCTTCTTGCTGTGCGACGGACGTGCTAACCACTACACCACCATGCCGCCGGATCCATTTCTAATCACAATTAATCACAGCTAACTACATCTAGCTGCCGTTAATCACAGTTAATCACTGATAACTACAGCTGATCAGTTAATTGTTGCTAAGTAACACTAATCACTGCTTGCTTTTTGCCCACAGTGAAAATAAGAAATTAGACTGAAGTATTTACTATTTTTAGACACAAAATACGGACAAATACTTCTATATTCTCATTGCAAAAAAAAACATTTTGTCAATGAACATTCCTGATTTACAGCATTATATTTTAAAAGAAAAACAAACAAGGGTAAATTATGGCACAAATCAATTAGTATCTAAGAAAGATCCTAAATATCATCCAAATATTTTCTGAGATCAACTTGCATGAGGGTCCATCAGAAGGGGCAAGACTTAGACTCTCTATAGAGGGTTGTGTTGCCGTGGTAATCACGCGGCGGTGATGGTTCTATTTTGAGTCCAGTCCTTGTCTGGATTTTGGAAGAAGAAATTACAAAGGAGGCTGTCTCCATGTGGGAGATCCTGAATTGTAAACCTTTCCCTTCAGTAATATTTATCAGCGTTGCATGTGATGACAGAAACAGGATCATAGTTACAGATGAAGTTTTGTTCCTAATGAATTTTTTAGCCTCATGTCTCACTGGTGGATAGAGAAGCTTTCTTCTCTTCTTTCTCAGTCATCTTCCCGCTATTGGAATACCTTTCTCTCTTTTCTCTTTTTCTCACTGTCTGCTCTTTCTCTGTCCTCTGTCCTCTTCCTCATAGTTAATGTCAGCAGTGGTATATTTAGGTAAACAGCAGTGAAGCATATCCGTTACACTGACTGACGTCTCCCAGACCACCCTGAGCGTTTCCACGTTTCCCACCCGGACTGTTTTATTCCTCTCACCACGAATCCGTCACAATGCCAGGATACTGCGTGTTTCAAGAGAAAACAGGCCATGAATCAGGGTGTGGAGCTTTAGGGCTCAGAGTGATGGTGCGACACATCGCTGTCCACAAAAACACCATTTTTATCCCTAATAAAATCCAATTTCAGGAAGAGACGGCCGTATTTCAGTAAACTTAGCACTGATGTCTAGTTCAGGAAGAGCTGCAGGAAGTTAATTTGGCAGGAAACAAAAAAAGAAAGAGGGAGAATAAGGACAAAGAGATTGTTCATTATGAGCACCACACAACCATTTTTGGAGTGCAAATTAGGTTCATTCACATCTCCTTTCTTTTCAAGGCCTTACTGTTTTATTTCTGGTGCTAATTTTGTTAAGACTGTTAATCCAAACGGTGATGAATACCCCACCACCCAAAAATATTTGAACCACAAAGCTAACTTAAAACCCCAGCACATTGCACAATGTGTTGCCATATTGTTTCTATGAGTGGCCACGGCAGAGCCACTTAATATTTGCACCGGCACGACTGCCCAAGTTCTCATCAGTTTTATGCATGATTTTGTACAAACAGCCACTGATTTGTGTGTACTTCTGATTACTGGAGAAATCACCCATTGCACAAGCTATCTTGGAAAAGGTTAAGATGGTGAGATGATCAGAAAGTGAAATGAGATAGCAAGATAATCCGTTTCACATCTGAAAATGGATAAAAACATGTCGAGGAGAATGAGACATTATTTACATTAAAACAGGTGGGAGAAGATATCTGAACTATGATTCTGAAGAGGATTAGGATGGGGTTGTGTGAGTGTTGGCCCTGCGATAGCATGTCGAGTTGTCCAGGGTGTACCCTGCCAAGAGATGGCTGAGATGGGCGCCAGTCTCCCCGTAACCCTAATTAGGATTAAATGGTTCTGAAAATAAATGGAAAAATTGATCAGCATGGTGCCACCATCCTCTCCTTTTACACACACACACACACACACACACACACACACACACACACACACAGTGAAAGAAAGTATCATATTTGAACTGTGAAAGAAACCACAATTGATGTCATCACTCTGTCAGAGAATTTTGACCACATTTAGACTACTTTTCCATTTCAAATCTTCCTGATACTCCACCACAACAGCGCGCACGCACGCACACACACACACACACACACACACACACACACACACACACACACACACACACACACACACATTCTGCATGTTTCTCTGGAGCCATGGTTAATCTAATTACTGCTGCCTTCATGTCCTTGATAAGAGATTGGGGTGAGTGTAGTTACATGCCTACAAAACACAGACTGGGAAAAGGAGGAGGATAATACAAACACACATACACACACACACACACACACACACACACACACACACACACACACACACAGCAGAAGAGCGAGGTGCAGCCAGTGTAATCTCCTCTTTGGTTCCACAAACACAGTTTTGGGTGAAAAGCTCCAGAAACTGGCAGACAGCAACTTACAGTGCACTGTCTAAGACACACACACACACACACACACACACACACACACACACACACACAAACAGTGACTCACTCTGGGTTAATTTAATGACATCATCACCTGAAGTTGCCTTGTTTGTTCTTAACAGCTAGAGGTAGAGGAGAGAAGGACTGTATTATAGAACGGGTGAAAAGAGGTGCAGTGGGGACGATCCAGAATAATACATTGAGTTGTAGAGGGTTATTCATCAAAATATTTTTCCTCTCTCAAGTTTGTCTGTGTTTGAGGGTCAGATGGAATTATGCAGGGTTATAGAGGGTGAGAAGGAATTGTGCAGGGATATAGAAGATTATATGGAAATATACAGGAGATGAAAATGTTGAGGTTCTCATTGGGAGTAACGAGGATGGAAAGGATCAGGAATGAACACATCAGAGGGACAGCACATGTACGATCTTTTGGAGACAAAGTCAGAGAGGCTAGATTGAGATGGTTTGGACATGTACAGAGGAGGGATAGGGAGTATATTGGTAGTAGGATGCTGAGGTTAGAACTACGAGGCAGAAGGCCCAGAGGAAGACCAAAGAGAAGATTTATGGATGTGATGAAGGAGGACATGAAGGTAGTTGGAGTAAGAATAGAAGATGCAGAGGATAGGGTGAGATGGAGGCGGATGGTTCGCTGTGGCGACCCCTGAAGGGAAAAGTCAAAAGTAAAAGAAGATATGGAATTATGCAGGGATATAGAGGGTAAGATTGAATTATGCAGGGTTGTAGAGAGTTAGATGGAGTGGCAGTGGTGGTCTAGTGGTGTAGGGTGCTGGTTGGGCGTTCGAATCCCACTCTCCACAAGGTTGTCACTGTCCCCCCCAGTGCAGCTAACTGGGTTATCAAAGGTTGGCCATGTCTCTCACTGTCTATGGTGAGAGGTTCATGTAAAAGAACCATTGCTGACTTTCGTAAAGAGGAGCTGCAAAGCCATCAGCATGTATCTGTCCCTTGCTAAAGGGTTGTGTCAGGAAGGGCATCCGAAATAAAAACCTATGCCAAATCAAACATGCAAATGATTCGTGGTGACTCCTGAAAAAGAGAAAAGGCCGAAAGGAAATCTCAATTGAGGGTTTGATGGAATTATGCAGGGTTACAGAGGCTTAGATGAAATTATGCAGAGTTATAGAGGATTACGTGGAATTATGCAGGGATATAGAGGGTTAGATATAAATGCAGCCATGACAGGGGTACAAGCCAGTGTTCTTTCTCATGCCGGTCCCAAGCCTGGATAAATGCAGAGGGTTGTGTCAGGAAAGGCATCCAACCTAAAATCTTTGCCAAATATACTATGTGGATCATTAATGTGACTTCCAAACTGGATCGGTAGAGGCCTGGGTGAACAACAACTGTCATCAGTGCTGTTAACCAATAGTGTGGAGGACATGAAGGAGGACATGACGGCAGTTGGTGTAAAAGAAGAAGATGCAGAGGATAGGGTGAGATGGAGGCAGATGATTTGCTGTGGCAACCCCTAAAGGGATCAGCCGAAAGGAAAAGAAGAAGAGAGAGTGATGAGTCTCAAGTTAGAAATTGAAGGTATGATGTTCAGTATTGTTAGTGCTTATGCCCCACAGACAGGATGTGAGCTAGAAGAGAAAGAGAGATTTTAGAGTGAGTTAGATGAAGTGATGCAGAATACCCCCAGAGTTGAAAGAGTGGTCATCGGTGCAGACTTCAATGGACATGTTGGTGCAGGCAACAGAGGGGACGAGGAAGTGATGGGCAGGTTTGGTATCCAGGACAGGAACACAGATGGACAGATGTTGATCGATTTTGCAAAAAGGATGGAAATGGCTGTGGTGAATACTTTCTTCAAGAAGAGACAGGAGCATAGGGTGACTTAATGCAGAGGTAAGAGCACACAGGTAGACTACATCTTGTGTAGGCGATGTAATTTGAAGAAAGTCAGTGACTGCAAAGTAGTAGTGGGTGAGAGTGTTGCCAAACAGCATAGAATGGTGGTGTGCAAGATGATACTGATGGTGAGGAAGGTGAAGAAGGCAAAGGCAGAGCAGAAGACAAAGTGGTGGAAGCTGAAAAAGAAAGAGGGTCATGTTGTCTTCAAGGAGGAGTTGAAACAGGCTTTGGGTGGTCAGGAAGTGCTTCCAGATGACTGGACAACTACAGCTAATGTGATCAGGGAGACAGGTAGGAGAGTACTTGGTGTGCCTGCATTGTGCCTTTGTTGACCTGGAGAAAGCATGTGATAGGGTGCTGAGAGAGGAACTGTGGTATTACATGATGAACTCTGCAGTGGCAGAGAAGTATGTTAGAGTGCTGCAGGACATGTATGAGAGATGTAAGACAGTGGTGAAGTGTGCTGTCGGCGTGACAGAAGAGTTCAAGGTGGAGGTGGGACTGCATCAAGGATCAGCTCTGAGCCCTATCTTGTTTGCTATGGTGATAGACAGGCTGACAGACAAGGTTAGACAAGAATCTCCATGGACTATGATTTTTGCATAGAGTTGTTGAGCCATAAGATGAAGTTATGTGAAAGAATAGTGGAAGCTAGACTAAGAGCAGAGGTCAGCATTTGTGAGCATTTGTGAGCAACAGTTTGGTTTCATGCCAAGAAAGAGCACCACATATGCAATGTTTGCTTTGAGGATGTTAATAGAGAAGTACAAAGAAGGTCAGAGGGAACTGCATTGTGCCTTTGTGTATCTGGAAAAAGCATATGACAGGGTGCCGAGAGAACTGTGGTATTGTATGAGGAAGTCTGGAGTGGCAGAGAAGTATGTTAGAGTGGTGCAGGACATGGATGAGAGATGTAAGACAGTGGTGAGGTGTGCCGTCGGCGTGACCAACGAATTCAAGGTGGAGGTGGGACTGCATCAAGGATCAGCTCTGAGCCCCTTCTTGTTTGCGATGGTGATGGACAGGCTGACAGACGAGGTTAGAGAAGAATCTCCATGGACTATGATATTTGCAGATGACATTGTGATCTGTAGTGAGAGCAGAGAACAAGTGGAGGAAAATCTAGAGAGGTGGAGGTATGCCCTGGAAAGGAGAAGAATGAAGGTTAGCCTCAGAAAATCAGAATACATGTGTGTGAATGAGAAGGACCCAGGAGGAACGGTGATGTTACAGGGAGCAGAGATAACGAAGGTGGAGGATTTTAAGTACTTAGGCTCAACAGTCCAGAGCAATGGAGAGTGTGGAAAAGAGGTGAAGAAGCGTGTGCAGGCAGGCTGGAATGGTTGGAGATAAGTGTCCGGTGTGATGTGCGATAGGAGAGTGTCAGCAAGAATGAAAGGAAAAGTGTACAAGATGGTGGTGAGGCCAGCGATGTTGTATGGCTTAGAAACAGTGGCGCTGAGGAAAAGGCAGGAGGCAGAGCTGGAGGTCGCGGAGATGAAAATGTTGAGTTTCTCTCTACGAGTAACGAGGATGGATATGATCAGGAATGAGCACATCAGAGGGACAGCCCACGTAAGATGTTTTGGAGACAAAGTCAGAGAGGCTAGATTGAGATGGTTTGGACATGTACAGAGGAGGGATAGTGAGTATATTGGTAGTAGGATGTTGAGGTTGGAACTACCAGGCAGAAGGCCTCGAGGAAGACCAAAGAAACGATTCATGGATGTGGTGAAGGAAGACATGAAGGTAGTTGGTGTAAGAGAAAAAGATGCAGAGGACAGGGTGAGATGGAGGCAGATGATTCGCTGTGGCGACCCCTGAAGGGACCAGCCAAAAGAATGAGCAGAAGAAGATAGAGTGTTAGATGGAATTATGCAGGGTTATAGAGCGTTATACGTTTTTTTGTTTGGGTTTTTTTTTTTTTTTTGAAGAGTTCTGAAGATTTTTAAGCATTGACAGTCTGGCTTAGGGTTTTGACACAGTGCACATTCCCTTCTTAAACCAAACTTGTGTCAGCACACATGCACACACACACACACACACACACACACACACACACACACACACACACACAAAGGGACCCTAAGGGCTTTTTGGTTTTGAGGCCTGCATCCCTTACAATGCATAGTCTTGTGTGTGTGTGTGTGTGTGTGTGTGTGTGTGTGTGTGTGTGTGTGTGTGTGTGTTTCAAGCAGTTATGATTTGAATACAGGATCTGAGTACAGTGAGCACAGACACAGCCCGTGTTTTTGATCTGATTTAAGTGTCGACAGTCGTGGCTTTTGTGAATGCCTGAGCTCCTCACTACGCTCCCTCTCGGGGGTTTTATCTGTCATTTTCTCCACAGCAGTAAAAAATGCTGATGATGTCTTCACGTCTTCACTGCCAGAAACCACAGTGGCATGTCATTGGTATCCCCTTGACCGTGTGCTCTCAATAAAACCCTTCAAATTTAAAAGCATATTAGTTGAGCGGCTGACATCGACTTCTGAGGATTGAACTCTGAGCTGGGGCTTTCACCTATGTCAGGTGAGCCACGGTAAAAAGTATTTGCACCTGCCTGATTATTTCACTTCACTTTCCAGAGATCACTAAACACCAAGATAAAAGCCTTAGCTTGTGTGTGTGTGTGTGTGTGTGTGTGTGTGTGTGTGTGTGTGTGTGTGTGTGTGTGTGTGTGTGTGTGTGTGTGTGGTCCTTATCTGTACCATTCATCTGATTAAAAAGCTCCAGAGAGAATCAGCTAATGGACCAGATGTCCATAATGGTGAATATGTGCAACATGTCAACATTTACAGATAAACTTTATAATCCAGCAGAAAACATCGTATACATTTTTATAAACGTAAACAAGCAATTTATCTTTCACTGACAAGATCACTCTTAAACACTGCACTACATTACAGCATGGATAACTTCTGGATTGTCATTGGTCCAATGATGCTAAGTTCTGGACTGTGATTGGTCAGAAGATGCTGAGTTCTGGACTGAGATTGGTCAGAAGGTGATTAATTTTGCATCACAGCAGCTCTGATAATCGTGCAGGTTTGTATTAATGCATTCGTCCAAATATGTTATTCCATATTCAAGACTCTTTGTTGTCATTATGTTCATGTATAATGAAGTTCCGTACGAGGCTCTCAGTATTAAAAGGTGCAAATGAGACAACAAAAAGGCAATTAACGCTTATAAGAGTATAATATATATACAAGTAATTCTGTACACTAAACTTTAAATCAAAATTTGAAAAAGAAATGTAAACTCTGTAACTACAAGCGAGAATCAAACACTGAGCTACCATACGTATGGTGAGGCGCCCTGGAATGGAATAAATCAACAAATCGTGGCAACAAGGTGGATGAACTAGAATGTAAACAAGATAAAGTGCAGCAGTACAATACAGTCACAGAGTTTGTGGATTCAATTTCCTTTTACATAGAACTAATGTCTCTGAAAGAGAGAGAGAGAGAGAGAGAGAGAGAGAGAGAGAGAGAGAGAGAGAGAGAGTGTGTGTGTGTGTGTGTGTGTGTGTGTGTGTGTGTGTGTGTGTGTGTGTGTGTGTGTGATTGAGTGATTGCAAGGGGGTGGAAGGCTGATGGGTTTCAGAGCTCTGGGGTAAAAGCTGTTTTTGAGTTCTTTGTTTCTATATTAACACGTCATTCACAGGAATATGTCATGAGGTGCGTACAGCTGTATGTGGAGTGTTTTGTTGGGCTGCGAACAGGGATGTACTGGAGTAAATACAGTCGGCCTCCTTCTTACGAAATTAATCCGTTCCAGAGCCTTTTTTGGAACCTGGAGGTTTCGTAAGTAGAGGTGCATTTTACATGTAAAACACGTGATTCATTCCAAGGCTCCCAAGACCACCCCATAAACCCTTTAAAAATGATAAAAGTACACCAATTTTGTTTGAAATATGTGTTAAAAGTAAAAAGAAAATTACTTATTAAACCATTTAAACATTTTATTAACATATTAATCCATTTTATTTACATATTTATTAATTAAGCCATTATTAAACATTTTTTATTCATTTTTATATTCATTATTAAATGTTGTGACATGCTTCGTGGTGCGCTCCACCAAATACAGGTGCCGCCCACACTCGGCAGAGCGGGCCACATGATGCACCAAAACTTGAGTCCAGTAGGTAGCGCTTTAAGACGATACCTAAAGATGAAAAGAGCTGGCCTAACACTGATGAGCATGAGCTACAGGAGCGAGTGCTGCAGTGAGAAGCAAAGCGAAGCCGGAAGCCCGTAGATCTAATACAGCAGGATTCGCCTCTTGATAAGCTTCCGGCAGATGGGGCACTCGCTCATGCGGTTGCCGCACAACTGGCAAGTGCCATGGCCGCACATGAAGATCATGCTCTTCAGACGATGCTGGTGCCGCCCACACTCGGCGGAGCGTGCCACATTCGAATGCGGGCGGTGTTGCAGCCGACGCCGGAGCTTCGACTCATCCAGACCTCCGATCTGTCAAGCAGGTAAGTGCGCTTTGAATACTTGTTTAGTCCTCAACATTCACCTGTTTGCTTGAGGAATCAGAGGCCCGGATGAGCCGCATTTTGCCCACATTCGGTGGAGCGCGCCACATTTATTAAACATTTACTGAATTAAACAACTTAAAAAACGAAAAATAAGCTGAAATGAGCGCTCTCAAAAAACTCACAAAACTCATGAACCAACAGTACATCTCTCCTTTAAGCGTGTGACAAACAAGCATTATAGGTACAGTACTATGGACATTTGGTGGGGCCGATAGCATAGTGGTTAGGGTGCTGTGTAAAAGTGTAAAAAGCCCAACAGACTTAGCTTTGCTATGGAGATTCAGCACCCTCCTGGCCAATGGGAGGCCAGTGTGGTGGGATGTTGGGAGACAGCCAATGAGAGAGCAACCCGTGCATTGTTTAAATGTTTGAATGGAGCGTTTGGCACTTTTTGTAAGAAGAACTTGTTTCGTATACAGAGGACAAAAATTTAGGAAAATGTTTTTGGTATACTGGATTTTTCGTAAGAAGGGGGCCGACTGTAGTAAGGTATGTACTAGGGCATAATTAGGTGTCTCTATGGTGGCATGATTGGGGCCTGTACAGTACACATTCCACTGATAATAAAGGGATTAAATAAATTATTTGATGCAGTGAAGTTTTAAAGCAAGGAGATGTTTATGTAAGGTGTGAGGAAGGAGTCTCCAGTGTCAGCACTGTGTAACATTCAGAGATAAATCGAACTGTACATTTTCTACCTTCTTCACAACAGAGACGTTTCCACAATTATTACTTCCCAAATAATCAGTTGAGTGGAGCTAATCTTATCATTCGTGTGTGTGTGTGTGTGTGTGTGTGTGTGTGTGTGTGTGTGTGTGTGTGTGTGTGTGTGTTTAACATTCCTCAGTGGAGTTAATGTGGAGGATAGTTTGACTGAAACAGACTCCTCGTGGATTAAGTTCTTCATTAAAAAACCTCCTGAACAGTAAAAGTTTAATCCTGAACAAATCCTCACACACACAGCTGAAGGAGACCAGACAGCCTGACCAAGACACTCTGTCACTCTCTCGCTCTCTCACACACATTATCTCTCACTCGCTCTCTCTCTCTTTTACAAGCACACTCTCTCTCTCTCTCTCTCTCTCTCTCTCTCTCTCTCTCTCTCTCTCTCTCTCTCTCTCTCTCTCTCGCGCTCTCTCTTTTTCCCTCACTCTCTCTTACACACATATATATACACACTATCCCTCTCACATACAGTATAAGCATCATAACACACGCTCGTATTGGAGGGTGGTTTCCTTGTTCTGGTACGAGTGCAGTGTTTATATGGTTTTAACACTGGTACGTATTTATTACTAACAGGTCAATCCTGCCTACTGAAAAAAACATCAGCAGAGGAGACAATGCTGGACCACTGCTCTATTCACCTCTAATCCTCACATTCCCATCACGCCTGTGTGTGTGGGGTTGGGGATTAACTAACTACCCCTGAATCACAGAGAGCCTCAGATTACAAGCTTGAAGCTTGTGGCCTGAAAGGTGTGTGAAAATCACACCAAAATCAAAGCAAGGAGAGAAATGTGTGGAGAAAATGATTCTGTATTTTCCCACACAGACAGACAGACAAATGGAATGGTAGAGTGAGACAGAAAGAAAGAGAGAAAGAGAGAGAGATGGATTAAGATAAGTGAGACTGGATTAAGTTGTCTTGAGTCTGTCTGAGGACCTTCATGCTGAGCGACAGCCGCTGAAGTGTTTATCATCATCACTCTCTCTGTGAGTCTGAGCAGACACACACACACACACACACACACACACACACACACACACACACACACACACACACACACACACACACACACACACACAGTGGCTGTACAGGGATAAGAATGGCACCAGTGAGGTGTGTGATGAGGTAGTTGACAGAAGCTCCATGTGAACCACGAGATACAGATAGTTATTCCTGTCATTGTCCCTCCAGCCCAAATTTACGAGCCTCTTTGGTGCAGGTTCTAAAATAGTACTTATTCGAGTTGCACTCACTGTAACGTAAACCATCATCATGTTGTGCACATTGTAGCATCTCGGATTCAGCTTAACACTTACACTTATTTAATGGAAAATATTTTAGAATTATTGCTGATTAGTTTGTACTAAAAGTATCTTGTCAGAAGATTAAGATGTAAATAAAATAAATAGATATTTATTGTGAAGCTGTAGCATGAACAATGAAAATCAGTTCAGCAACCCTTTGTTTTTGTTATAAATATAAAATGCACAAAAGACAATGAAGGAAATACACTAAGCTCTAAAGGTGCATATACCTACATACACATATATACACGTACAGTAGGCCCTCGATATTTGCGGGGGTTCCGTTTTTTTGACTTTTTGAACCAGTTTTGGGCGATTGAGGAAATCAACTTCAGAAACAGCTCTTTGTTGCAATTAAGTTTAATTTTTAACAACTTTTGCAGAGTTTTGTCAGTGATTCTGTTTCTGTGGTCCGTTTTAATTAATTTCAGCTGTGAAAATGCCCGCTCAACAGCTGCTGTGCTCAAAGGTAACACTAGTGTTGTTGCCAGCAGTTTAATAAGCAAGGGAAACTGGCAACCAAGGCCAAGATGTTAACTACCCTGGACATGCAATAGCAGGTATACCTTTTGTAGAGATCTTTCAGAAGGATCCAGATCTCCAGTGAAATTGATGAGCCTTTCCCACTCAACCTGGAGATCATCAATATCCATGTGAAGATATGTGCAAATTTCCTCTATTTCACACAAGCCATATAGAGGTGGAATAGACTCATATGGTGTTGTATCCAGTGCAGTCAAATTTTGTATAATTCTAGCATCCTCAAATCTTAATTTATTGTTATTTACAAGCTTCTCAATAAATGGAATCCTCACATTCTTGTCAAAACTTGAAAATCGCTGGTGTGTTTTATATACAAGGCTTAAAAAGATATATTTTTTTAAATATTCTGCATAGAATGTTCAGCAACCAACGTTAATAATGAAAATTTAACTGTAGATGTCTAACGTTCGTATTTTAATAATAGTGCGCTAGAATCTACATACCTATTTGTGAGAAAGGAAAGCATCGATGCTGTGCCTTTAGCCGACTTGCTTAGCGCTTGTAATTTTCATTTTCTAGTCGGCATGTTGATACATAGTCATCTGTATAGATCTGAATAATTCAGTGAAACACCACAGTTAATACTCCTGGAGGGCGATTTCTTAAAAATAAATCTAGGCCTATTGTTCAAAGTAACGTTCGCTTTTTGACTGATGCTCTGCTTTGAAGCATAAATAAAATGGGGTATATTGGGCACACGCACACATTACTAATACGTGGAGCAGCGGGAAAGTTTCCAACAGGGGAGGCTCAAAAAAGTTCTGTGTGGCAGTTGCATATAAAAAATTAAGCATGGCGCTGTATATTTGGGCATGGTGTTGTGTAAAGGGGCATGGCGCGGCACCATGCTAAAAAGGCTTAGCTGGAACACTGTATCATATTACATGCGCGAACATGAAAAGCTCTGGACAAGACATGAAAGCTCTGGGTTTGGATGTGAGCAGGGAGGACATTGCAGACAACCAAACCTGCTGGGAACATAAGCTGAAAAACTGACTCAGAACGGGAGAGGAGCGCCTCCGTCAGTCTGCCGAAGAAAAACAATCAGCTCGGAAAAAATTGAAAGAGACACCACAAACAAGCACTTACATCTGCAATTGCTGCAATCGTGACTGTCACTCTTGTATCAGGCTATACAGCCACAAACAATGTTGCCGTAATCCCGCTATCCCAGCTCAAGGCACACATCAATAGTCTTCCGAGACTGACGGATGCCAACAGATTATACACACACACACACACACACACATACATATATATATATATATATATATATGATGCAAAGGAGGAAGGTGGACACATTGTGTGTCTGGGAGACCAGGTGGAAAGATAACAAGTCTAGAAGCTTAGGAGCAGGGTTTAAATGTTTTATCATGGTGTGGATGGGAAGAGAAAAGGAGTAGGAGTCATCTTGAAGGAGGGAGAGAAGGAGATATTCTGAAATGAGTTACATGAAGTGATGCAGAGTACCCCCAGAGGTGAAAGAGTGGTCACTGGGGCAGACTTCAATGGACAAGTTGGTGCAGGCAACAGCGGGGGCAAGGAAGTGATGGGCAGGACAGGAACACAGAAGGACAGATGTTTAGAGATTTTGTGAAAAGGATGGAAATGGCTGTGGTAAATACTTTCTTCCAGAAGAAACAGGAGCATAGGGTGACTTATTAAAGCGAAGGTAGGAGTACGCAGGTAGACTACATCTTGTGTAGACGATGTAATTTGAAGGATGTCCGTGACTGCAAAGTAGTAGTGGGTGAAAGTGTTGCTAAACAGCATAGGATGGTGGTGTCCAGGGTGACACTGATGATGAGGAAGATAAAGAAGGCAAAGTCAGAGCAGAAGACAAAGTGGTGGAAGCTGAAAAAGGAAGAGTGTCGGGTTGTCTTCAAGGAGGAGTTGAAACAGGCTTTGGATGGTCAGGATCTGCTTCCGGATGACTGGACAGACCGGGGTATGTTTTTAAATTACTTCCAAGGGTGCCGGCAGCAGGACACTCTTGGTGCTCTGTGGCAGAGGAACCTCTAGGTCAATGGCACATCGCCAGATGGCAAGCGGAGGAACCAGGTTTTGTCAATGGTAGGCATCACCAGGCAAGTCAGGTGTCACTGCGGGGAAACCTCCATTTTGGCTAGTTTGCACCACTTGGCATGAGACTTGAAGGTCCAGAGAGACAGAACGGTGGGGGCATGACACCAGCTGGCTTAACTACTGTGCAAGGCGCTGTGCTAGGAGAGGAGGAGGTGGGGAGAAGCCCTGCGGCGATGGATAGACTGTGATGGCAGCAGAACTAAGAAGCTGGAAGCTGCCAATATGATATCTGCATGTAGGCGGATCACGTGTAATGGTTGCAGCTCAACTGAAATTCTGGGTGACAGTGAGCTGAGGCAGCAGTGTGAATGTCCAGGCTGCTCTCCAGCTAATGTGATCAGGGAGACAGGTAGGAGAGTACTTAGTGTGTCCTCTGGAAGGAAAGTAGATAAGGAGACTTGGTGGTGGAATGAGGAAGTGCAGGAGTGTGTACAAACTAAAAGGATATCTAAGAAGAAGTGGGACATTGAGAGGACTGAAGAGAGTAAACAGGAGTACAGGGAGACACAGCATAAGGTGAAGGTAGCAGTGTCAAAGGCCAAACAGAGGGCATATGATGAATTGTATGCTAGGTTGGACAGTAAGGAGGGAGAAAATGATTTATACAAGTTGGCACAGCAGAGAAATAGAGATGGGAAGGACGTGCAGCAAGTTAGAGTGATTAAGAACAGAGTGGGAAATGTATTGACTGATGACAGAAGTGTGCTTGGAAGATGGAACGAGTACTTTGAAGAGCTGATAACTGAGGAAAATGAGAGAGAAAAGAGTAGGAGAGGTGACTGTTGTGGACCAGGAAGTAGCAAAGATTAGTAAGTAAGGGTGAAGTGAGGAAGGCACTGAAGAGGATGAAGAGTCGAAAGGCAGTTGGTCCTGATGACATACTGATGACATACCTGATGGTGGAGGTATGGAAGTGTCTAGAAGAGGTAGCAATAGATTTTTTGACAAGAACATTCAACAAGGTCTTAGAGAGTGAGAGGATGCTGGAGGAATGGAGGAGAAGTGTGCTGGTGCCCATTTTTAAGAACAAGGGAGACGTGCAGAGTTGTGGCAACTGCAGAGGGATAAAGTTCATGAGCCATATGATGAAGTTATGGCAAAGAATAGTGGAAGCTAGACTAAGGGCAGAGGTCACCATCTGTGAACAACAGTTTGATTTCAGGCCAAGAAAGAGCACCGCAGTTGCAGGGTTTATTTTGAGGATGTTAATAGAGAAGTATAGAGACGGTCAGAGAGAGCCACATTGTGCCTTTGTGAATCAGGAAAAAGCACATGACAGGGTGCCAAGAGAGGAACTGTGGTAATGTATGAGGAAGTCTGGAGTGGCAGAGAAGTATGTTAGAGTGGTGCAGGACATGTATGAGAGATGTAAGACAGTGATGAGGTGTGCTGTCAGTGTGACTAAAGAGTTCAAGGTGGAGGTGGGACTGCATCAAGGGTCAGCTCTGAGGCCATTCTTGTTTGCTATGGTGATGGACAGGCTGACAGACGAGGTTAGAGAAGAATCTCCATGGACTATGATATTTGCAGATGACATTGTGATCTGTAGTGAGAGCAGAGAACAAGTGGAGGAAAATCTAGAGAGGTGGAGGTATGCCCTGGAAAGGAGAAGAATGAAGGTTAGCCTCAGTAAGACAGAATACGTGTGCGAAAGGGGAAGGACCCAAGATGAATGGTGAGGTTACAGGGAGCAGAGATAAAGAAGGTGGAGGATTTCAAGTGCTTAGGCTCAACAATCCAGAGCAATGGAGAGTGTGGAAAAGAGGTGAAGAAGTGTGTGCAGGCAGGTTGGAATGGCTGTTGGAATCACCGTTTTGTACACTTTTCCTTTCATTCTTGCTGATAGCTTCCTATCACACAATGGTGATAACGCAGCCATCAACACTGGAGTGGCAGTCCCTGTTGCAGTTAACACATTCAAAGGCTGATGGCTGCAGCTGAATGCATGCTACTCCAGCTTTCCTTCTCTCTCTTTTCTCTGACCACTTTTGAGTTGTCTTCCCTTCCTCTATTGTGCTGCCTTTCCTTATGGAACGACGCCAAGCATTCTGATCAGCCACAGTAATTTCCCAGGTGTTTGTATCCATGCCTGCACTCTTCGTGTCATGTTTGCAGACATCTTTAAAACGTATTGCTGGGCATCCAGTGGGCTTCAAACCCTCAGAAAGTTCTCTATATAGGACATCTTTGAGGATGCGACCATCCTGAATTCGATGGACATGGCCGAGCCACCGAATGCATCTTTGTGAGAGGAGCGCATGCATATTTGGTAAGCCGGCCTGCTTAAGGACATCTACATTAGTGATGTGGAGCAGTGGTCTCCAACCTTTCTTGCCCCAGGGATCAGTTTTATGTATGAAAATGTTTCCGCGGACTGGTTAGAGTCTACTCTGTAGTCTTGTTTTGGTGGCTGTCACCACAGAAAACTAAGATCTGGAAGTGCTAATAAAAAACTATAATTTGTACCATTGAAGAT
Source organism: Plotosus lineatus (assembly GCA_024760905.1). NCBI lineage: Eukaryota > Metazoa > Chordata > Actinopteri > Siluriformes > Plotosidae > Plotosus > Plotosus lineatus. The sequence continues at coordinate 890,470 of CM045739.1, forward strand.
TTTGTTTGTGGACCAATATCAAATGATCCATGGACCGATACCAGTCCATTGACCAAGGGTTGGGGACCCCTGATGTGGAGGATCCTGCACAGGCTACTAAGATGGAAGCTGTTTAGCCGATTCTCCTGGTGTGAGTAGGTTGTCCAGCTCTCGCTGCCATAGAGAAGGGTACTCAGGACACAGGCTCTATATACAACTATCTTCGTGGATATGGTGAGCTTTTTGTTTTCCCACACTCTTTTAGACAGTCTGGCCATTGCAGTGGCAGCCTTCCCTATTCGCTTGTTAAGCTCAGGGTCAAGGGACAGGCTGCTTGAGACTGTTGATCCCAGGTAAGTGAATTCCTCAACAACTTTTAAGGTGTAGTCACTAATACCGATGCTGGGAACTGCACTGATGTCCTGCACTGATCTCTCTTTTCTTCAGGCTGATTGTAAGGCCAAACTTTTTGCAGGCATCTACCAAACAGGTAACCAACCTCTGGAGGCCAGCTTGAGAATGGGAGACCAGGGTGGCATCATAGGCAAAGAGGATCTCTTAACAGGATTTTGTGCACCTTGGTCCTTGCTTTTAGACATGCCAAGTTGAACAGTTTGCCATCAGACCTTGAGTACAGATGTACTCTGTTGCCAGATGACTTGAAGGCATTTGACAGAACAAGGGAGAATAGGATCCCAAACAGTGTTGGGGCAAGGACACAGCCCTGCTTCACTCCACTCAGGATAGGAAAGGACGCGGAGGAGAAGCCATCAAACTGCACTGTTCCTTGCATTTCATCATGGAATGAAATTATGAGCCTGAACAGTCTAGGTGGACATTCGGTCGTCTTCAGAAGCTTAAAGAGACCATTTCTGCTGACCAGGTTGAAAGCTTTCGTCAGGTCAATGAAGGCAATGCATAGTGGTTGTCTCTACTCACAACATTTCTTTTGCAACTGTCTGAGGGTGAAGATCACGTCGATGGTGGATCTTTTTGCCCCAAAGCTACACTGAGATTCAGGATACACTCTTTCAGCAAGTGTCTGTAGATTCTTCAGGACAACTCAAGCAAATATCTTGCCTGCAATGCTGAGTAGGGATATGCCTCTATAGTTATGACAGTCATTGCGGTCTGCTTCATTCTTATATAGTGCGATGATGTTGGCATCACGTATGTCTTGTGGGATTTGTCCCTCTTGCCAGCATTGGCAAAGAAGACTGTACTGCAAGCAATACAACTTTCCCAGCGTGGAAGACTTCTCCAAGAATGCCATCATTACCTGGTGCCTTCTCACGCGCTAGGGAGTCAATGGCCTTCCTTAGCTCATCTTCAGCAGGTGGCAGATCCAGATCTTCCATAATGGGTAGACCAAGACTGCTCTCTAAGGCATCTACAGAGAACACATTTTCTGTGGAGTAGAGATCTTGATAATGCTCAGCCCAGCTTTTCATCTGCTTGGAGTGATCAGTAATAGCTTCACCTTCCTTTGATTTCAGTGGACAATTTTCCTGATGGAAGGTCCAAAAGCTTTCTTTATTCCCTTGTACATGCCCTGGATATTTCCACTGTCTGCACAGGTTTGGATGTTCATGCACAGGGTCTGCCAGTGTTTATTTGCATAATGTCTTGCTGGCCTCTGAACAGTTTGTCTAGATGCTTGAAGTGTAGAGAGGTTCTTGGGGTAAAGATCTGCTTTGTAGGCAATTAATTCTTTTCTTTTTGCCTTCATGACAGGTTCCATCACTGGGAGATGTAACTTAAACCAGTCTTGGTTTTTCCTCTCCTTCTTGCCAAGGGTTATCATGGCTGCATCATAGACTTTGTCTCGTATGAAGCACCCATTCTCTTCCATACTTGCAACAGTTGGATGGTTAGCAAGAGTTTGTTCCAGATGGTCTACCAGCCATGCACATATATCAGGGCTGGAAAATTCTTGAAGAATTTAGCCAAGGGCATCCTTTTAGTAGATCTTTTTCAGCTGCAAGCAGACTTTGGCACAGACTCTGGCATTAAATCCCATCAGGATGACTTGCTATGATTTGGGAATGGTGTCAACAATGGTATCAAGCGCCTCGTAGAACTGATCTTTCGTTTCTTGAAGAGAGGTTAAAGTTGGCGCATAAATGCTTAGGATGTTTACTTTCCCATGCGGTGTTAAGAGTCCAAGGGAAAGGATGCGTTCTGAGACATTTGTGGGAGGTTCTATCATGGGAAGTAGATTTTTCTTGACTGTCAGACCAACACCATGTATACAAGGCTCTTAAGCTGGTCTGCCTTGCCAGAAAAAGGCAAAGTCGTTCTCCTGTAGCATGCCATCTCCAGCAAGTCTGGCCTCTTGTAATGCTGCTATATCCACGTTTAGTCTTCCCAGCTCGGAATCAATGATAGCTGTTTTCCTGCAGTTGTCAATCTTTTCCAGGTTGTCAGAGAGACCTGGACGCATAGTCCTCACGTTCCAGGTGGCCAGCTGTATGACTAGTAGTTTCTTGTTTCTTCTTTGCTTGCCTGGTGCAAGTTTTACCATCTGATTGTCAAGCAGCCATGAGGGGGGGGGCACAAACCAGTGTCTCTCCCTCACGCCGGTCCCAAGCCCGGATAAATGCAGAGGGTTGCGTCAGGAAGGGCATCCGGCGTAAAACAAATGTCAAATAAACTATGCGAATCACAAGACAGAATGACATACCGGATCGGTCGAGGCCTGGGTTAACAACGACCGCCATCAGTGCCGTCAACCAACAGGGTGCTGATGGAAATTGGACTACTGTTGGTCGAAGACGTCGAAGAAGGAGAGGCGGGAGGCGTGTCCGTTGCCAGAGAGAGAAGAGGAAAGGCATGAGTCTAGGACTGAAAGTAGGGACTTTGAATATTGGAACTATGACAGGAAAAGGTAGAGAGCTGGCTGACATGATGCAGAGGAGGAAGGTGGACATACTGTGTGTTCAGGAGACCAGGTGGAAAGGTCGCAAGGCTAGAAGCATAGGAGCAGGGTTTAAGCTGTTTTATCACGGTGTGGATGGGAAGAGAAATGGAGTCGGAGTCATCTTGAAGGAGGAGTTTGCCAGGAATGTTCTAGAAGTGAAAAGAGTGTCAGACAGAGTGATGAGTCTCAAGTTAGAAATTAAAGGTGTGATGGTCAATGTTGTTAGTGCTTATGCCCCACAGACAGGATGTGAGCGAGAAGAGAAGGAGAGATTCTGGAGGGAGTTAGATGAAGTGATGCAGAGTACCCCCAGAGGTGAAAGAGTGGTCATTGGGGCAGACTTCAATGGACATGTTGGTGCAGGAAACAGAGGGGACGAGGAAGTGATGGGTAGGTTTGGTATCCAGGACAGGAACGCAGAAGGACGGATGTTGGTAGATTTTGCAAAAAGGATGGAAATGGCTGTGGTGAATACTTTCTTCCAGAAGAGAGAGGAGCATAGGGTGACTTATAAAAGTGGAGGTAGGAGCACACAGGTAGACTGCATCTTGTGCAGGCGATGTAATTTAAAGGAAGTCAGTGACTGCAAAGTAGTAGCGGGTGAGAGTGTTGCCAAACAGCATAGGATGGTGGTGTGCAGGATGATGCTGATGGTGAGGAAGGTGAAGAAGGCAAAGGCAGAGCAGAAGACAAAGTGGTGGAAGTTGAAAAAGGAAGAGTGTCGGGTTGTCTTCAAGGAGGAGTTGAAACAGGCTTTGGGTGGTCAGGAAGTGCTTCCAGATGACTGGACAACTACAGCGAATGTGATCAGGGAGACAGGTAAGAGAATACTTGGTGTGTCATCTGGAAGGAAAGTAGATAAGGAGACTTGTTGGTGGAATGAGGAAGTGCAGGAGTGTGTACAAAGGAAGAGATTAGCTAAGAAGAAGTGGGACATTGACAAAACCGAAGAGAGTAAACAGGAGTACAGGGAGACACAGCGTAAGGCAAAGGTAGCAGTGTCAAAGGCCAAACAGAGCGCGTTTGATGACTTGTATGCTCGGTTGGAAAGTAAGGAGGGAGAAAATGATTTATACAGGTTGGCACAGCAGAGAAATAGAGATGGGAAGGACGTGCAGCAAGTTAGATTGATAAAGGACAGAGAGGGAAATGTATTGACTGATGACAGAAGTGTGCTGGGACGATGGAAAGAGTACTTTGAAGAGCTGATGAATGAGGAAAATGAGAGAGAAAAAGAGTAGAAGAGGTGACTGTTGAGGACCAGGAAGTAGCAAAGATTAGTAAGGGTGAAGTGAGGAGGGCATTGAAGAGGATGAAGAATGGAAAGGCAGTTGATCCTGATGATATACCGGTGGAGGTATGGAAGTGTCTAGGAGAGGTAGCAGTAGATTTTCTGACAAGAACATTTAACAAGGTCTTAGAGAGTGAGAGGATGCCAGAGGAATGGAGGAGAAGTGTGCTGGTGCCCATTTTTAAGAACAAGGGAGACATGCAGAGTTGTGGCAACTACAGAGGGATAAAGTTGATGAGCCATACGATGAAGTTATGGGAAAGAATAGTGGAAGCTAGACTAAGGGCAGAGGTCAGCATTTGTGAACAACAGTTTGGTTTCATGCCCAGAAAGAGCACCACAGATGCAGTGTTTGCCTTGAGGATGTTAATGGAGAAGTACAGAGAAGGTCAGACGGAGCTGCATTGTGCCTTTGTGGATCTGGAGAAAGCATATGACAGGGTGCCGAGAGAAGAACTGTGGTATTGCATGAGGAAGTCTGGAGTGGCAGAGAAGTATGTTAGAGTGGTGCAGGACATGTATGAGAGATGTAAGACAGTGGTGAGGTGTGCTGTCGGTGTGACAGAAGAGTTCAAGGTGGAGGTGGGACTGCATCAAGGGTCAGCTCTCAGCCCCTTCTTGTTCGCTATGGTGATGGACAGGCTGACAGACGAGGTTAGACAAGATTCCCCATGGACTATGATGTTTGCAGATGACATTGTGATCTGTAGTGAGAGCAGAGAACAAGTGCAGGAAAATCTAGAGAGGTGGAGGTATGCCCTGGAAAGGAGGGGAATGAAGATTAGCCTCAGTAAGACAGAATACATGTGCATGAATGCCAAGGACCAAAGAGGAACGGTGAGATTACAGGAGCAGAGATAAGAAAGGTGGAGGATTTTAAGTACTTAGGCTCAACAATCCAGAGCAATGGAGAGTGTGGAAAAGAGGTGAAGAAGCGTGTGCAGGCAGGTTGGAATGGTTGGAGAAAAGTGTCCGGTGTGATGTGTGATAGGAGGGTATCGGCAAAAATGAAAGGAAAAGTGTACAAGACGGTGTTGAGGCCAACGATGTTGTATGGTTTAGAAACAGTGGCCCTGGGGAAAAGACAGGAGGCAGAGTTGGAGGTAGCAGAGATGAAAATGTTGAGGTTCTCTTTGGGAGTAACGAGGATGGATAGGATTAGGAATGAGCACGTCAGAGGGACAGCACATGTAAGATGTTTTGGAGACAAAGTCAGAGAGGCTAGATTGAGATGGTTTGGACATGTACAGAGGAGGGATAGTGAGTATATTGGTAATAGGATGCTGAGGCTGGAACTACCAGGCAAAAGGCCTAGAGGAAGACCAAAGAGACGATTCATGGATATGGTAAAGGAGGACATGAAGGTCGTTGGTGTAAGAGAAGAAGATGCAAAGGATAGGGTGAGATGGAGGCAGATGATTCGCTGTGGCGACCCCTGAAGGGAAAAGCCGAAAGGAAAAGAAGAAAAGAAGATTGTCAAGCAGAATACTTTAATCTCCACGCACCCAGTGAAGAAGGCAGACATTGGTGGGTCGGCACCTTATTGACTGGGGGCTGCCCAGTTTGAGCGGGTGGTAGCTGACCAGTAGGATGTGATGATTCCTCCCACTGACGAAGGCAACCCGCACATTATGCCAATCATGTTGGACTTAGAACTCGTAACTGCTGCCTCCTGTGTTGGTTCAGCTGCTTATTCAGCAGCTCCAAAGTGCCCTCTCTGGGGCACAAAAACCTGGGCAAGGAATATGGAGGCCTTGATATGCCCAGGCACCAAGATCCCCCTCTTGGCCACCCTGTTGTACTCCAAAGGAATGCAGAGCAGTACATTTGGCAACAGCTTGGCTGCAGGAGCTGCCAGAAGGTAACACAGTGTGTTAATGAACCGTCTTAGGGGTTCAACTCTGGATTTGGATCAGGTTTACTCCTTTAGCCTTCTCTTCTCCCAAAGAAGTTCCACAAGGCAGTGGTGTAGGTTTACTCCAGCGTTTTTACAGAGGTTTCTATTAGCCTTTGCCTGAAGAAGCATAACCTGCAAGGCAGCAGGTGGTTTGGAGTCAGAGTGTCCTTCTCTTAGCCTTTGCCTCAAAAGTCTCTACCAACAGAGCAGTGGCTGGTTGGTTGGTGAGTGCCAGGGCATGTCCACATGCCAGTGGGCCTGCACACTGCACCTCTGGGCCCCAACCACAGACTCTGCCTGGGACCGCAAGTTACCCAGTTGCCTGTGAGGTGCCTCATGGAGGTGTTGTAAGTCTTGACCGATGACCACCAGTGGAGGGCTTACAGATTGCCTCCCTTTTCACTCTATGAGTTGGTGGCAGCTGCAGCTGGAAGCGAGAATGGTTAAGCAACTATACACTACACTAGCTACAACACACCCTCAAGGGCCAAGTGCGTAACACCACAATACTTATATATATATATATATATATATACAGTGGTACCTCATCTTATGATAGCCCCAGCAAAGGAAAAATCCAGGTTACGAAAAACATTTTACAAATTTTTTTGTCTCTGTACACAAAACAAGTTATCCTTACGAAATGCACCAAACGTGCCATTCCAACATTCAAACGCACCATTCAAACATTAAAATGCGCCATTCAAACATTCAAACAAAGCACGAGCTGCTCTCCTATTGCTATCTTCCAACATCCTGTCCTGCTGGCCTCCCATTGGCTAGGAGGGATGACGCAGCTCCCTCACATTGGCTATTATGGAGCTGCATCTCCCATAATGCTTTTCATGTCAAGGACAGAGTTACTATTGTTTCATGAGTTTTTTGAGAGTGCTCATTGCTTTTTTTTTTGACTCAGACTTTTAACCTTCTATAAACATTTGTAAGGTTATAACGCTGCGAAGAATACATGGTCAACACACACGTGCATACACACGCGCTCGCGCGCACACGCACACACACACACACACACACACACACACACACACACACACACACACACATGCACATGCACGTGTGATTTCCGGTGCAAGTGAAAAGAAGAACTGGGCTCGTGGCATGCGGTTGAATGATATCGCAAAGGAATATGGCCAAACCAGTCTACCATCGGTACGATATTGAAGCAGAAGGAGGTCTTATAAAGTATGCTTTTATAATTTTTTAAAGGGTTTATGGGGTAGTATTGGGGGCCTTGGAACAAATCACACATTTTACATGTAAAATGTGGTTCAATTTACGAAAAATCCAGGTTAAGAAAAAGGCTCTGGAATGGATTAATTTCGTAAGGTACCGTTCGGAAGGTACCGTTTCATAAGGTTCGTCAGGTATATATATATATATATACACACACACACACACACATATACACATACACATACAAGGTATACATACACACACACACACACACACACACACACACACACACACACACACACAGACACACACACACACACACACACACACACACATATACCTACAGACACATACTGTATTCGACATGATAAGTGCCCAGGGCACTTTAAAAAATTGGAGTGGGTGGGCACTTATTAAAATGTTACCAGCGGAGTGGAACTGTAAGTGCTTATTACCATCGAGATGGAAAACATGAATAATAACAGAACAATAAAAGAGTTTAACTGGTATTTCCGTTATTCATTTTGTAGTATCAACCAAGCTACTTACATGAAAGCTGAAAATAAACAGAAAACAGCATGAATTAAAAAAAAAAAGATTTTTCCTTACCTTACTTTTCCCTCCCGGTGATTTTCCTTTAAACATTTTCCCAAGTAAAATGAGCCAATTAACATGTTAACTTTAGCACATGGCACGTTGAACCAATCAACACGAATGTCTACTTTAGCACATGGCAAGCTGAATCAATCAACACGAACATAAACAAAAACACATGGCCAGGAATGTCTTTAAATGTATGAACTTAGTGAGCAGTAGAATTGGGTGAAAAGTACTCATCATCACTTTCTTATAGGTCCATATCTGGCTCATCACGCCATTCATTTAGAGCATCCGATAGTTTTGCTGTAGCAGTTTCTAATGGTTCATTGGTTGTTGGACAGTTACCAAGAGAACCCAGCAAAATAATTTCCTACTTTTTAAAGCACTGCGAAACAATCAAATGTGTTGTTACTAATGAACATTATAAACATTCTCCAGTGGCAGGAGGTCTTGTAATTCACTTTTACAGGCAGTGAATGCCTCATTTTATGGTTACAGAGACTGATTGAATAAAATTTGGAAGTTTGATATACGATTTTGCTCCCAGTACACATGGGCAATTATTAGACGAAAGATTAAAAACATTGGGGGGGTATTGGAGCAGGGCGCTTATTACGTCGAATACGGTATATACACGTATACCTATACACACACCACACACACACACACACACATATATATATATATTTGGCTTTTTCCCCTTTTCTCAGGAGTCGCCACAGCGAATCATCAGATTCGCACATTTGAATTTGATTTGGCATAGGTTTTTACGTTGGATGCCTTCCTGCCACAATCCTTTTAGCAAGGAACAGAAACACGCTGACAGCTTTGTAGCCTACTCTTTATGAAAGTCAGCAATGGTTCTTTTACATGCCTCTCACCATAGACAGTGAGAGACATGGCCCGCCTTTGATAACCCAGTTAGCCACACTGGGGGATATATATATATATATATATATATATATATATATATATATATATATATATGTACTGGTCCTTCTCAAAAAATAGCATATTGTGAAAAAGTTCATTATTTTCTGTAATATACTGATAAACATTAGAAGTAGTTGAAGCCTTTTATTGTTTTAATATTGATAATTTTCAAAAAAGTAAAGAAAAAACAAAAATCCCTATCTCAAAAAATTCGCATATTTCAGCCGACCAATAAAAAAGTGCTTTTAATACAAAAGTGTCCACCTTCAAATAATTATGCTCAGTTATGTACTCAGTACTTGGTTGGGAATCCTTTTGCTGCTTCAATGCGGCGTGGCATGGAGGCAACCAGTCTGTGGCACTGCTGAGGTGTTACGGAGGCCCAGAATGCTTTGATGGCAGCCTTAAGCTCATCCACAGTGTTGGGTCTGGTGTCTCTCAACTTTCTCTTCACAATATCCCACAGATTCTCTATGGGCTTCAGGTCAGGAGAGCTGGCAGGCCAATTGAGCACAGTAATACCATGGTCAGTAAACCATTTAGCAGTGGTTTTGGCACTGTGAGCAGGTGCCAGGTCGTGCTGAAAAATGAAATCTTCATCTCCATAAAGCTTTTCAGCAGATGGAAGCATGAAGTGCTCCAAAATCTCCTGATAGCTAGCTGCATTGACCCTGCCCTTGATAAAACACAGTAGACCAACACCAGCAGCTGACATGGCACCCCAGACCATCACTGACTGTGGGTACTTGACTCTGGACTTCAGGCATTTTGGCATTTCCTTCTCCTCAGTCTTCCTCCAGACTCTGGCACCGCGATTTCCGAATGACATGCAAAATTTGCTTTCATCCGAAAAAAGTACTTTCGTCTGCCGCTGTTTCTGGTTCAAAAGTGGCTTGACCTGGGGAATGGAACACCTGCAGCCCATTTCCTGCACACGCACGGTGGCTCTGGATATTTCTACTCCAGACACAGTCCACTGCTTCCACAGGTCCCCCAAGGTCTGGAATCGGCCCTTCTCCACAATCTTCCTCAGGGTCCGGTCATCTCTTCTGGTTGTGCAGCATTTTCTGCCACACTTTTTCCTTCCCACAGACGTCCCACTGAGGTGGCTTGATCGAGCACTCTGGGAACAGCCTATTCGCTCAGAGATTTCTTTCTGTGTCTTACCCTCTTGCTTGAGGGTGTTAATGATTTCCTTCTGGACAGCAGTCAGGTCGGCAGTCTTACCCATGATTGTGGTTTTGAGTAATGAACCAGGCTGGGAGTTTTTAAAAGCCTCAGGAATCTTTTGCAGCTGTTTAGAGTTAATTGGTTGATTCAGATGATTAGGTTAATAGCTCGTTTAGAGTACCTGAACATGATATGCTCATTTTTTGAGATAGAAATTTTGGGTTTTCATGAGCTGTATGCCAAAATCATCAGAATTAAAACAATAAAAGACCTGAAATATTTCAGTTGGTGTGCAATGAAAATAAAATATATCAAAGTTTATCTTTTATCAGTACGTGACAGGAAGGGCATCCAATGTAAAAAACTATGCCAAATCAAATTTCGAATCAGATGATTTGCTGTGGTGACTCCCGAGAAAGGGAAAAAGCCAAAAGGAAAGACGAAGAAGATCACAGAAAATAATGAACTTTATCACAATATTCTAATTTTTTGCGATGGATCAGTGTATATATATATATATATATATATATATATATATATATATTCTTCTTTCTTCTTTTTCTTCTTTTCCTTTCGGTTGTTCTCTTCAGGGGTCACCACAGCAAATGATCTGCCTCCATCTCACCCTATCCTCTGCATCTTCTACTCTTACTCCAACGACTTTCATGTCCTCCTTCACCGCATCCATAAATCTTCTCTTTGGTCTTCCTCTGGGCCTTTTGCCTGGTAGTTCCAACCTCAGCATCCTACGACCAATATACTCACTATCCCTCCTCTGTACATGTCCAAACCATCTCAATCTAGCCTCTCTGACTTTGTCTCCAAAACATCTAACATGTGCTGTCCCTCTGATGTACTCATTTCCGATTCTATCCATCCTCGTTACTCCCAAAGAGAACCTCAACATTTTCATCTCTGCTACCTCCAACTCTGACTCCTGTCTTTTCCCCAGGGCCACTGTCTCTAAACCCTATAACATTGCTGGCCTCATCACCGTCTTGTACACTTTTCCCTTCATTCTTGCCGATACCTTCCTATCACACATCACACCGGACACTTTTCTCCATCCATTCCAACCTGCCTGCACGTGCTTCTTCACCTCTTTTCCACACTCTCCATTGCTCTGGATTGTTGAGCCTAAGTACTTAAAATCCTCCACCTTCTTTATCTCTGCCCCCTGTAACCTCAAACTTCCTCTTGGGTCCTTGTCGTTCACACACATGTATTCTGTCTTACTAAGACTAACCTTCAATCCCCTCCTTTCAAGGGCATACCTCCACCTCTCTAGATTTTCCTCCACTTGGTCTCTGCTCTCACTACAGATCACTATGTCATCTGTAAACATCATAGTCCATGGAGATTCTTGTCTAACCTCGTCTGTTAGCCTGCCCATCACCATAGCAAACAAGAAGGGGCTGAGAGCTGACCCTTGATGCAGTCCCACCTCCACCTTGAACTCTTCTGTCACACCGACAGCACACCTCACCACTGTCTTATATCTCTCATACATGTCCTGCACCACTCTAACATACTTCTCTGTCACTCCAGACTTCCTCATACAATACCACAGTTCTTCTCTCGGCACCCTGTCATATGCTTTCTCCAGATCCACAAAGGCACAATGCAGCTCCTTCTGACCTTCTCTGTACTTCTCTATTAACATCCTCAAAGCAAACACTGCATCTGTGATGCTCTTTCTTGGCATGAAACCAAACTGTTGTTCACTAATGCTGACCTCTGCCCTTAGTCTAGCTTCCACTATTCTTTCCCATAGCTTCATTGTATGGCTCATCAACTTTATCCCTCTGTAGTTGCCACAACTCTGTACATCTCCCTTGTTCTTAAAAATGGGCACAAGCACACTTCTCCTCCATTCCTCTGGCATCTGCTCACTTTCTAAGACCTTGTTGAATATTCTTGTCAGAAAATCTACTGCTACCTCCCCTAGACACTTCCATACCTCAACTGGTATGTCATCAGGGCCAACTGCCTTTCCACTCTTCATCCTCTTCAATGCCCTCCTCACTTCTCCCTTACTAATCTTTGCTACTTCCTGCTCCTCAACGGTCACCCCTTCTACTCTTTTTTCTCTCTCATTTTCCTCATTCATCAGCTCTTCAAAGTACTCTTTCCATCTTCCCAGCACACTTCTGTCATCAGTCAATACATTTCCCTCTCTGTCCTTTATCACTCTAACTTGCTGCACGTCTTTCCCATCTCTATTTCTCTGCTGTGCTAACCTGCATAAATCATTTCTCCCTCCTTACTGTTCAACCTATCATACAAGTCATCATACGCCCTCTGTTTGGCCTTTGACACTGCTACCTTCGCCTTACGCTGTGTCTCCCTGTACTCCTGTTTACTCTCTTCGGTCCTCTCAATGTCCCACTTCTTCTTGGCTAATCTCTTCTTTTGTACACACTCCTGCACTTCCTCATTCCACCACCAAGTTTCCTTATCTACTTTCCTTCCAGAGGACACACCAAGTACTCTCCTACCGGTCTCCCTGATCACATTGGCTGTGGTTGTCCAGTCCTCTGGAAGCACTTCCTGACTACCCAAAGCCTGTTTCAACTCCTCCTTGAAGACAACACGACACTCTTCCTTTTTCAGCTTCCACCACTTTGTCTTCTGCTCTGCCTTTGCCTTTTTCACCTTTCTCACCATCAGTGTCATCCTGCACACCACCATCCTATGCTGTTTGGCAACACTCTCACCCACTACTACTTTGCAGTCACTGACTTCCTTCAAATTACATCGCCTACACAAGATGTAGTCTACCTGTGTGCTCTTACCTCCGCTTTCATAAGTCACCCTATGATTCTGTTTCTTCTTGAAGAAAGTATTCACCACAGCCATTTCCATCCTTTTTGCAAAATCGATCAACATCTGTCCTTCTGTGTTCCTGTCCTGGATACCAAACCTGCCCATCACTTCCTCGTCCCCTCTGTTGCCTGCACCAACATGTCCATTGAAGTCTGCTCCAATGACCACTCTTTCACCTCTGGGGGTACTCTGCATCACTTCATCTAACTCACTCCAGAATCTCTCCTTCTCTTCTAGCTTACATCCCGCCTGTGGGGCATAAGCACTAACAACATTGACCATCACGCCTTCAATTTCTAACTTGAGACTCATCACTCTGTCTGACACTCTTTTCACTTCTCGAACATTCCTGACAAACCCCTCCTTCAAGATGACTCCTACTCCATTTCTCTTCCCATCCACACCATTATAAAACAGTTTAAACCCTGCTCCTAAACTTCTAGCCTTTCTACCTTTCCACCTTGTCTCCTGAACACACAGTATGTCCACCTTCCTCCTCTGCATCATGTCAGCCAGCTCCCTATCTTCTCCTTGCATAGTTCCAACATTCAAAGTCCCTTCTCTCAGTCCTAGGCTCACGCATTTCCTCTTCTCTCTCTGCCTACGGACACGCCTCCCACCTCTCCTTCGACGTCTTCGACCAACAGTAGTCCAATTTCCATCAGCACCCTGTTGGTTGACAGCACTGATGGCGGTCGTTGTTAACCCGGGCCTCGACCGATCCAGTCTGAATTCTGTATTGATCATTTGCATTTTTAAATGTGGCAGGAGTTTTATGCCGGATGCCCTTCCTGTCGCAACCCTCTGCATTTATCCGGGCTTGGGACCGGCATAAGGGGGAGAAACACTGGTTAGTGCCCCCGCCGCATGGCTGCATTTTATATATATATATAGAGAGAGAGAGAGAGAGAGAGAGAGTTTTCTTAGTAGATCTTTCCGTAAGAGAGTGCTCAATACTTTTTCGTAGAGCGAATATAAGTAAAAAAAAGACTTTCTATTGAAACTTCATTTTTCACTACAGATCTGTTTCGAGGGGTGGTGAAACCATCCTCTCTCTTCAGGTGATTACAGAAGAATATACATATACATATATATATATATATATATATATATATATATATATATATATATATGTGTGTGTGTGTGTGTGTGTGTGTGTGTGTGTGTGTGTGTGTATTCAGTCAGCCCTCTACTTACGAGAACCTCTGAATACAAAAAATCTAAAATCTAGGTTACGAAAACCATTTTCCTAAATTTTCTACCTCATTTTATGAAAACAACATCTTTTTACGAAAAGCGCCAAACACGCCATTCAAACGTTCAAACAATGCGCAAGTTGCTCTGTCATTGGCTGTCTCCCAACATACCACCCCGCTGGCCTTCCATTGGCCAGGAGCAAGCTGAACAGTACCCATACTTCCTGTACCCATACTTACTGCTAGTCACAAGCATGAATGAGAGTTGAGCAGGAATGTTGACTCGTGAGGTTCTTTTGAGATTGATCATTGCAATGTTATATTTTGTTATCCATCATGGACCCCAAGAAAGTGATTCCCGGTGACACAGAAAAGAATAAACGGGCTCCGTTATCAATCAAGTGAAGCAGGAGATAATGAAAAAATACGAAAGTGGGTTGCGATTGCGCGAAATCGCAAAGGAGTTGAGAAAAATCGCAAAGGAGTATGGCCGAAACCCTTCTACAATCGGGACGATATTAAAACAGAAGGAAACCTTAAAAGCGGAAATACAGTGATGGAGGCAATCCTACATACACATATCTATTCACATATATGTGGAAAGGTGAATGATAGACAAATGTGCATGATATATACTGGGTCAGAGGTTGAGCTTTCCATTATAATGAATCTGATGCTAAAATGATATTCAATTCAGTTTTATTTGTGTTTTTTACAGTTGACATTGTCGCAAAGCAGCTTTATACGGAAAAAGTAGGAGGTTACAAAGTAATAAAAAATTTGAACTTTTCTTCAACACTTACACATCATAAATGAGCATCACCGGCAGTGGCAAGGAAAAATTCTCTCAGTAAATGCTAGGAAAATACCTTGAGTGGAAGGTCCAAAAGGGAAACCCACTCATTTGGGTGGAACCATAAAAATATAAACTATATATGAGAAATTCAGTACAGTCCAAAATTTCCTACAGTTAATTTTACAACTGTAAGTCCTAAAAAATGGTGGGGAAGAGTTTATATCACTAGAAGTGAAAAGTAATGTTCACATTCTGTTACTGCACATCTGGATCCATTTAGATCTTCATCAGAAGAAGGGAGGAGCTTCCAAGATGAGAACTCCAGCCAGCATCAGCACAGCAGGACGGATCTGATAACCGGCATCCCAGAAGGAGAATGTGTACCTCAACAAAAACAGAGAGGACAAGAGCAAGAGAGAGGGGGGGGGGGGAGAGATAGAGAGAGAGAGAGAAAGAATATTGATTGATATGAAATGGAGCGTTTCTCAAAACCCTGGCAAGCCCCGCACCACACACACTGATCAGTTCCTCAGCACAGGGCATCATGATTTCTGTCAGTTCGCACCTCCCTCATTTCCCATGTTTGACCACTAGGGGAAGTATTAATATCACCCAAAGAGCCCACAGCATTCATTCTATTAATTTTCTGTAACGGCTTAATCCTAATTAGGGTCGCGGGGAGGCCCCCATCCCAGCCGACTCCAAGCAAGGGTGGACACCCTGGACAGCTCGCTAGGCTATCGCAAAGCAAAAATATGCAAGGTCTATGCAGCCTATTCGAAAGTCAGCAATGGCTCTTTTACATGCCTCACACCATAGACAGGGACAGACATGGCTGGCCTTTGATAACCCAATTAGCTGGACTGGGGGACAGTGACAACCTGTTAAGAGTGGGGCTTGAACACCCAAGCTTAGGATCAGTGATCCAGTACCTTTACCACCTGGCCATCACTGCTCTCAGAACCCACAGCAATTTCTGTATTAATTTCCCTCAGGTGACTCGGGCACCATATTGACTCCCTTACTACTTTCATCTGGGTCATTCGGGATACCTCGGCTATTTCTAGGACAACTGTTGTTTATTAGTGAATGAATGAATTCTGTATCGAGTATTGACTGATTCTTTTTTCTGGTCTATCCCCTGTCACATTTCCTCAAAAACTCCACCTAAATGGCATTTAATACACTGGGGTACTATTTCAATTGCTAAAAATATAGAAAATAGCTCAGGGGATCCTGAATATATGAAAATAGCATCGATTGAAAACACAACCTTTAAAAATATACACTGAAGAAGATTCATTCATCACCTTCATTTATCTCAGTCTCATTATTTCATAAAAACCTGCAGTTTTATTATGAGTGTGTAAACCTTTTATATCTATTGTATGCATGCACACCCACATGCCTTTTCTTGTTCGTGAGTTGTAATGCAGTGTGACGTGTTTTTTGTGTTCCTCAGGCTGCAGTAAAGCAAAGAACGCAGAGCGGGAATGAGATAAGTGATGCTTCACTCTTTGCTATTCTGTCACACACACACAGACAGAGAGAGTCACCCATCAGGACTGAGCCACTGCTGCTCCGCTGAAAGATCCTCCTTTTATTCTTTGCTCAAAAAAGAGCAGAAAGAAAGAAAGACAAACAGAGAGGGAGACAAAGAGAGAGAGAGAGAGACATTAGAGATAGACAGAGGGAGAGGGAGAGACAGAGAGAGGGCCTCCTTTCTTCCAGCTCTCTCTAATCTTATTACTCAGATCTAAATTTGATTGGAACTCTGAGAGTTCGCCATCAGCTGTCCATCATTACAGTGTGCTGAAGGGGATCTAGTCCTCATCGGACACACACACACACACACACACACACACACACACACACATTCAGAATAAAGTATGAACTGAGTGTAGAAGTGAGAATTCAGACGGTAATGAGTGGTGGTGCTAGTTATTAGAGATAATTAAGTTTTATATTTAGTAATGAATTAAATAAAATAAGGAGTAGAGTTGAGCTCCAGTGTTACACCTGATGATAAAAGGTCCATAGTGTTACATATATAAACAACCTCTTTTAATCCTTAAACTTTCAGTCCATTAACACAATAAATTCAGACCGAAAGCAAATACATCATCATCATCATCATCATCATCATCATCATCATCATCATCACCTCAATCATCATTATAATCACAACATCATCACCATCATCCTTTACATAATCATTACAATCATCATCAT
>CM045739.1:932500-935000 GCA_024760905.1 Plotosus lineatus
TATTATTATTATTATATCATTTTACACTGTGCATATGCATATATATATATTATATGTGTGTGTGTGTGTGTATGCATTTTTAAAGTGAATTCTAATTCCGTTTATTAAATACTTTATTGAGTTTATCAAAAACATACAACGGAACATTACTGCATAATAATAATAATAATAATAATAATAATAATAATAATAATAATAATAATAATAATAATAATAATAATAATAATAATAATAATGATAATAATAATAATAATAATAATAATAATAATAATAATGATAATAATAATGATGATAATAATAATAATGATGATGATGATGATGATGATGATGATGATGATTAATTATTATTAGTAGTAATAGTTTAGGGCAGTGGTGGTCTAGTGGGTAGGGCGCAGGATCGCTGATCCGATGGTTGGGGATTCGAGTCCCCACAAGGTCGTCACTGTCCCCCCCAGTCAGCGTGTTTCTGCCCCTCGCTACAGTGTTGTGTCAGGAAGGGCATCGACCTAAAAACCTCTAAACCAAATGGAACGTGCGTATCAGAAGCTTCACTGTGGAGACTCTCAAGACCGGGAAAAAGAAGAGATGGTGTAGTTCATAGTGTAGTATCATCATCATCATCTCTGAATATTGTCTTTTTTAATCAAAGTCAGTTCGCCTACTTTGAAATGTTTGTGTTTTATCTTCAGTTTTATGAACAGCCTCTGCATTTTTAATCTGAAAATAACGATAGAGCGATTTCCCTTCGGCTTGTTCCGTTTCTCAGGGTCGCCACAGCGAATGATTGGCATGTTCGATTTGGATCATAGGTTTTTAGGTCGATGCCCTTCCTGACACAACCCTTTAGCGCAGCACAGAACCACGCGGACGGCTTTGCGGCTCCTCTTTACCAAAGTCAGGGATTGTTCTTTTGCATCAGCCTCGCACCAGAGACAGTGAGAGACATGGCCGGCACTGGGGGGACAGTGACCACCCTGTGGAGAGTGAGACTCGAACCCACAACCTTAGGATCAGCGATCCTGCGCCCTTTACCAGCAGGCCACCACTGCCCCTATCCGAAAGTAACGAAATTATCTTCCAAAAATCAAAAGAAACTACGAAATAGATGAAAACACTCATTTTAATCCCTTTTAAAACCGGTGACGTTTTTCAACATCAACTGTCAACAAATAAACAACAACAACAACAATGCGAAGATACCATTACTATCACTGTCACTATTACAAATACTACTACTACTACTAATCATCATCATCATCATCATCATCATCATCATCATCATCATCATCATCATAACAAAACAACAATAATACAACAATAATTATAATCATAATAATAATAACAACAACAACAACAACAACAACAACAACAACAATAATAATAATCATAATCATAATAAACAACAATAATAATAATAATAATAATAATAATAATAAACAATAATAATAAACAATAATAATAATAATAATAATAATAATAATAATAATAATAATAATAATTTTATTATCATCCATTCATTTCCTGAGCCGACTAATCCTAATTAAAGTTCCTGGAAGGCTGGCGCCCATCTCGGCCAACTCTAGGCGAGGAAAGAGTACACCCTGGACAGCTTCAGACCATCGCAGACCAGAAAGACGCTAACGGCGTCATTATTATTATTATTGTTATTATTATTATTATAATTATTATTATTATTGTTATTGTTATTATTATAATTATTATTATTATTGTTATTGTTATTATTATAATTATTATTATTATTGTTATTGTTATTATTATAATTATTATTATTATTGTTATTGTTATTATTATTATTATCATTATCATCATTATTATTATTATTATTATTATTATTATTATTATTATTGTCATTGTTATTGTTATTATTATTATTATTATTGTTATTATTATTATTATTATTATTATTATTATTATTGTCATTGTTATTGTTATTGTTATTATTATTATTATTATTATTATTATTGTTATTATTATTATTATTATTATTATTATTATTATTGTCATTGTTATTATTATTATTATTATTATTACACACATAGGAAGGGAAACGCAAAGTGTATTTTTATCGTATAATAATAATTCAGTGTAAATAATATATGAAGGGTGAAACATGAATATTATTTTACTATCACAAAGCAGCTTAACACACAAAAATATTAATTTCTGTTCGAATATTTAAATGAATACATTAAAAAATATACTTTCTATGGGGTTTTAATTTATGAAATTATCTTCTGGTTTCATGTGCGTGTTTCTGTGAGAATAAAATCTGAAATAAATGCCACCAAACTGTATTTACGTTATGACCGGAACCATCACATTACATGTGTGTGTGTGTGTGTGTGTGTGAGAGAGAGAGAGAGAGAGAGCAACCCACAGTATTAAGACTTCTAATTATATTTAATAAGGTCATATGTATTTACAAGGAACACAAATCCGATCAGAGTCTGAAAGTGAGTGCAGGTGAAACAGCCAATCA
>CM045739.1:940000-942500 GCA_024760905.1 Plotosus lineatus
ACAAGGGGACGAGGAAGTGATGGGCAGGTTTGGTATCCAGGACAGGAACGCAGAAGTACAGATGTTGATAGATCTTGCGAAAAGGACAGAAATGGCTGTGGTGAATACTTTCTTCCAGAAGAGAGAGGAGCATAGAGTGACTTATAAAAGCGGAGAGAGGAGCACACAGGTAGACTACATCTTGTGCAGGCGATGTAATTTGAAGGAAGTCAGTGACTGCAAAGTAGTAGTGGGTGAGAGTGTTGTCAAACAGCATAGGATGGTGGTGTGCAGGATGACGCTGATGGTGAGGAAGGTGAAGAAGGCAAAGGCAGAGCAGATGACAAAGTGGTGGAAGCTGAAAAAGGAAGAGTGTCGTGTTGTCTTCAAGGAGGAATTGAAACAGGCTTTGGGTGGTCAGGAAGTGCTTCCAGATGACTGGCGTCATAACTACAGATATGTGATCAGGGAGACAGGTAGGAGAGTACCTGGTGTGTCCTCTGGAAGGAAAGTAGATAAGGAGACTTGGTGGTGGAATGAGGAGGTGCAGGAGTGTGTACAAAGGAAGAGGTTAGCTAAGAAGAAGTGAGACATTGAGAAACAGAGGGCATATGATGACTTGTATGCTCGGTTGGACAGTAAGGTGGGAGAAGATGATTTATATAGGTTGGCACAGCAGAGAAATAGAGATTGGAAAGACGTACAGCAAGTTAGAGTGATTAAGGACAGAGAGGAAAATGTATTGACTGATGACAGAAGTGTGCTGGGAAGATGGAAAGAGTACTTTGAAGAGCTGATGAATGAGGAAAATGAGAGAGAAAAAAGAGTCAAAGAGGTGACTGTTGAGGACCAGGAAGCAACAAAGATTAGTAATGGTGAAGTGAGGAGGGCATTGAAGGAGGATGAAGAATGTTGTTAGTGTGTAAATATTGTTCGTGCTTTAGTGTGCTAGTGTAGATGTGTTGTTGGTATGGAAGTTGTTCGTGTGTTAGTGTGGAAGTGTTATTCGTGTGTAAGTGTTGTTAGTGTTTTAGTGTGTTAGCGTGTAAGTGTCGTTGGTGTGTAAGTGTTGTTAGAGTGTGAGTATTGTTGGTGTGTAAGTGTTGTTAGTGTTTTAGTTTGTTCGTGTGGAAGTGTTGTTGGTGTGGAAGTGTTGTTAGTGTGGAGGGTTGTTCGTGTTTTAGAGTGTTAATGTGTAAATGTCATTGGTGTCGAAATGTTGTTAGTATGTAAGTGTTGTTAGTGTTCAAGTGTATAAGTGTGTAAGTGCTGTTTGTGTTTTAGTGTGCTAGTGCAGATGTGTTGTTGGTATGGAAGTGTTGTTACTGTGTCAGTGTGGAAGTGCTGTTCATGTGTAAGTATCGTTTGTGTGGAAGTGTTGTTGGTTGTTGATGTTAGTTTTTAGTGTGTTAGTGTGGAAGTGGCGTTGGTGTGTAAGTGTTGTTAGTGTGTAAGTGCTGTTTGTGTGTTAGTGTGGAAGTGTTGTTGGTGTGGAAATGGTGTTATGTAAGTGTTGTTAGTGTTTCAGTGTGTTAGTGTGTAAGTGTTGTTATTGTATAAGTGTGTCGGTGCTGTTTGTGTGTTAGTGTTGTTCGTGTGTGTTAGTGTATAAGTGTGTTAGTGTTGTTAGTGTGTTAGTGCTTTTAGTGTGTTTAGTGTGTAAGTGTTGCTGGTGTGAAAGTGTTATTACTGTGTATGTGTTGTTAGTGTTTTTGTGTTCCTGGTGTGGACATGTTTTTGGTGTGGAAATTTTGTTGGTGTTTTAATAGTGTGTTAGTGTGGAAGTGGTGTTGGTGTGAAAGTGTTGTTAGTGTGGAAATGCTGTTTGTGAGTTAGTGTGGAAGTGTTGTTGGTGTGGAAGTGTTGTTAGTGTTTTATTGTGTTAGTGTGGAAGTGGTGTTGGTGTGTAAGTGTTGTCAGTGTGGAAGTGCTGTTTGTGTATTAGTGTGGAAGTGTTGTTGGTGTGGAAGTGTTGTTAGTGTAAGTGTTAGTGTTTTAGTGTGGAGCGTAGTTGGTGTGAAAGTGTTGTTAGTGTATGTTAGTGTGGAAGTGTTGTTAGTGCGTTAGTATGGAAGTGTTGTGGGTAAGTATTTTTAATGTTTATTGTATTGGGGTGTAAGTGTTGTTCATGCATAATTGTGTAAGTGCTGTTCAGGTCTTAGTGTTGTTATTATGTATGTTAGTATATAAGTCTGTTAGTGTTGTCCGTGTGTGTGTTAGTGTGTAATTGTTGTTGGTGTGTAAGTGTTGTAAGTGCTGTTAGTGTGTAAGTGTTGTGAGTGTGTAAATGTATAAGTGTATAAGTGTTGTTACTGTTTAAATGTTAGTGTATAATTGTGTAAGTGTTGTTAGTGTGTTTGTGTTGTTAGAGTGTAAATGTGTAAGTGTCGCTAGCATGTAAGTGTTGCTAGTGTGTCAGAGGGTTAGTGTATAAGTGTGTAAGTGTTGCTTGTATCTTAGTGTTTCAGTGTGTTTGTGGAAGTGTTGTAGGTGATTGCTAGTGTGTTAGTGTTGTTAATGT
>CM045739.1:947500-950000 GCA_024760905.1 Plotosus lineatus
TGAACACCAAGGTGGGAAGTGACAACACCGGCAGGGAAAAAGAGATAGGAAAGAACGGTCTAGGGGGGGATGAATGAGAACGGTGAGCTCTTTGCCGACTTTTGTGCTGCGAACCAGCACATGATCAGAGGCAAACTCTTCCCACACCGACATTGTCACAAAGCCACCTGGGTGTCATCTGACCATCAGACAGAAAACCAGATTGACCACATTGCAGTTCGCCAGTCCTGGAGGAGCTCCCTACAAGATGTCCAAGTCAAGAGAGGAGCTGATATAGGATCAGACCACCACCTGGTGATTGTAAAGCTCAGGGCCAAGCTCGCATCAAGAAAAAGGCAGAAGAACCTGCAAGTGAAGTTTAATGTCGGGAAGCTGAAAAGACAAGAGACCAAGCAAGCTTTCCAGTTAGCTCTGCACAATCGCTTCCAGCTTCTTCAGACAGGAGATGTGGACACAGTGGAACAGTCATGGAGTAACCTGAGAGCAGCTACTGTCGGCATTTGTGAAGAGGTGCTGGGAAGACCACTGGTGACCAGGAAGCCTTGGATCAGCGACGAGACCTGGCAGCAGGTGGAGGAGAGGAAGAAAAGAAAACAGGCATTAAACCAAGCCAGAACTCACCAGCTGAAGCAGACCGCAATCAGAAAATACAGTGAAGTGGCACAGGATGTCAAGAGAGAGCTGAGAAAGGACAAGAGAGCCTTCTACAACAAGATGGCAGAAGAGGCAGAAGAAGTAGTGGGAAAAGGAGACCTCAAGGCCCTGTATGCAACCACAAGACTCCTCAGTGGAGGAAGGCGCAACTCCAACAGACCAGTCAGCGACAAAGCAGGACGGTTGCTCACTTCCGTTGATGACCAGCTGGCAAGATGGAAGGAGCACTTCCAAGAGATTTTGAACCGACCCCCACCTCAAGACCCACCAGAGCTGGAGCCAGGCCCTCCTCTCAACATCTACACCAGAGAGATCACCAAGTTGGAAGTCCACAAGGCATTGAGAAGGCTGAAGAACGGGAAGGTGGCTGGAGTGGACAACATACCTGCTGAGGCTCTGAAGGAGGGAGGAGACGAGATAGTGGACAGCCTGCACAAGTTGCTGAGCCTGGTATGGACAGAGGAGGAGATCCCAATCGACTGGAAGAAAGGCCTCCTGGTAAAGCTGCCCAAGACTGGAGATCTGTCCAAGTGCGGCAAACTTCTTTCCGTACCAAGCAAGGTGCTCACCAGAATCATCCTGGAGAGAATGAAGCATGCAATCGACCGGGAACTCCGAGATAAGCAGGCGGGCTTTAGGAAACAGAGATCCTGCACTGACCAGACCGTAACCCTCAGCGTCATCATGGAGCAGAGCATAGAGTGGCAGACGTCACTCTACATATGCTTTGTAGACTTTGAGAAGGCTTTTGACAGCATGGACAGGCAGACCATCTGGAAGATCCTGAGACATTATGGTGTACCAGAGAAAGCTGTCAACATCGTCCGGCTACTCTATGAGGACTACTCTTGCAAAGCCTCATTGCGAGTCTGATTGAAGATCAGCCAGAAAAAGACAAAAATACTGCACACCAATAACAGACAAGAAGACTCCACGACTATTGAATGAGCGGCAACAGAAGATGTACAAGAGTTCAACTGGTGTGGAGGGCCACTGTAATTTCTATTCGCACCAACTCCTCATCTTCAGTTCAAATGTCAAATCAGTCCTTATGTATGGCTCGGAAACATGGAGAGTCAGCCACAGCAGCTACAAGAAGATCCAGACTTTTATCAACAATTGCCTCCAGCAGATCCTGTGTGTGAAGTGGTTTGACAGAGTGCCAAACACGGAACTGTGGTCAAGGGCAAACCAAGAGCCTATGGACATTCAGATCCGAAGAAGGAAATGGCGATGGCTTGGCCACACACTTAGGAAGGAACCTTCAAGTATCGCACGCCAAGCACTTGACTGGAACCCGCAGGGGAAAAGAAGGCGAGGGCATACAAAACAGACCTGGTGAAGGACCGGCATTGCCGAACTGAAGACCCTTGGTATGACGTGGGAGGCAGCCAAGAAAAATGCCAGAGACCACAGGAAGTGGCGAGCTACTGTTGAGGCCCTATGTTCCACTAGGAGCGAAGAGGAATAAGTTAAGTGTAAGTGTGTATTTGTGTGTGAGAGTGTAAGTGTGTATGTGTGTTTGTGTGTGTGTGTGTGTGTGTGTGTGTGTGTGTGTCTGTGTGTGTGTGTGTGTGTGAGAGAGAGAGAGAGAGAGAGAGTTTGAGTTTGTGTCTCTTAGTGTGTGTGTTTTTTGAGTGTGTGAGTGTTAATGTGTTTGAGTGTTTGCATATGTGTGAGTGTGTGAATGTATGGGTGTCTGTTTGTGTGTGTGTGTGTGTGTGTGTGTGTGTGTGCTCTTGTGTGTGTGTGAGTTTGTGTGTGTGTGTTATTGAGAAAATTTGTGTGTGACTATGTGGAAGCATGTTTGTGTGTCTGTTTGAAAGTGTGTGTGTTTGTGTCTGTG
>CM045739.1:960000-962500 GCA_024760905.1 Plotosus lineatus
CCATGGCTTAGCCGTCACCAACACCATGTTCCGCCTTCCAACCCGTAATAAAACGTCGTGGATGCACCCTCGATCTAAGCATTGGCATCTCATCGACTACGTCATTGTCAGAGCAAAGGACAGGTGGGATGTGCGTGTGACTAAGGCAATGTGTGGTGCTGACTGTTGGACAGACCATCGTCTCATCATTTCTAAGACCAATTTGCATATTCAGCCCAAGAGAAGACCACAAGGCCAGACAGTTGTGAAGAAGCTCAACATCATCAAGCTCAAGCTTCCTTCCGTTCAAGAAGAACTAGTAGCAAGTTTAGAAAGCCAGCTGACTGAGGCTACCAGAAACGACTTGGACTCTCTGAAGACATCTGTTCATTCTGTTGCCCTACAGGTGCTCGGACAAGCTACCAGGAACCACCAGGACTGGTTTGATGAAAATGATGTCAAAATCAGAGCCCTGCTGGAAGAAATACGCCAACTCTTCAGAGCTCATCAGAGTGATCCCAACTCGGTCTCGAAGAAAGATGCCTACGTCAGTAAGCGCAGACAGGTTCAGATAAATCTCCGCGCTATGCAAGACACATGGCTAAGTAAAAAAGCCGACGAGATTCAAGGCTTTGCAGCTAGACACGACATGAAATGCTTCTACAATTTGCTCAGGTGTGTATTCGGACTACCAACATCAGGCAGTTCCCCTTTACTGAGCGCAGATGGAGCAACACTCATCACCGACAAAAACAAGATCGTAGAGAACACTTCAACGGCGTTCTAAATCGTCCGACATCCATCAATGACGAAGCCGTTCAACACCTTCCCCAGGTGGACATAAACCCAGACTGGGATATAACTCCTTCAGAGGACGAGGTTGTCAAGGCAATCAAGCAGATGTCGACTGGGAAAGCCCCCGGCTCTGATACCATCCCTGCTGAAGAGTTCAAGACAGGCAGCCCTTCTCTCCTACACAAACTTACAGCGCTATTTCAATCATTTTGGGAAAGTGAGACCCTCCCTCAAGATTTTAAAGATGCCATAATTGTTCACATCTACAAGAGAAAGGGAAACAAGCGATCATGTGACAACCACAGAGGGATATCACTTCTCTCTATTGCCGGCAAGATCTTTGCCCGAGTGCTCCCCAATCGTCTCCTGAAACATCTCGAGCAAGGTCATCTCCCCGAGAGCCAATGCGGATTCCGCGCTGGTCGAGAGACTATTGATATGATCTTTGCTGCCTGTCAGATTCAGGAGAAAACGACACTGTGAGCAGAGAGGGACTGTGGAAGATCATGTCGAAGTTTGGCTGCCCGGACAGGTTCGTGAAGATTGTCAGACAATTTCACGACGGAATGATGGCCCGTGTTCTTGACGATAGAAATGCCTCCGATCCGTTTCAGGTGTCAAATGGAGTTAAACAAGGCTGTGTCCTTGTCCCTACACTGTTTAGTTTGATGTTTTTGGCGATACTGACCGATGCCTTTAGGGAGACTCCCCTCGGCATCCCCATCAAGTACAGGTGTGACGGAAAGCTGTTCAACCTCCGACGTCTACAGGCCGTCACTAAAGTCAAAGAGACTGTGATTCATGATCTGCTCTTTGCTGATGACTGTGCCCTCAGTGCCATCAATGAGCAAGAAATGCAACAGGAAATGGACGCATTCTCAGCTGCCTGCGACAACTTCGGCCAGAAGACTGAAGTGATGTGTCAGCCCGCCCCAGGAAAACCATAATCAGGAACCAAACATCACAGTGAAGGGACAGCGACTTCAAGATGTGGAAAACTTCACCTCTCTCGCTACGCCAACATCGATGCTGAAGTCAGCAACCGCATTGCGAAGGCAAGCAGCGCTTTTGGGAGATTGAAGAAGTTAGTCTGGGAATGAAGAGGTATCTCACTATACACGAGGATCAAAGTGTACAGAGCAGTCATCTTAACTATACTTCTTTATGGCTGTGAATCTTGGACCATCTGCAGAAGACACGAGAAACTTCTCCAGCAGTTCCATCTCCGTTGTCTCCGAAACATCTTTAATGTCCGCTGGCAAGGATCACAAACACCGAGCTTCTGTAGCGAGCAGACCTCCCCAGCGTTATTACCATCATGTGCAAAGCTCAGACACGATGGGCAGGACACGTCTGCCGTATGTCAGACTCCAGGATACCCAAGCAGTTACTGTATGGTGAACTCAGTCGTGGTAGCAGAAAAGTAGGAGGCCAGCGCAAACGCTCTAAAGACTTCATCAAAGCATACCTGAAGGACTTCAACATCGACGTTGCAACGTGGGAAACCGCGGCATTTGACAGACTGGCTTGGCACAACTTGATTCACAAAGGTGCCATCCACTCAGAGACTAAACATTCAAACGCAGCTAAAGATAAACGTCAAACACGTAAGGCTCGAGCTGACCAATCTACCAACACAACGTCCTCTCACTGGTGTCCAACTTGTGGGAGGGGTTTTCACGCCCGTATTGGCCTTACAAGCCACCTGCGGACACATCGCCGCGCC
>CM045739.1:1010000-1012500 GCA_024760905.1 Plotosus lineatus
ACCATCCAACAAACACACAGGATTGAGATAAAAAAATTAACCTATCACACACTGTGTCCACTTTAAAGCTAAATCCAGTTTTATTTCCTGAAACATGATCATCAGAGATCTGATCTCAGAAGAGAAGCCGGTCAGGGTTTTTCTATTGTCGCTCAATGACACCTCCTGGTGGTTGAATTCATCACCACAGTGCTTGCAGATGACTGGACGACAGCAAATGTGATCAGCGAGACAGGTAGGAGAGTACTTGGTGTGTCCTCTGGAAGGAAAGTAGATAAGGAGACTTGGTGGTGGAATGAGGACGCGCAGGAGTGTGTACAAAGGAAGTGGTTAGCTAAGAAGTGGGACATTGAGAGGACTGAAGAGAGTAAACAGGAGTAAAAGGACACAGCGTAAGGCAAAGGTAGCGGCGTCAAAGGCCAGGGAGCATATGATTACTTGTATGCTAGGTTGAACAGTAAGGAGAGAGAAAATAATTTATACAGGTTCGCACAGCAGAGAAATAGAGATTGGAAGGATGTGCAGCAAGTTAGAGTGATTAAGGACAGCGTGGGAAATGTATTGACTGATGACAGAAGTGTGCTGGGAAGATGGAAAGAGTACTTTGAAGAGCTGATGAATGAGGAAAATGAGAGAGAGAAAAAAGAGTAGAAGAGGTGACCATCAAGTAGCAGGAAGTAGCAAAGATTAGTAAGGGTGAAGTGAGGAGGGCATTGAAGACGATGAAGAGTGGAAAGGCAGTTGGTTCTGATGACATTCCAGTGGAGGTATGGAAATGTCTAGGAGAGGTAGCAGTAGATTTTCTGACAAGAACATTCAACAAGTTCTTAGAGTGAGAGGATGCCAGAGGAATGCAAGTGTGCTGGTGCCCATTTTTAAGAACAAGGGAGACGTGCAGAGTTGTGGCAACTACAGAGGGATAAAGTTGATGAGCCATACGATGAAGTTATGGGAAAGAATAGTGGAAGCTAGACTAAGGGCAGAGGTCAGCATTTGTGAACAACAGTTTGGTTTCATGCCAAGAAAGAGCACCACAGATGCAGTGTTTGCTTTGAGGATGTTAATAGAGAAGTACAGAGAAGGTCAGAGGGAGCTACATTGTGCCTTTGTGGATCTGGACAAAGCATATAACAGGGTGCCGAGAGAAGAACTGTGGTATTGCATGAGGAAGTCTGGAGTGGCAGAGAAGTATGTTAGAGTGGTGCAGGACATGTATGAGAGATGTAAGACAAGTGGTGAGGTGTGCTGTTGGTGTGACAGAAGAGTTCAAGGTGGAGGTGGGACTGCATCAAGGATCAGCTCTGAGCCCCTTCTTGTTTGCTATGGTGATGGACAGGCTGACAGACGAGGTTAGACAAGATTCCCCATGGACTATAATGTTTGCAGATGACATTGTGATCTATAGTGAGAGCAGAGAACAAGTGCAAGAAAATCTAGAGAGGTGGAGGTATGCCCTGGAAAGGAGGGGAATGAAGGTTAGCCCCAGTAAGACAGAATACATGTGTATGAATGATAAGGACCCAAGAGGAACGGTGAGGTTACAGGGAGCAGAGATAAGGAAGGTGGAGGATTTTAAGTACTTTGGCTCAACAATCCAGAGCAATGGAGAGTGTGGAAAAGAGGTGAAGAAGCGTGTGCAGGCAGGTTGGAATGGTTGGAGAAAAGTGTCCGGTGTGATGTGTGATAGGAAGGTATCGGCAAGAATGAAAGGAAAAGTGTACAAGACGGTGTTGAGGCCAGCAATGTTGTATGGTTTAGAAACAGTGGCCCTGGGGAAAAGACAGGAGGCAGAGCTGGAGGTAGCAGAGATGAAAATGTTGAGGTTCTCTTTGGGAGTAACGAGGATGGATAGGATCAGGAATGAGTACATCAGAGGGACAGCACATGTAAGATGTTTTGGAGACAAAGTCAGAGAGGCTAGATTGAGATGGTTTGGACATGTACAGAGGAGGGATAGTGAGTATATTGGTAGTAGGATGCTGAGGTTGGAACTACCAGGCAGAAGGCCTAGAGGAAGACAAAAGAGACGATTCATGGATGTGCTGAAGGAGACCATGAAGGTAGTTGGTGTAAGCAACTAGGCAGATGATTCGCTGTGGCGACCCCTGAAGGAAAAAGCCGAAAGGAAAAGAAGACGATACAAACTCCATCACACTGAACTTTCATCAGTTTAATCAAAAACGCCCCTCACATTCATCAGATGCCAAGATTTCAATCTGTAAAAGTGCTCTTTATTTACATACACAGAATTTAACTCCCCACTAAACACAAGTGCTTTGTTAAAAAAAGGCTCATGATGTAACAGGGAAGACGAAGGCAGGAGCAGTTCACTCGTTTCTCTCGCCTTTCAAGAACTGGACAGCAATGGAGATCAAGAGACATGAGCCGTATCAGTCCTCCAGCACAAACAGGGCTGCATTCTGTTTCTTTATCCCATCTGTAAAGGGTCAAAGTTCACTGTGCATGCGGAATTTATCTCGCAGCACGAGGAGGACCCTCA
>CM045739.1:1030000-1062500 GCA_024760905.1 Plotosus lineatus
CTCTCACACACACACACACCTCTCTCACACACCTCTCACACACACCTCTCACACACACACCTCTCACACACACACACACCTCTCTCACACACACACCTCTCTCACACACACACTCTCACACACACACACCTCTCACACACACACACCTCTCTCACACACACACACCCTCTCACACACACACACACCTCACACACACACACCTCTCACACACACACACACTCTCTCTCACACACACACCTCTCTCACACACACCTCTCTCACACACCTCTCACACACACCTCTCACACACACACACCTCTCACACACACACACACACACACACCTCTCTCACACACACCTCTCTCTCACACACACACCTCTCTCTCACACACACACCTCTCACACACACACCTCTTTCACACACACCTCTCACACACACCTCTCACACACACACACCTCTCACACACACACACACACACACCCCTCTCTCACACACACACACACACACCTCACACACACACACACCTCTCTCACACACCTCTCACACACACACACACCTCTCTCACACACACACACACACACACCTCTCTCACACACACACACCTCTCTCTCACACACACACACCTCACACACACACACACACCTCTCACACACACGCACACACCTCTCTCACACACACACACACACACCTCACACACACACACACACTCTCACACACACACACACCTCACACACACACACACCTCTCACACACACACACCTCACACACACACACACTCTCACACACACACACCTCTCTCACACACACACACACACACATCTCTCACACACACACACCTCTCTCACACACACACCTCTCTCACACACACACACCTCTTTCACACACACACACCTCTCTCACACACACACACACACCTCTCACACACACACACACCTCTCACACACACACACACCACTCACACACACACACCCACACACACCTCTCACACACACACACACACACACAACTCTCACACACACACCTCTCTCACACACACACACACCTCTCACACACACACACACACACACACCTCTCTCACACACACACACACCTCTCTCACACACACACCTCTCTCACACACACACACCTCACACACACACACACCTCTCTCACACACACACACCTCTCACACACACACACACACACACACCTCTCACACACACACCTCTCACACACACACACACCTCTCACACACACCTCTCACACACACACACACCTCTCTCACACACACACACACCTCTAACACACACACACACCTCTCACACACACACACACACACACACCTCTCACACACACCTCTCACACACACACACACACACACCTCTCTCACACACACACACCTCTCACACACACACCTCTCTCACACACACACTCTCTCTCACAGACACCTCTCACACACACCTCTCACACACACACCTCTCACACACACACACACACACCTCTCACACACACACACACACACACACACACACACTCTTCACACACACACACACACACCTCTCACACACACACACACACACACACACACACACACCTCTCACACACACACACACACACCTCTCTCACACACCTATCTCACACACACACACACCTCTCTCTCACACACACACCTCTCTCACACACACACACCTCTCTCACACACACACCTCTCACACACACACACCTCTCTCACACACACACACCTCACACACACACACACACACACCTCTCTCACACACACACACCTCTCACACACACACACACACACCTCTCTCACACACACACACACACCTCTCTCTCACACACACACCTCTCTCTCACACACACACACACACCTCTCTCACACACACACACACCTCTCTCACACACACACCTCTCACACACACACACCTCTCTCACACACACACCTCTCTCACACCACACACACACTCTCTCACACACACACCTCTCTCACACACACACTCTCTCACACACACACCTCTCACACACACACACCTCTCACACACACACACACCTCTCTCTCTCTCACACACACACACACACCTCTCTCTCACACACACACACACACACACCTCTCTCTCACACACACACACACACACACCTCTCTCACACACACACACACACACACACACCTCTCTCACACACACACCACAAACCCTCTCTCTCTCTCACACCCCCTCTCTCTCTCACACACACACACACACACACACACACACACACGCCTCTCTCACACACACACGCCTCTCTCACACACACGCCTCTCACACACACACACACTCTCACACACACACACACGCCTCTCTCACACACACACACACACACGCCTCTCTCACACACACACACACACACGCCTCTCACACACACACGCCTCTCTCACACACACACACGCCTCTCACACACACACACACGCCTCTCTCACACACACACGCCTCTCACACACACACACACACGCCTCTCACACACACACACACACACACACACACACCTCTCTCACACACATACACACACACCTCTCTCACACACACACACACACCTCTCACACACACACACACACACACACACACACCCTCACATTACACACACACACACCTCTCTCACACACACACTCTCTCACACACACCTCTCTCACACATGCACACACCTCTCACACACACCTCTCACACACACACACACACACACACACACACACACACCTCTCACACACACACACACCTCTCTCTCTCCTACGTCTCTCTCTCACACCTCTCTCTCACACACATGCCTCTCACATGCCTATCTCTCATTCTCTCACACACGCGCCTCGCTCTCTCTCCCTCACCCACACCTCTGCCTCTTTCTCACACACACTCCTCTCTCTCTCTCTCACACACACACACACACACACACACACACACACACACACACACAACCCCCTCTCACACACACACACACACACAAACCTCCCCCTCACACACACACCCACAAACCCTCTCTCTCTCTCTCTCACACACACACACACACACCCCCTCTCTCTCACACACACACACACCCCTCTCTCACACACACACACACACACACACCCACACACACACACACACACACACACACACACACTCTCACTCTCTCTCTCTCTCTCGCTATCACACATCTCACACACACCCCTCACCGGTTTGTTGGGATAAGTATTAGTGATGTGTTCCTTCAACTTCTCTACAGTCCAGTCAAGGTAGCAGCTGATTGGCTGGTCATCATATTTCTGGTTTGGTGTACGGATGATCAGTGTGATGGGACTCTCAGCTCCATGTTCCTCCATGTTTCTTGCCAAAAAAACCCTCAGAAATCACACACACACTTCTGCTCGCTCACTGGTCACAAGTCTCAGTTCTCACACTGACAGGATTAAAACATTATTTCTCCAGGGGCATCCCACCAGTAGGTTTCAGTCACACTGTCCATCACAGCATTTTACTGTTAACACACACACACACACCCACACACACACACACACAGAGAGATTAACATTACAAAGCAATGAATCAAATCATTAGTTTCTTGTGTCAGACTATGAAGAGGAATGAATCCGATAAAACAGGTGAGATGTTTAATGGGGTTAATAAATAGTCCAATTTAATTTTTAAATGCTTTTTTCCACATTCTCTCCCTCCAGGTTTTTTTTTCTGTTGTTCTTCCATCTTTTCTCATTCATGTCATCCTTAGTTTCCTTTTACTCTATTCTACATTATTTTTTCTGTCCTGCTTCCTTTCTGCTCATTTTCTCCGTTACCACTCTCTTTTTCTGTCTGTCTCAGTTCTTTCTTTATCTTTAATTTTTTATTGTAGAAATCTGAAATCATATTCGTAAACTTATTCAGACAGTGGAGAGGAAGAAAAGAGGACAGGCGAGAGTGGGGAAGATGAAGGTGAAGAGGAAATGAAGGTGGACGCAGGTGTAGTGTGTTCGGGACAGTAAGTGATTTTCGTCCTGAAAGAAACTCATTTCTCTTTTTTTAACCAGGAGTTTTCCACAAAGATAAAGTGATTATAATATAAACTAAAAGTGCACATACAACCTTTCATTCTTATTCATCTTTCATTTCCTCATGAGCCAAAACAGCGACTACCTCAAGCCAAACACTCGGATTTACACATACCTCTCTCACTAAGAGCGCGACATCAAAACATTCAACCGATTTACATAATAATTATAGTAATAATAATAATAATAATAATAATAAAAGTTAAACACCTCAGTCTCAATCCCTCTCTGATGTTTTCCTAGAAAATGGAGTCCAACAACACGGCAGCGGAAATGACGTCACCGCTCGAAAGCAGTCGTTCTTTTGTGTACTGTACAGAATAATTCTGAAATAATAATTTATTTACAAAACGTGTTTTTACTTTTCTCACAAGGTTAAAGTCTTTATTATTTACTGTTTGAAAAGATAAAAAGTGTCGAAATGTTAAATAAATATAAAACATTCTGTATTTGTAGCGTCATGTTTTAATATATTATTTATGACGTAGTAATTACTGGAGATCACTGCGGCATTTTTTTAAAATTGATCTGACATCATCACAGTATTACAACACATAACAATGCATTCTTTGGTATTTTACGCATTTTTTTTTAACGTTTTCTGCTTATGGCTCAGTTGTAGTGATGTCATTATTACGTTTATACGTTTACGTCCTCACAAATTTGTTAGTCGGTTTATTTTTGTTTTAGAATTTGTTTATTTTCTCTTTATTTTATTTATGGGTGTGTTTGATTGCTTACAAATGTTTTCATCCTCTTTCTTACCTATGTATTTTGGAATGTACTGCAATAAAAAAAAAATCTGTATGATTACCATATCGTTTGTTATATCCACAAACTTCTGTGTTTTTTTTTTTTTTTTACTAAAAAGGTGTCTAAATAAATAAATAAATGCATTTAAATTTGGTTGTTCTCTTTAAATTATTGCTCATATTTCAAACGTACTGTGTTAGTTGCAAATATTCTTTCATTTATTATTTGTTTATATTGTTCATTTTTCAAAATTTTAGATGAGCATAAATATGAATTGTGGTGGTGATTTATGAATTTATGAATTTATGAAAACGTTTATGAATTGTGGTGGTGATTACGGCGTCCCCGGAAGTCATCTGAATTCTTAAACGAATCCTTTTGGAGTCTCCGTTGCCGTGGTTACGAGCGTCGGTACTTCCCGTTACTCGTCAGTAGGCGGCGCCGAAGAGCGGAAATTCACAGTGCTGACGGTCTCTCAGAGTATGTCCAGTCAGAGCGCACGCGGCTGGCGGTGAGGAGCTTTGGTGCAGTTTTTCTTTCTTGTTTGTTTGCTTTTATTTGTAATGTTTAAAAGCTGTAGAATGAAAAGATGGTAGTTAAAACGAGAAAAGCGGGCGTGAAGGAGCAGAGTGAGGGGAAGAGCCGGAGAGGGAGAGAAGGGAAGAGCGCGCAGCACCACGGAAGAGAGTCCGCCATCATCCGCCACAAACTCGGCCTCACATCAGCCCCGTCAGCGGCTCCGCTCCAGCCCCGACTCCTGTCAGCTGGGTTCATCTCCACCCTCGGTACGATTTGTCTTCCTCTGTTGATTATTCATCAATGGGATGGGATATAACTCATTAGAGAAGCAGCAGGAGAAAGGGGAGAGGTGCACAGTCTCTCTTCATCATCATCATCATCATCATCATCGTCATCATCATCATCATCATTCAACTTTTTTTTTAACAGTGTCATTAACTATGTAATATCCCCATTTCACTGGAGCACGGCAGACTTACAGAAGCAAAAATGTTGTCATCTGCAAACGTTCCGCAGTTATTCCCATATCTTCTGTATCATTCCGTGTGATTCCGTAGTTATTCCTTAAGTCTTCCTTCACTTCTGTATGCTTCCAGCATGCTAAAATATTGCGTGAACGTGCTTTTGAACATGTTCAAAAACACATTCAAGGGAAAAAAATTCCGTGAGTGTTCCGTGGGGGTGAAATGACGTTCTGTATTCCTTCCGTAAACATTCTGTCATTTCCGCAAGTGATCCGTAGTCTTTCCTTTTATACCGCAAGTGTTCTGTAACTTTTCCCTCCTCTTCCATATTGACGAAAGCAGCTACGGAACAGTCGCGTTCATGCACGGATGACCACGGAATACTCACGCTTCCGGACGGAAGGTAAGCTATAGATGAGGAATAACCAAGGAAGACAGTGAAACATCCGTGATCATTGCACGGAACAAAGCAGAACGGTCACGGAATAAATACGGAACATTTACGGAATAGTTACGGACAGCACGGAGGAGTTACGGAACACACACGGAACTCACTTCTACTATAAATACAGGCACGGAAGACAAAGCACCATTCATTTCCAGCGACGCTACAATGCCGAAAGCAAAGAGGAAGACTACTACCAAGCAACCATGGTCTGCAACACCAGAAACCCCAGTAGAAGAGCCTCGAGTTCAAGAATCCAATGTTGACGATGAGTCTGCTGTTGCTTCTGTCGTTGACGCCGATGTCGCTGCTGCCCCAAGCAAGAAGGCCACAGTATATATAAAACTGAACGACGATGAAGAACAGCTCATGACGGGAGTTCATCCAGGCGAATGAGTGCCTGTACAACAGGAAGCTCAGATCCTGGACAGACAAATATGAACATATGAATTCCAAGCTCTGGGCTGATCAGGCGTCACGTATGGAGAAGACTGAAGATGAGCTGAAGCAGTGGTTCCAAAGTGTGC
Source organism: Plotosus lineatus (assembly GCA_024760905.1). Taxonomy (NCBI): domain Eukaryota; kingdom Metazoa; phylum Chordata; class Actinopteri; order Siluriformes; family Plotosidae; genus Plotosus; species Plotosus lineatus. Next base: position 1,036,722 of record CM045739.1, read on the forward strand.
GGACGAGGCTGGGCAAACCGAGACGTTGGAAGTCGGGACTCTAAGGAACTTGCCGCAGTGCTTAACTCACGCCAGCTGTGGGAAGCCAAAAGCTGAATCCGAAATGTCCACTCTTGACGACAGAGCTAGCAGGATTCTAGCAGCCACCGAACAGCTGGTGAACCAGAGAAGGGAAGTGATGACGGCCGATGAATCAGAGAGGGCGAGTTTCACCAGTTCGGTGGCAGCTGTTCTGAAGAATCTGTCAAAACCTGTGTACCGGTATGGCAAGCTTATCCAAAAACTTCTGAATGACTGCTTGGACAGAGCTGAGGCCTTGAAGATGCAGCAGCAGCAGCAGCAGCAGCAGCAGCAACCACCTCCTATGCAGCAGCAGTCACAGCAGCTCCAGCCTCAGCAGTATGCACAGCAACACCACCAGCAGCTTTCTCAGCATCATTATCAACAACCACCTCAACACCACCACTGGCAGCAGAAACCGTACTGGCAGCCCCCACCGACGCAGTGGCCCACACAGCTGTTTGGTCCACCCATGTCTGTTTGGAGATCTCAAGACACGAGGTGGGTTACACAACAGTGCCCTCAACAATCCACGTTGTCTGCAAGAGAGCAGCAACAACAACCCAGCAGACCAGTGAGTTGCCCTCCGGTTACCTGAACATCAATGCCTGCAACCACCCCTGTGGCTAGAGACACAAGGCCTCGCCTGGAATATGGCTTAATAAGGTACTTCCTGAGAGCAAAAGCATCATCCCCAAGAATGAAGTATGGCATGCGAGTGTCGTCTTGAGGCATAGGCTCTGGTGTGGGGAAGTTGATGGTACCATCTTCGATGCATTCTTTAAGCTCCAAGGCATTGAATATCTGGGCATCAGACATGTGGCCCATACCACCGACGTCTATCCATAGGAACCTGTAGTTGGCATCTACCAGTGCTAGCAGAATAATGGAGAAAATCCCTTGTAGTTGTGGTAATGGCTACCAGAAGATGGTGGTTTTCTAATGGCGACGTGTTTCTCATCCAAGGTGCCAACGGCATGAGGTAGGTTCCATTTATCCTGGAAATCCCAGCTGAGTGATTTCCATTCCTGCACAGTATGTGGACATTGTATGACTTCGTATTTGTAGTAATCGATGATGGCCTGTAAACTTGCGATGGTGTGACGAGATACCCTGAAGTTGAAGGCCAGAAGTTGGATACTTGTCGCCTGAAGCCAGATGACGCATGGTGACAGCTTGTTTCAGACCAGGACTGAGGGCGCTTCTGAAGTTCGGATACTTCTTTTTCAGTTGAGCAGCCAAAACCATCAGCAACTCGTCGAACAGTTCAGGTGGGACCCGGAGATAGTTGAAGAAGGACTGCTTGTGTTTGAAACAAAGCTATTCTATAAGGTTGTCGTAGTTCCCTAGACCAATTTTTTGTTCCACCCTCAGCCATGGGCGTACCCAGAAGCGTTTTGGTGCGTATTTCCTTCACTTTTCTCGACTTCTGCGGTCGATGACGATATCTCGTTGCATTTTGTTGTATTCGTGAAACAACAGCATCATGTGGAGCAGTTCCAAGTTAGCCATTTCTCTAGCTTTGTCCATTTTCGGAGAGCTTCTTGAAGTGTTTCCAGTATGTCTTCACTTGACAGAATGAGGTTCTTTGTCCAAATCTGTGCATTTATAGGTGGAATTAGGTGCGAATCCTTTGATCTTGCCGATTTTACCGTATTGAAACGTGGTTACACCGGGTATTCTGCAGTTATTCTGTGTTGAATGTAAACGTTCCGCTTTCATTCCGCGTGTTTCCGTAGTCATTCTGAAGCTCTTCTCCTCAAATGGATTAGTGCCGTAATTATTCCTCAAGTGTTCCGTGCTTTCCGTGAACAATTTGTGAATTATCTGAGTCTTCCTTTGCAATCCGTAGCTATTCGTACTTGTTCCGCGGCTCATCCATGGGCTTTTCCATACTTATTCCGAAGTTGTACCGTAGTTTTGCCGTGCCTGTTCCGCACATGCTGTGAACGGTCCAAAAGTATTCCAAATTTCCACTTTTCCATAGGGTTTTCTACCCATTTTCTGTGTAAAAATGCCGAAGCTCTTCCGTAAAACTGCATTCCGTGCCTTTTCGCCACGGTCATTGCATGCGGCGCTCCAGTGAAATGGGGGTGTAAAATTTTTCCCTTAATCAACAGAACTGCAGATCTGAGATCATCACACACTTTTATACATAATCTGGGTTTTTATATTAATTAGTAACATCAGGTTGCTTTTCCCTCGGGTTTAAAGTTGGGGTTGTGCTCAGGATTTATCTTTAAAAACAGACTGAATTCTATCCGATGAAATGATCTTTATACTCCGACGATCAATAACTGCCGAGATCTGAAAACACGTCTATGATCTGAGGCCTCAGTGTTCCTGTAATGCCCAGGTGGCTGGTGTGTGGGAAATCAAAAGGGTTTGAGGTCAGAAAGCTTTGGATTCGGGTCAATATCTGTACTGTACTATCAGGAGGAAAAATTTATAAATCTGTACTGATGTGGTCATGATTGTTATCGTGTGTTTGCAGCCCTTACTGCAGGATTTCTTCACTGGTAAGTGAGAATATTATTGTTGTTATTGTTGTTTGCACTAATCTGTAGAAGTTATTGATCTGATCTGAAGTGTGTTCTGTAATTTTGCTGGTGTATTTTTAGGTATCACCTCTCTGAGCTGTTCGAGAACGACCGACACTTCTCCCACATGTCGTCTCTGGAGAAGGAGATGGCCTTCAGGACTGAAATGGTGCTGTGATGTTTCTCTTGATGTTAGTATCGAGCTGAACTAATCTACCAAGTTCTGTGATGTTCATCGTACTTTCCTGCCGTTGTGTCTTTTTTTTTTTCAGGGTCTGTATTACTCCTACTTTAAAAGCATCATCGAGGCTCCGTCCTTCCCTAGCGGCCTCCGCCTGATCATGACCGACCGACTCACCGAGTATCCGCAGGTCATCAACACGCTGAAGAGGTTTAACCTGTACCCTGAGGTTAAGTGCTTCTAATTACTCGTTGATGAGTCATCCATCTGTGACAGGCACTGATATTCATCACTCATTCATTCGCCTACAAGAGTCTCAGGGAGGCTGGAGCCACCCTGGATACACCCTGAACAGCTTGTCAGTCCATTATAGCAGTGGTCCCCGACCTTTTTATCACCGCGGACCAGTCAACGCTTGACAATTTTACCAGGGGGTGGGGGAGGTCCTAGATGGTTTATAATATACGCCACAGACCGGTTTCATGTCGGTCAATATTTTACGGACCAGCCTTTAAGGTGTGGCGGATAAAACAACAAAATAAAATAATATGACCCCCATAAAAACTGGGGGTTTTAAAAAGCGTCCTCATAACATCGTGCCAACATCATAACATGAGTAACGGCCTCTCAGCCCCACACTCTCTGGTCGTAATGGTAGAGGCCTACATGCCTTCAACATAAGAAAATAAAGTGCATGAAAAATACAGTTCACCATAATGCTAAATCAGTGGGAGCCCTGAGCTTGTTTCTCTGCAACGAGACCGTCCCATCTAGGGGTAATGGGGGACAATGACACCCGAAGTGTGTTTCTTATGTTCGGTCTGCGCCATAATTTTGTTTTGGTTGCTGTCACTGCAGAAAACCCTGCTTCACACAGATAGGATGTCGGAAATGGCAACAGGGTTTTCAGTGCTGTTGTGGCGATCTCAGGGTATTCTGCCATGACTTTAATCCAGAACATCGGCAGAGTTGTTGTCTCAAACATACTTTTAAGGTCGTTGTCATTTGCGATCTCCAGCAGTTGATGATCTTGCATAGACATGCTGGATTCACCTGGTTTGTTGACAAATGGGTTACGGATCCATTCCTTGGCAGATTTTGGGTATTTTGTGGTTGGGATGTAGCGCTCGAACTCTTTTAAAAGCAAAGACAGGTGATCGTGCACCGGCTGGGAGAATGAAGGCTCCGGCTCAGTCTCCTCCAAAATCCCTGCCAATGTTTGAAACATGTCAGATATAGTTCTGTTCACACGCCGTCCCCACAAATCCAGTTTGGCTTTAAATGCAGCCACTTTATCTGCCAACTTGAAGACAGTTGTCATTTCCCCTGAAGTGACAGATCGAGTTCATTGAGCAGGTTGAATATGTCACACAAGTAAGCGAGTTTTGTGACCCATTCCTCGTCACTGAAATGTGCAGCCAGCGGTCACTTTTTTTTCTGAGAGAAATCTCTGCAGTGGCTCTCGTAATTCAAACAGTCTGGCCAGCGATCTTCTTCAGGATAATCATCTTATTTCTGTGTACAAGAGTCTGTGCTTCCCGTCTATCTCCTCACAAAGCTGCTCAAACAGGCGCGAGTTAAGGGCGTGTGCTTTGATGTGGTTAATGACTTTAACTACATCATCCAATACTAGTATGCTTTTCAGTTCCGGGAGCATTTTCTGCTGGCCAGTATTTCCCTGTGAATGACACAATGCGTAGACTCACATTCGGGTGCAACTTGCTTAATCCAAGCAGTTAAACCAGACAGCTGTCCGGTCATGGCAGCAGCTCCGTCTGTGCATATGCTGACACAAAATGACAATTTCAGTTTTCCTGATACATGATCATCCAGCGACTTGAATAGTTCTGCGGCTGTGGTTCTGGTTGGCAACGACGGTGCACATAACATATCCTGATGCACATCCTCCTGATAAACATATCGCACATAAACAAGAAGTACTGCTTTGTTGTCAGTATCTGTAGACTCGTCAACCTGGAGTGCATATCATGATGATGTATTAATCCTTTCCAACTATTGTGTCTCAATGTCCTCTGCTATTTCCCCAATGCGCCAAGTAACGGTGCTAGTCGAAAGAGGCACCTGTGCTATTTTTTTAACTGCAGCCTCTCCTAGAATTTCATAGCAAATGTTTTTATTGGTGGAAGGATCAATTCTTCACCAATAGTGAATGGCTTCATAGCCTTAGCAATACGGTTAGCCACCAAGAATGATGCTCTCAGTGCACTCAAATTTGTTGATGCGGTGGCCCTCAGTAATTGCTTCTGTTTTTCTTGTTCACGCTTTTTTCTTTCAAAATACTCCAAAGGCTAGCCTTTTAATGTAGAATGCTTGGTCTCCAAGTAGCGAAGCAGTTTTGGCTTCATTGCCTCATTAGAGAGCTGGTCGCTGTATATTAAGAGTGGGCTTGGTGCGTGGGAACTACCTGATGCAAAAAATCCATATTTGAAGTAGGACTCCTGATATTGTCTGTTAAATGCAGCTTTATTTTTCTTTGAAGGTCAGAGGCTCTTCTGTCTCCTGACTGTCTCTTTTACGCTGCGCAAAGAAACTTTACAAATACATTTGTTTTTGTTCATCTTGCTAGCTTGGGGGTTTCAATTTAGCGGTAATGCCGGCCGGATCAGCCGCTTTAAGAAGGTAGCGGATGTAACATGTGACCGAGGCAAGCATGAGTCAAGAGTGAGTCATAGACAGATGCGGTGGATTGAATCCGGTGATTTTTCAAAAAAAAAAAAATCTTTCAGAATCCGATAATAAATAAAACGGAAATAATATAAGTTATGTATTCTTTCTGCGCGGCCTGGTACCAATTGACAAAGGCCTGGGGGTTGGGGACCACTACATTATAAGACCAGCACAGACACACAACCATTCACACTCTCACCAAGGGGCAATATGGAATAGCTGGTTAGCCTAATGTGCATGTACCCGGAGGAAACGTGAGCAAGCGCAGGGGAGACAGGCAAACGACCTTCCCTAGCCCAGGACTCAAACCTAGGACCTTTTTGCTCTGCTTGCTCACCACCATGATTAACCCCCCCCCCCCCCCCCCACAACAAATATATGACTAAAATACTACAACTTTAGTGCAATTATTGTATTTCAATCTAAAGTTATAGAAACTTAAAATACAAATTATTTAATATTTTAATTTCAAATGGGATGTTCATAACGCTTCTGTGTGTGTGTGTGTGTGTGTGTGTGCATGCATGTGCCCGTGCATGCATGTGTAATTAATTTAAAGGGACAGTGGGGTGGTATAGTGTTATTGGTATTAATCCTCTCCATTTGAGAACCTGTGTGCGTCTCTATGGAGTTCAGTCACACATGGATGTGGGGTAATACGGGATGGTGTGGGCTGGTGTGTCGTGCTTTGTCCTTGCAGGTGGTGTTGGCCAGCTGGTACCGTGTTTATTCCACCACTATGGAGTTCTTCAGGATTCCCACTAAAATGTGCTGGACCATCAACAGAGGAGAAGATCTGGATCCTGTGGAGAGCTGTGAAGGTTCTGTGTTTACACTCTATTGAACATTAAGCATACGCACTCACAAACACACACACACACACACTGAGTTAAAGCTGGTGATATTGGGATTATCAGGCAATCTTTGGACTTGTGTTGGCACAGGTGTATGTTAGGGTGGAGTGAATTTTTTTACTCCCCCCAAATATCTGCTTTGGATAGTGAGAAAAACTTGTCGACAGAGAGAAACAGTAACATGGAAAAAATTGGACAATTTGAAGCATATCCTGAGGTTCCTCAACATACCTGAAAAATTGGCGAATATGATGATTCACTGTGGCGACCCCTGAAAAAAGGGGAGAAGTCGAAAGGAAAAGAAGATGGCACATTTCGAACAAAATAGCAAAAACAAAAGGTTAGCATAAGAAATACAGTCATTTTATTTTCAAGAGTCAAGATTTTGCCATTTGTGCTACACACGTAGGAACTTGTGTGCGGTCATTCAAAGGGTTAAGTTTTAAAAACAAGAAAGCCCAAATCTATAAAAACATACTTCTATAAAATAAATGCATAAAATCTTGTATTTAAAAAGGACCTTACACAGGGCCAGTAAACAATATAATAATAATAGTAGAACACTATATAAATTAGTAAATACAACAGCGATAAATTATATTACACTATGCCCGTTATTTAGTTTGGCTGAGAGTCTCACTGCAGCAGGAAAAAAGCTGTTAAAGTGCTAGTACACCAAGTAGTCAGTACATCAAGTTTGTTTGACGAGGAGCGCCATTCCTCCGCCGCGGGTCTTGCCACTATCCGCCACGCTCTGGTGCTCCCTGAAGGCCGTGTAGCCGTCTGGTGTAATCGCCTCGTTGGGTGTCCTCTCCTCTTGCCCTTTTTAACAGAACCACAGCATGGAGCAGTCCTGTAAATCCCTCTGTGGTGCAATCCTAGCATGGAGCTGATCCATCTTATTCTATAGAAACTGAATATTAGCGAACAGTATGATCAGGAGGGCTAACCTACCACTGCTAACCAAGCACCGGAGGCTTACACCAACTACCTTCATGTCCTCCTTCACCTCATCCATGAATCGTCTCTTTGGTCTTCCTCTAGGCCAGGGGTGTCAAACTCATGCCACAAAGGGCCATGTGGCTGCAGGTTTTTGCTTCAACCAAGCAGCAGCACACCTGACTTGGCTCATTTCATCAATTGAGCTGAGTATTCAGCCAGTTGATTGGCCAATCTCTGTACAGAGCACACAGATTGGCCAATCGGCTGCCTGAAGACCTAGATCAGTTGATTAAATGAGTCAAGTCAGGTGTGATGCTGCTTGGTTGAAGCAAAGACCTGCAGCCACATGGCCCTTTGTGGCACGAGTTTGACACCCCTGCTCTAGGCCTTCTGCCTGGTAGTTCCAACCTCAACATCCTACTACCAATATACTCACTATCCCTCCTCTGTATATGTCCAAACCATCTCAATCTAGCCTCTCTGACATTGTCTCCAAAACGTCTTACATGTGCTGTCCCTCTGATGTGCTTATTCCTGATCCTATCCATCCTCGTTATTCCCAAAGAGAACCTCAACATTTTCATCTCTGCTACCTCCAGCTCTGCCTCCTGTCTTTTCCCCAGGGCCACTGTTTCTAAACCATACAACATCGCTGGCCTCAACACCGTCTTGTACACTTTTCCTTTCATTCTTGCTGATACCCTCCTATTCATACGCATGTATTATGTCTTACTGAGGCTAACCTTCATTCCCCTCCTTTCCAGGGCATACCTCCACCTCTAGATTTTCCTGCACTTGTTCTCTGCTCTCACAATGTCATCTGCAAACATCATAATCCATGGGGAATCTTGTCTAACCTCGTCTGTCAGCCTGTCCATCACCATTGCAAACAAGAAGTCGCTCAGAGAGGACCCTTGATGCAGTCCCACCTCCACCTTGAACTCTTCTGTCACACCGACAGCATACCTCACCACTCTCTTACATTTCTTATACATGTCCTGCACCACTCTAACATACTTTTCTGCCACTCCAGACTTCCTCATGCAATACCACAGTTCCTCTCCCGGCACCCTGTCATATGCTTTCTTCAGATCCACAAAGGCACAATGCAGCTCCCTCTGACCTTCTCTGTACTTTTCTATTAACATCCTCAAGGCAAACACTGCATCTGTCGTGCTCTTTCTTAGCATGAAACCAAACTGTTGTTCACAAATGCTGACCTCTGCCCTTTGTCTAGCTTCCACGATTCTTTTCCATAACTTCATCGTATGGCTCATCAAGCTTATCCTTCTGTAGTTGCCACAACTCTGCACGTCTCCCTTGTTCTTAAAAATGGGCACCATCACACTTCTCCTCCATTCCTTCGGCATCTGCTCACTCTCTAAGACCTTGTTGAATGTTCTTGTCAGGAAATCTACTGCTACCTCTCCTAGACACTTCCATACCTCCACTGGTATGTCATCAGGACCAACTGCCTTTCCATTTTTCATCCTCTTCAATGCCCTCCTCACTTCACCCTTACTAATCTTTGCTACTTCCTGCTCCTCAACGGTCACCTCTTCTGTTCTTTTTTCTCCCTCATTTTCCTCATTCATCAGCTCCTCAAAGTACTCTTTCCATCTTCCCAGCACACTTCTATCATCAGTCAATACATTTCCCTCTCTGTCCTTAATCACTCTAACTTGCAGCACATCTTTCCCATCTCTATTTCTCTGCTGTGCCAACCTGTATAAATCATTTTCTCCATCTTTACTTTCCAACCGAGCATACAAGTCATCATACGCTCTCTGTTTGGCCTTTGACACCGCTACCTTCGCCTTACGCTGCGTCTCCCTGTACTCCTGTTTACTCTCTTCGGTCCTCTCAATGTCCCAGTTCTTCTTAGCTAACCTCTTCCTTTGTACACACTCCTGCACTTCCTCAGTCCACCACCAAGTCTCCTTATCTACTTTTCTTCCAGAGGACACGCCAAGTACTCTCCTACCTGTCTCCCTAATAACATTAGCTATAGTTGTCCAGTCATCTGGAAGCACTTCCTCACCACCCAAAGCCTGTTTCAACTATTCCTTGAAGACAACCCGACACTTCCTTTTTCAGCTTCCACCACTTTGTCTTCTGCTCTGTGTTTGCCTTCTTCACCTTCCTCACCATCAGCGTCATCCTGCACACCATCCTATGCTGTTTGGCAACACTCTCACCCACTACTGCTTTGCAGTCACTGACTTCCTTCAAATCACATCGCCTGCACAAGATGTAGTCAACTTGTGTGCTCCTATCTCCGCTTTTATAAGTCACCCTATGCTCCTGTCTCTTCTGGAAGAAAGTATTCACCACAGCCATTTCCATCCTTTTTGCAAAATCTACAAACATCTGTCCTTCTGCGTTCCTGTCCTGGATACCAAACCTGCCCATCACTTTCTCGTCCCCTCTGTTTCCTGCACCAACATGTCCATTGACGTCTGCCCCAATGACTTTTTCTTTCATCGTTCCAAAATTCAAAGTCCCTATTTTCAGTCCTAGACTCATGCTTTTCTTCTCTCTCTGCCTATGGACATGCCTGCCACCTCTCCTTCTTTGACGTCTTCGACCAACAGTAGTCCAATTTCTACCAGCACCCTGTTGGTTAACAGCACTGAGAATGGTCGTTGTTAACCCGGGCCTCGACCGATCTGGTATAAAATTCTTTCTTGTGATTCGCACATTTTATTTGACATTTGTGCCTTCCTGACGCAACGCTCTGCATTTATCCGGGCTTGGGACCGGCGTGAGGGAGAGACACTGGTTTGTGCCATATATATATATATATATATATATATATATAGAGGATTTTCTGAGTAGATCCTTCCGTAGGAGAGTGCTCAATACTTTTTGGTAGAGCAAATAAACAAAAATAAAAGGACAGGACAAAGACTTTCTATTGAAACTCCATTTATCACTACAGATCTGTTTCGAGGGGTGGTGAAACCATCCTCTCTCTTCAGGTGAGTATAGAAGAATTCACCACCCCTCGAAACAGATCTGTAGTGATAAATGGAGTTTCAATAGAAAGTCCTTGTCCTGTCCTTTTATTTTTGTGTATATATATATATATATATATATATATGTATATATATATATATATGTGTGTGTGTGTGTATGTATATATATATATATATACATACCTACCAAAAATAAAAGGACAGGACAAAGACTTTAGATTGAAACTCTATTTATCACTCCAGATCTGTTTCGAGGGGTGGTGAGACCATCCTCTCTCTTCAGGTGATTATAGAAGAATATATATATATATATATACACTATTTTTGTAAGTACAGTAGGCCCTCGACATTCGCGGGGGTTCGGTTCCGAGCCCCCCTGCGAATCGAGATAATCTGCGAGTTCTGTACCCGGAAGTAAAACCCCATGTATCGCGTCACATGCGTGAATAAGCAGCCGGAAGTAAAATACTATGTATCTATTACATGCACTAAAATATGCTTCTTAAACACATTCTATAGACAGTCTTACTCATTAATACAGTATTGTCTGTCTTCCTTTCGGCTTTTTCGCTTTTACTCAGGAGTCGCCACAGCGAATCATCTGATTCGCACGTTTGATTTGGCAGAGGTTTTTACGTCGGATGCCCTTCCTGTCACAACCCTTTTAGCAAGGGACAGAAACACGCTGATGACTTTGCAGCCTACTCTTTACGAAAGTCAGCAATGGTTCTTTTACATGAACCTCTCAACATAGACAGTGAGAGACATGGCCCGCCTTTGATAACCCAGTTAGCTGCACTGGGGGGGACAGTGACAACCTTGTGGAGAGTGGAACTCGAACCCCCAACCTTTGGATCAGCGATCCAGCGCCCTATACGACTAGCCCGCAGCCCGGCTAACTAGCCCAGTTGAGCATGCTTAGTTATAAACGCCCGAAGATACTCCGGTCTTATAGCAGTAGAATAGTATATATACAGTGGTGCCTCTGTACTCAACCATAATTCGTTCCCGACGGCTGGTCGAATTCAGATTTGGTCAAATTCCGAATCCGCTTTTCCCATTACAAATAATGTCTTCTTTTTGCTTTCGACTGTTCCCTTCAGGGGTCGCCATAGCGTATCATCTGCCTCCATCTCACCCTATCCTCTGCATCTTCTACTCTTACAACAACTACCTTCATGTCCTCCTTCACCACATCCATAAATCTTCTCTTTGGTCTTCTTCTAGGCCTTCTGCCTGGTAGTTCCATCCTCAGCATCCTACTACTAACATACTCACTATCCCTCCTCTGTACATGTCCAAACCATCTCAATCTAGCCTCTCTGACTTTGTCTCCAAAACTTCTTACATGAGCTGTCCCTCTCATGTACTCATTTCCCATTACAAATAATGTAAATGGTCTTAATCTGTTTCGTCGTCTTTTGAACAGAAGTTAACGGTACCGTAACTCATACCATAGGTCCTCAAATTAAGTGAAAAAAATATTGAAATCAGTACACTCTGTTATGGTCTTTGTTGTGAGAGGCTCTGGTTTTGGTGGCTCTAACTCTCTTTCTATGCATGCTGAAGAGGGGCGTGGCTGTCACACGTGGGTGGAGTGCAAAGCACATACACCTGATTCCACTTAGCAATCACCAGACTTCTCTAACACTGACCACGATGTACCCATTCTCTAGTGCCTTCCTTGTCAACAATAAAGCTCATCTGTGTTCCTCACACCCCGTCTCCTACATTTTTGGGTCTGGCTGAATGTTCCTGGCGTCACAGAAGGGCTTGAAGATTCTGTGACGCCAGGATTATTCAGCCAGACCCAAAAATGCAGGATGATGAAGGAGCTTTATTATTCAGAGGGAAGGCACTAGAGCATGGTGAAATCATAGTCACTGTTAGAGAAGCCCGGTGATTGCTAAGTGGAATCAGGTGTGTATGCTTAGCACTCCACCCGTGTGTGACAGTCATGCCCCTCTTCAGCACTGCACGCATAGAGAGAGTTCGAGCCGCCAAAGCAAGAGTCTTTCACAAGAGACCATAACACACTAAAATAAAAACCACAGTACAGTTAAAGCTTAAGAACAATAAAGATAATAATTTTAACCTTTGTGGTGGTGAGCAGTTGGCATACGTAAATGTTGGAGACGGAGAGAGGAAGCGAATTCCCCTTTGATAACAGAGAGGGAGAGAGGTGGAGGATCCCTTTCCATAACAGCTTCGGGTAAATCAACCAAAGGGTTTTTTTTTTCTCTTGCTACTTGCTTTGGCGTGGATGACTGTTCTTCAGGATGCTCCTTTCTTTTCTTGAACATTTCTAACATGGCTTGTTTCTGCCTTCTTTTCAAAACCTTACTTCTGTTACTTAACAACCTCATCACAGAGCTGCCATTAACAATGAACACTGTTGATGACATGTTAATCATGATTGGAGAGGATGAGACACAGACAGTGGAATTCAAATGCTACCCGTGCCACACCCAGGATGTTAAAGAAATGTGAAGCTAGTTACAGAAGCATCAGAAGCTGTGTGTGGTGCTGAAAGTTGTGATGGCTTCATTCTCGCATGTCTCCAGTCAACATTAAAAATGCCAAAGTTTGACACTAAAGCGCAACATAATTTATAGATCAAAGATACTGTGACACTTACTATTATTATTTGCAATTATGTTGGACTGTGTTGTGTTGGTTAACTTTGCAAAAATAAAATAATTGTATTCCTCATGATAGATTTTGTTGGAGATATACCATATTCGCTATTTTTTTCAGGTCCATTGTTGAACGTCAAGATATTTGAAAAAAAATGTTTTTCCGTCCACCCTATTTTTGTGTGTGTGTGTGTGTGTGTGTGTGTGTGTGTAGGTATGGGAGATCCTGCTTACTTCTACGTGACTTTTGTCTTCCTCCTAAACGGAGTGATGATGAGTCTGTTTTACGTCTCTGGAACCTACCTGAGGTCCTTCTCTCTATCTTCATCATTCCAGAGTCTTGTATTGCTTTACTTTAAATTTATTCTGTATCTGTTACTCTACTGTGTTTGTGTTTGTCCTCAGCGGCAGTATGATGGGCGGAGTAGTCACGGTGCTGTCCTTCTTTTTTAACCATGGAGAGGTGAGCGCGCGTGTGCACACACACACACACACACACACACACACACACACACACACACAATCCAGTATGTTGCTGTAATCATGTGTGCAGTGGTCTCTTTTCACAGTGATTTTTATCTTTGTTTTTATTGCTTGATTTTTCTCTTATTTTGTGTGTGTGTGTGTGTGTGTGTGTGTGTGTGTGTGTGTGTGTGTGTGTGTGTGTGAGACAGAGTACGCGGGTGATGTGGACTCCTCCTCTCCGAGAGAGTTTCTCGTACCCCTTCCTGGTTCTGCAGATGCTTCTCCTCACACACATCCTCAGGTAGACGCCCCTCCACCTACACACCCCCTGAATCTACTGAGGTTTACACACATGTCCTGATGTTCTCATGTAGGACAAGGAACCCGAGCAAGAACAGCATGGTGGCTCTGGGTGTATCCACAGTTATGTTCATGTTGCCATGGCAATTTGCCCAGTTTGTTTTACTCACTCAGGTATGAGGGGCAAATGCAAACATACATGGTGAGATCAGACTCCACACAGTATGTGATGTATTCACACTGTGTGTGTGGTTGATTGTTTTCTCAGGTGGCTTCTCTGTTTGTGTCCTATATCCTGGGTTATCTGAGTCCAGCTAAAATGAGGGCCATACTGGTCACACACATGGTGAGGGGAGGAACATGTGTGTGTGTGTGTGTGTGTGTGTGTGTGTGTGTGTGTGTGTGTGTGTGTGTGAGAGAGAGAGAGATGTAACACTGCAGTTTGTCTCTTGCAGGTGTCTCTGGGTGTGTGTTTCATCCTCATGTTTGGTAACTCCATGTTACTGACATCCTTCTATGCTTCCTCCCTCATCTCCATCTGGGTGAGTGACTCACACACACACACACACACACACACACACACACACACACACATACACATGTCCCACCTAATGGAGTATTTGATGTGCTAGATTCTGATGTGCAATCATGAAGTGTGGGGAAATTGCAACCATGCCCTGCAACTGTGGCAACTGTGTAGCATCATGTTCTTGACAGTTATTGCAGAGAAATATTCTCTCCCCACCCAACAGGCTATAGTTTCTCTGAAGAATCAGTTTGTGCAGTTGTTTAAACTTGGACTTCTCAGATGGGTAAGAAAACTTGTGTGTGCATGTACACGTGTGCAGTGAGGTATATGGATCTGATCATGAAACTGGAAGTGAACGGTGTGGCACTAACCTTTTACATTTTCTGCAGATTTAGAAAAAATAGTTTTTCATTTTTTTTTTTCGGTGCATATGCAGTATATTCTTGTAGATGAAGGATTATATTCCCTGGAGAAGCAGCATCATCAAATTATCAGTAGAACGACTCAGATACTCAGTATGTGACGTGGACAGCCTCTATTCATTAATAATGGCTTTAGGTAACAATTGTGTAATTAGTCACACTGTGATGATTGATGGTGTTTGACACGTTCAACTTTAGATGATAACATTAATAAATGCGAATCCATCAGTGATCGATGGGAGCACAGGATACACCATGTAACATGGACAGGAAAATTTACGGATATCATCGATCCCATTTTAAGTCTGGTGCTTTTTTACCAGTTTTTCCACGCACATGCAAATTCTGTGGTTCATTGTACTTCGATTCCTGTGGTTATTGGACCTGTGGAGACCTTAGCAGAGGCTCGGCAGGATGTGAGAATAATGTCGTCTTTCTCACAAAACCGAATGTGAAAAAGGTGTAAACTAGGAAGTATTTGAATTATTTCAAAAACTATTTATCATGCGTACATAGTTGGATCTGATTTTATCTCACAGGCATATACTAAAGATTTTGATGCATTGATTCACAAATAAACTTGGACATGGAAATATTTATTCAAGTTTGAAGTTGAGTAGTTGATAAATGTATCAGATTCATGATCAGACCCATACGTTAGTGTGTTCTGTATGATGATTATACACCGGTGTGTCCAGGTGATGCAGTGTGTGGCCTGGGTAGGGACAACAGTCCTTCTTAAGTTCCTGTTAGCACTGGTACTTGGGGCATCTGATGATGTAAGTAATGAAAAAGAGATTCCAGTTAATGATTTTCTCGTGTACATGGTAACCTTTAATCTGTCAGAAACTCTGCTGTAGCAGAGCAGGGGGAAGGGTGGAGGGGAAGGGTGTGGGCAGTTCTGATAATGACTATAACTCCCTCTTTAGTGCATGTGTAGCCATGCAGAGAAAACAATGATAAACTGTTTGCTCTAGCAATCATTTCCATGTTAGCAACGTTAGCGTTGAAACAAATCTAAACATCACACTCCTGTGTTCATATCGTCTCAGGCTCACATCAGCAGTCTGATCAAGTCCAAGTTCACCAGTTATAAGGACTTTGATACGATGATGTACACCTGTGCAGCTGAGTTTGATTTCATGGAGGTGGAGGTTAGTCTCACACACCCACCCCATTGTTTCCTCCCAGTTCTACAGCTCAATTATTCAGCCTGAGTCGGATTACCAGCAACAGAACACGCTGGTGTAGAGGGGCCTCTCTGATCATGTTCTTCCTGACGATGCTGTATTTGTAGGTTGATCTGTAAATTTGACATTTTAATCACAGCAGGAGAGTATCGAATGTTGTGGACTATGAGGCGCACCGGATTATGAGCCGCATTAAGTGAAACTCATCTCGTTCACAATAACTCTCATCATTGTTCAGTTATAGCAAATAAAATCTAAAATACGCTCTTCACAATAACGCTCAACATTGTTCAATTATGACTAAATAAAATATAAAATAGTACATTTTGCAATAACTCAACATGATTCAGTTATAACAATATAAAATATTTTATTTAATATTTTATATAGAATATAACACATCCTCAAACTGTGGCCATCTTTCTTTGCACCCTCGGAAATGCTGTTTGCTGTTCTTTACTTGGTGAAGCTCATCTTGCTTCCTCCACGTTCGTACCATCAATTCATTAATGTTGAATCTCTATCAACTGCTCTGTTCCCATGTACTGTGTGACTGATAGTCTTCAGCTTGAAATCTGCCTCGTAAGCATTGTCTCGTAACGGCTGTCATTTTGGTGTCCTACACACACCATCATATGACCTGTTGAAACACAATACAGGCGCTCCCCGACTTACGTTCATTCGTTTTACGTATTTTTCGATTTTACATTTAAAAAAAAAAATCAAATTTTGAGTTTAGCGTGCTCTCTGCAGTACGAGACGTAATGACGCAATGACGTCATAACGCTGCATCCATTGTTTACGAACGACAGACCGAACGTGCCTCTCCTTCTTCCCAGTTCACACGTCTTCTGTGATCTTTGTGCTTACACTGTTTTGCGGACTTTTGCAACCCTAAGCAAATATGGTTGGTCAGAAGCGTAAGCCTACTAGTGATAGTGGTAATCAGAAAAAGCGGCAAGCCATCTTGTTTGAAACGAAGATGGCTATTATCAAGAAAATTAATGGTGAAAAACACGTGAATGTTGCACGTTTCTCCCAAATGGCTGTCGACCATCGGAACCATTTACAAGCTGAAAGATCGCATCACAGAGCATGTTAAAGGTTATATTTGATACTGTATTTGATATTTGATGAGTGGATTTGATTCAAATTTATCTATTTGAAATTATTTTGCTTGAATTTAATTTATTTGAAATTAATGTTGATATTATTTGATATATTCATGGGTGCAAGTTTTCCGGCATATGCCGGAAATTCCGGTTTTTCCCAAGACTGCATGAATTATTTTTCTAATTCGTATAAATCCGTTGACATTTTAAGAGGTGTTCATCTGCTCAGATCGGCGCAATCTACCATGCATTCTCAGTTACTGAAATTAGAGAACGCAAAGAGAGTTGTAAAGTGAATGAAAACGAATCCAGAAAAGAAAGAACTCTCCGCTCTGCTGGTGATTCACATTAGTGCAGGCTGAGTACTAAACGGGTATTCAATGGTGCCCTTGCTCACTTGAAAGACTGGAAGTCCGGATAAGCTGCGCTTTGTCTCAAGCACAAGCAAGTGAACTTGCTTCAAGTGCCTACTTTCGGTGGAGCACCTCACATATTGTAAGCCACTCGTTGATTGGTTGTTTTAAGCTTAAAAGTGTTTTCAGCTTAAAAGGCTGTTTTAAGCCGTAAAGTGACTCGGTTCAGCTTCATGTAAAGTGACTCTGCTCAATGCAAATTTGTAGCGTGTTATGTTTAAAATGGTGCGAACTATAATGAAAGAAGAGGAATACCGCGTGTCAGAAATAGATAAGGATGTTAAGAATAAGTTTAAGTGGGAATGGCTAGAAGAGATTTTGAAATTTGAGGGGAAAATTGGCAAACAGACTCCGAACGTATTGGAACCTCTGGCGAGTTTCATAAAAGAACTCTGAAGTCGCTGGCAAGGTCTTGTGTGTTTACTGCAACGACCAAGGCAGTGGTGGTCTAGTGGATCGGGCACAAGATTGCTGTCTGTCTCTTCCTTTCGGCTTTTTCCCTGTTACTCGGGAGTCGCCACAGCGAATCATCTGATGCGCACATTTGATTTGGCAAAGGTTTTTACATCGGATGCCCTTCCTGTCACAACCCTTTTTAGCAAGGGACAGAATCACGCTGACGACTTTGCAGCTACTCTTTACGAAAGTCAGCAATGGTTCTTTTACATGCCTCTCACCATAGACAGTGAGAGACATGGCCCGCCTTTGATAACCCAGTTAGCTGCACTGGGGGGGACAGTGACAACCCTGTGGAGAGTGGGACTCGAACCCCCAACCTTTGGATCAGCGATCCAGCGCCCTATACCACTAGACCACCACTGCCCCATCGCTGATTGCCTGGGAATTTTATTTTCATTTTATTCTTTTTCTTAATTTGCAGCCAAATGTAAGTAATTTGTGTTCAACTTGAAAATACTCAATACATTGGTGATGGTTGTCATATAAATGAATACATCATTGTTGTTATTTACCTGAGTAGTATCTCAACATTAATTAGTAACTAGCAAGCTGGGACAGTTAGTTGAAAATGTTTCATAAATTTATAAAGTGGTTTACAGGAAATATATGTGTATTTTTTTCAGTCTATGCTAGATGATATTTGACTAACTCAGTGCTTCTCAAATGGGGGGGCGCGATGGGATGCTGAGGGGGGCGCGTGTGACCCAGGAGAACATGCTTTTTTTCCGCCGTACTACAAGAAAGTGTAATTGCACATCCACTCCAGTAGTTGGCAGTGGCGCCCTCATTGCCCATTGTGCGCAGCGAGTATTAACTCTACTTTATTAACATCCTACCTTTGTGAGACTGGTTTCTCTGCTGTTGCTGCACTGAAGACCAAGTACAGGTCCCAGCTAAACATAGAGCAGGAGCTGAGAGTTGCAGTGTCATGCTTCAAACCTCGCTTTGAGAAGCTGTGCGCTGCAAAACGTGCTCATTGTAGCCATTAATCTTGGCTTCCTCATTTTGAGAAAAAAAAATCAGCACAAATTGTTCTATTTGTTCTTGTTTTGTAGGTTAAAGTGTTTATATATTGTGCTCCTGAGTTAATGTTTCTGAAGTCAATTTGAATTAATTATTTATTGATTTTATTTTCAGCAGTAAATGGTGTGGTAAGTTTGTCAAAAATGAAACAAGGATATTATTATTTTTAAATTTAAGGCAAATTGATGCACTTTCTTTTACAGACTAATAAAAAATGTTAAAAAAGTTATTCTTGTAAGTTGAACTATATCTCTTTCTTTTTGTTTTATTTATGTTAACAAGGATACGATATAATGAAGAGATATACCTGTAACTATATTATAGAAAAAAGTTATAATTTATAGTTGCGGCGGAAAGTGGGTGGTGGGGGGGCGCGAATTTTCTTCTTGCTAGGGGGGGGGGCGTAACAGAAAATAATTGAGAAGCACTGGACTAACTGGACATAGCAAAGAGGCTCCGCCCTGGACCCCGCCCCCCAAAGTTCCGCTGAATGTATATTTTGCTGTTTCCATGTATGACCTTGTGGAGAGTTCGACTCGAAACCCCAACTTTAGCATCAGTGATCCAGCGCCCTATACCACCAGGCCACCACTGCTCCTGCTGCAGTTTATCATGTTTTTATTGATTTGATTACCTGTCAAATAAAAACTGAAATTTAAAATTGTAGGCTTTTTAATTTTTACAGTTTGGTTATTTACAATCGATAATGGATCAAAACTTCTTCTTTTCCTTTCGGCTGTTCCCTTCAGGGATCGCCACAGCAAATCATCTGCCTCCATCTCACCCTGTCCTCTCTATCTTCTTCTCTTACGCCAACAACCTTTCATGTCCTCCTTCACCACATCCATAAATCTCTTCTTTGGTCTTCCGCTAGGCCTTCTGCCTGGTAATTCCGACCTCAGCATCCTGCTACCAAATATATTCACTATCCCTCCTCTGTACATGTCCAAACCATCTCAATCTAGCCTCTCTGACTTTGTCTCCAAAATATCTTACATCAGTTGTCCCTCTGATGTACTCATTTCTGATCCTATCCATTCTCATTACTCCCAGAGAGAACCTCAACATTTTCATCTCTGCTACCTCCAGCTCTGCCTCCTGTCTTTTCCTCAGCGCCACTGTTTCTAAACCATACAACATCGCTGGCCTCAACACCGTCTTGTACACTTTTCCTTTCATTCTTGCTGATACCCTCCTATTCATACACATGTATTATGTCTTACTGAGGCTAACCTTCATTCCCCTCCTTTCCAGGGCATACCTCCACCTCTAGATTTTCCTGCACTTGTTCTCTGCTCTCACAATGTCATCTGCAAACATCATAATCCATGGGGAATCTTGTCTAACCTCGTCTGTCAGCCTGTCCATCACCATTGCAAACAAGAAGTCGCTCAGAGAGGACCCTTGATGCAGTCCCACCTCCACCTTGAACTCTTCTGTCACACCGACAGCACACCTCACCACTGTCTTACATCTCTTACACATGTCCTGCACCACTCTAACATACTTCTCTGCCACTCCAGACTTCCTCATGCAATACCACAGTTCCTCTCTCGGCACCCTGTCATATGCTTTCTCCAGATCCACAAAGGCACAATGCAGCTCTCTCTGACTTTCTCTGTACTTTTCTATTAACATCCTCAAGGCAAACACTGCATCTGTGGTGCTCTTTCTTGGCAAGAAACCAAACTGTTGTTCACAATGCTGACCTCTGCCCTTAGTCTCGCTTCCACGATTCTTTTCCATAACTTCATCGTATGGCTCATCAACTTTATCCCTCTGTAGTTGCCACAACTCTGCACGTCTCCATTGTTCTTAAAAATGGGCACCAGCACACTTCTCCTCCATTCCTCCGACATCTGCTCACTCTCTAAGCCCTTGTTGAATGTTCTTGTCAGAAAATCTACTGCTACCTCTCCTAGACACTTCCATACCTCCACCGGTATGTCATCAGGGCCAACTGCCTTTCCATTCTTCATCCTCCAGTGCCCTCCTCACTTCACCCTTACTAATCTTTGTTACTTCCTGCTCCTCAACAGTCACCTCTTCTGCTCTTTTTTCTCTCTCATTTTCCTCATTCATCAGCTCTTCAAAGTACTCTTTCCATCTTCCCAGCACACTTCTGTCATCAGTCAATACATTTCCCTCTCTGTCCTTAATCACTGTAACTTGCTGCACGTCCTTCCCATCTCTATTTCTCTGCTGTGCCAACCTGTATAAATAATTTTCTCCCTCTTTACTGTCCAACAGAGCATATAAGTCATCATACGCCCTCTGTTTGGCCTTTGACACCGCGACCTTCGCCTTACGCTGTGTCTCCCTGTACTCCTGTTTACTCTCTTCGGTCCTCAAAGTCCCACTTCTTCTTAGCTCACCTCTTCCTTTGTACACACTCCTGCACTTCCTCATTCTACCACCAAGTCTGCTTCTCCTAATCGCTCCTTCTCTTCTAGCTCACATCCTGCCTGTGGGGCATAAGCACTAACAACATTGAACATCATGCCTTCAATTTCTAACTTGAGACTCCTCACTCTGTCTGACACTCTTTTCACTTCTAGAACATTCCTGACAAACCCCTCCTTCAAGATGACTCCTACTCCATTTCTCTTCCCATCCACATCATAACACAGCTTAAACCCTGCTCCTAAGCTTTTAGCTTTGCTACCTTTCCACCTGGTCTCCTGAACAGAGTATGTCCACTTTCCTCCTCTGCATCATATCAGCCAGCTCTCTGTCTTTTCCTTTCATAGTTCCAACAGTTAAAGTCCCTACTCTCAGTCCTAGACTCGTGCTTTTCCTCTTCTCTCCGCCTACGGACACGCGTCCCGCCTCTCCTTCTTCGACCAACAGTAGTCCAATTTCCACCAGCACCCTGTTGGTTAACAGCACTGATGGCGGTCGTTGTTAACCTGGGCCTCGACCGATTCGGTATGGAGGTAATGTTTTTTGATTTGCATTATAAAGTTTGGCATTGGTTTTACGTCGGAGCCCTTCCTGACACAACTGTTTACATTTAGACGGGCTTGGGATTGGCGTGAGGGAGAGACACTGGTTTGCCCCCCCACCCCAACTGCATTCGAGAATGGATCAAAACAAACAGTATTATTTGTTATATCAGGCATGTTTATGGTCGAAGGAAAAAAATTCCACTCTAAGTGAAATTTAATAGGAACCGATACCTGACTCCTTACTTGAATGCAGTGGTGCGCACTTCTTTTCCTTTCGGCTTTTTCCCTTTTTTCAGGGGTCACCACAGCGAATCATCTGATTCCCATGTCTGATTTGGCATACTATATACATTTAACAAAATGTTGTTGACAGAGGTCAGCCGGGAGTTGTTAGGATTGTTCAACAAAATATGGCTTGTAATTTAAAACTTTATTTTGCACCAATATATATATATATATGAATTCGAGGATTGTATCTTGCGTAAATGTTGGTAAAAGATTGCATGAGAGACAGACATTTGGCTTTGGCCACCCCTGTATATTGGATATTATTTTACAATGTTATGTTTATAATAATTGATTTAGGGGTGTTTTATGAGATACGGTAATGGTATTTATGGATGAATAGTACAGTATGAACGTCATACATCACTGGAACATACAGTGACAATTTACGTTTTTTTTTCACCTTGCGCTCGGCCGGCCGGAACCGAACTAAAACGTAAGTTGGGGAGTGTCTGTACGTATTACTTAGTGAGTCAGCTAACTACGGTAATGCCCCGACAATCCATCAAGTGGTGTAGCCTTGTCCAGACATAAGACGCACCAGATTATAAGGCGCACCGTCAATTTTTGAGAAAATAAAAGGATTTCAAGTACTCCTTTATAGTCCTAAAAATAAGTAACTCCCATAATGGTGTGTGTTCTTTATAACTAAAACTCCAAATCTGATCGTATCTCTCTCTCTCTCTCTCTCTCTCTCTATATATATATATATATATATATATATATATATATATATATATATATATATATTGCTTTTTCTCTCTCTATCGCCCTCTCACTTTCTCCCTCTTGCGCTCTCTCTCTCTCTCTCTCTCTCTCTCTCTGTGGTGTGTGTTGTGTTAGACGGTTCTGCGCTACATTAAAACGTTGCTGCTGCCTGTCAACCTGATGGTGGTGGGTGTCATTACTGTAAAGGTGAGGACTCACCATGTTAAAAAAAACAAACAAAAAAAAAAACACGCATACAGTTCAGGACTGAGTTCGGTTGTCTTGATTCTGTGCAGGTTATAAAAGATGTGATGGCATTCCTCAGAATCGGGGACGGCGTGGGGGACGAGGACAATCAGTGAGTCACATCACAGGCGCTGATGATTTACTCATGTATCTTTAAACCTCGTTTACACTCAAACTCCTCCCACATGTTCCAAGACCACGCTTACTCACCCTCACACTGACAACAGCCACTCACAGACATTTTTTCCTGTCTTGTTTGAGACTCCAGGTTATCCTGTTTTCTCACACTATCCCTGATAGATCCAAACTAAAATGGTTTGAGGAAAAGAGAAATGCGTCCCGAGAGCCGGAATCAGATTGCAGAAGAGATCAGACAGTTTTTTTTTTGTAAATTATCAGACCAGTCAGATCTGGGTGCAGGAGTGTTGTGATCAGAATGAATCCTTTGAAATGTAGGGTGTTGCTATGGTAACAGATCTGCGCAGATGATGGGAAGGATGTAGAACTTGTGGTCAGTTCTGGGTGTGAGGTGACGACTGTGGTCATACACAGAGTGTTGTGAATGTGTAAGTTAATGCATTGTGGAGTTTGTTGTCTCTGATGTCGTGGTGGTGTCCCTCTCGTTTCAGGACAGAGACATTGGCGAAGGCGGTGGTGAGGGCGGAACTATTTATACATGTTAAAGTGACTAAAATCCAGCTGTTATTTTTTAATCAATTACTTATACTTTGGTACTCACGTGTGTGTGTGTGTGTTAGTTTGTGTATCACACATTGCAGTTGGTAGCCTTTGCAGTTCTCGCTGTTCTCATCATGAGACTGAAACTCTTCTTCACTCCACACATGTGTTTGATGACATCACTGCTCTGTTCCAGACAGGTAAAGCATTTAACACACATTAATACAACACCACCACCTTCAACCCGCATCTGGGTGTCATTTACCACTATTCTGTGTGTGTGTGTGTGTGTGTGTGTGTGTGTGTGTGTGTGCGCGCGTAGCTATTTGGTTGGGTGGGTGAAAAAGTAAAGCAGCATGCTGCCGTGTTCATTATCCTGTCAATCATGGCAGTTCAGGGTCTGGCTAACCTACAGCAACAGTGGAGCATCATGGGAGAATTTAGCAATGTGCCACAGGAAGAACTACTGGAGTGGATCAAAGAGAACACACCAAGAGGTCAGCACACACACATGTTAAAGGGTGTGTGTGGTTTTTAGGACTGAGCAGAGTGAAACTGATAGTGTGTGTGTGTGTGTGTGTGTGTGTGTGTGTGTGTAGATGCAGTGTTTGCTGGAGCAATGCCCACCATGGCGAGCGTGAAGCTGTCCACAGGCAGACCCATCGTTAATCACCCTCACTATGAGGATGTAGGACTGAGGTACCCCATCCTCCACCTGTCTGAGGATTAGGCTCTTGTGGACGTGGCCTGTCCAGCATTTTGTTTTGTTTTGTTTTGTTTTTTAATAGTGCTGATGAACTGTAGACAGACAACCAAATACACAACAATGTTCTAACTGCTACACCGTCATGCACTTTTCAGTATTCAAAACACCCCCAAAATAACTAAACAGTAGGGGGTGCGGGTAGCCTGGGGTCCTGTTGTGTTCATATTCAGTGTTTGTCAGGGATGTGACCATAAACACAGCAGAGTGGGTCTGGTATTCTTGTCACGCTCCATAGTGGAGTTTTCTCTTGACACTACCACATACCACACTCTGACCCTGTGTGTGTGTGTGTGTGTGTGTGTGTGTGTGTAATGTTGTGAGGATGGTTTTTATCAGCTGGGACTCTGGGACTAGATAAAGCCAAATATGGGCTAATCATGATGCGGGAGCACTGTGTGTGTGTGTGTGTGTGTGTGTGTGTGTAGGAAGAGGACGAAACTGGTTTATTCTATGTACAGCCGGAAATCACCTGATCAGGTGAAAAGGAACCTGATCAATCTGCAGGTGGATTATTTCATACTGGAGGATTCCTGGTGTACCAGACGCACCCGGTACACACACACACACACACACACACGTACTATTATGTTTTCTGTTGTATATATTCATTGTGTGTGTGTGTGTGTGTGTGTGTTAGACCGGGTTGCAGCATGCCAGAAATTTGGGATGTGGAGGATCCGGTGAATGTGGGTAAAATTCCGGTGTGTACAGTGCTGAGTCGAGATGCGCGGCCTCACTTCACCACCGCCTTCCAGAACGACGTCTACAAAGTGCTCAGAGTCGCCAGAAGACTGAAAAACACAAGATAACCACACCGCAAAGAGAAAGTGTGTGAGACGGAGCATGTGTGTGTGAAAGTATGAGAGCATGTGTGAGTGTGAGACAGTGTGTGTGTGTGTGTGTGTGTGCGCGCGCGCGAGAATGAACGAGCAAGTGTGCGTGCCAGTGCGTGAGAATTTTGGAGCTGTGAGGATTTATTCTGAAGCAACTTCCAGGATGAAGTGAGTGTTGTTTTTCCTCCATGTTACTTCCTGTTTGAATTTTTCTGTTGGAATGAAACAGAGGTACATGAGTTGGGACTCAGTGTTTATTTTTACTGTATTCACCAAAAGACCTTAAAACTAATTATCAGATAACCCCGCCCTCATTTCTGTTGTTTCCTGTTCAGTGTTGGGTTTTTTTCTCACTTTCTGTCCTCGCTGATGCTCAAGACCTTCCTGTTCCACAGCAGCTTCTTCCTTCATGTCTGAGGCTGGATTTCCCATAATGCAATTAGACTTTGCAGTATGATTTCACTCACCCTCTGTCAGGTGCATCATGGGAAATTTCACTTCCTTTGGGTCAAATGTGAGCTGG
>CM045739.1:1067500-1082500 GCA_024760905.1 Plotosus lineatus
CTCACCGAACTCCTCCCACGCCCGAGATTTTGCATCTGCGACAGCCTCGGCTGCAGCACGCTTGGCCTGCCGGTACCCGTTTGCTGCCTCAGGAGTCGCACAGGCTAACAAAACCCGATAGGCCTCCTTCTTCAGCTGGACGGCCCCCTTCACCGCCGGGGTCCACCACCGGGTTCGGGATTACCGCCCACGACAAGCACCGACGACCTTACGGCCACAGCTATGGGCAGCCGCCTCAGCAATGGAGGCACGAAACATGGCCCATTCGGATTCCATGTCCCCCGCCTCCTCCGGAACGTGGCTGTAGCTCTGCCGGAGGTGGGAGTTAAAGACCTCTCGGACAGGGGGCTCCGCCAAACGTTCCCAGCAGACCCTGATTACACGCTTGGGCCTGCCAGGTCTGGAAGGCAACCTCCCACACCACCGAAGCCAAAAACAAGGCCAATTATGCAAAAAAAAAAAAAAAAAAAAACCCTAAACCAACACAAACAAAAACAACCCAAAATCTCACACCAAAACCATCCGGAGATACAAACAGGGCTGAGGTCGAAAGTGAAATGAAATTGAAGAACAAATAGAAATGAAATAAACTCTATATAAAGATATATCATAAATATAAGTATGAAATATGATTAAACATTATCCTGAGATACACTTAATACTAGGCTCCAGCAGAGGGGCGTGGCTGACACAGAGGTCCAGGAAGAGAAGCAGAACGATGCATTTCTGAACTCCAAAAGTTTCAAAGACGAAACAAATTGACTCGAGTATTATAATGAACTGGATAAGAGTGAAACTCTCTGTAAATCTGATCAGATCCGCTGTGCCGTGCTTGAGAGGAACCAGGAGTTTAAACACGGGACATAATGATATTGATACAGATAAGTATGGAAAGAGAAAGAGAGATTGTATACAGTACAAATTCATATAGGTTACTTACAGAAGATTTAAACATACATTCCCCTCTAAAGAATGCCCTGTAACCACTTACAAACAATGTATGTATACATCAGTGTGTGTGTGTGTGTGTGTGTGTGTGGGAGGGGGGGGGGGAGGGGGGGTTTGATCCTACTTCGCGGATTTCAATGGTCACGTGGGGAATCTCGGTCCGAATTAACCACGGAAAATGAGGGATCCCTGTACTTTGTTATATTACAGTTAGTAAACACTCAAATTGTTTTATTACGGAACCTGTTTAGCGAGCTTTTTGTCATCCTCCTTCTTCTTTTTGCTTTCTGGCATTACATCATCCAACCAGCTGAGCTCTCGCTTTGTAAAGCAGCAGTCTAGAAGCTTTCGCACAAATCCCAGGGCCAACACCTACACACACACACACACACACACATACACACACATACAGACACATACACACACATACACACACATACACACACACACACACACATACACACACATACACACACATACACACACATACACACACATACACACACACAATTTTATTGCTTTGGAGAAACCTGTGTGTGTAGGTGCTTATAAAATGTAGCAACTCAGTGACCCATGTACCATAATGGGGAAGATGACAGCGGCGGGCGTGGCTTTGACACCCCACAGGAGCCCAAGGCAGAGGATTTGTACAAAGGTAAAGGCGTGGACCTTCCACAGAGGAACATAGCGCAGGTAGATAAGATCTGGCTGGTGTTTAGAGGGCATCCCAAACAGCTTAATACGGTCAAAGAACTGCAACACACACACACACACACACACACAGAGAGTGAAGTGTATAAAGTGTGAATAGAGTGTAATTAAAAACTCCACGATGTGTTTGTGTTTACCTGGATGCCTTTAAGAGATGAGACCCCCATGTAGAGGAAAACACCGTACAGCACAGGCATGGGGATAAACTATACACACATACACACACACACACCTCATAAATACCCAATAAAAGCGTCAATAAGGTTATAACCTGTTAATTATATTATTATTATTTTTGACTAGACGAACTACAGATACAATTGATAGGGCAGTCGTGCATGTGTGTCACCTTGAGCACAGAGGTCATAAAGACAGATAATCCCATGAGGATGAAGATCATGAAGGCAGTGACTCTCTGCTCTCTGATCCCCAAGAATTTGGGCTGTTCCCCTGGGGCAGAGCATTGAGACTCCAGCTTCAGAGAGTTCACATGTGAGATGGAGAGGACAGTGGCAGCTACAAACCATGGCAACCCCAACACAGAACACACACCCAGCATCACAGCCACCACCAGCAGGTCCAGGTGATACCCACAGCCTTTCTACACACACACACACACACATATATATATATACACACACACACACACACACACACACACACATACATATATATTTATACACATACATACATATAAATACACATACATACATACATACATACATACACAGATAGATAGATATATATACACAGATAGATAGATAGATAGATAGATAGATACACAGACAGACAAGCCCCCAACTTACGAAGACCCCTGTGTACAAAATCCCCGGGTTACGGGTGGCCTCCCAGATAGAGACAGAAGGAAGCCTCACTCTTTAGTTTTTAGTTTAGTTTTTTAAGTTGTTTTAATTCAGTAAATGTTTAATAAATGTGGGCGCATTTGAGGAATTCCGATCCCTCAAGGAATCAAATTAAAGTTGAGTTTGTCAAGCAGGGAATGCACTTTGAATTCACGTCTTGTGGACGCACGAGATAGAGAGAGAGCGAGAGCGAGAGAGAGAGAGAGAGAGAGAGAAGGAATAATGCTTTAGTTTTTAAGTTGTTTTAATTCAGTAAATGTTTAATAAATGTGGGTGCATTTGGAATTCCGATCCCTCAAGGAATCAAATTAAAGTTGAGTTTGTCAAGCAGGGAATGCGCTTTGAATTCCACGTCTTGTGGGCGTGGCCCACAGCACACGAGAGAGAGGGAGAGGTGTGTATGTGTGTGTGTGTGTGTTAATAAAAAATGTTTAATAATGGTTTATTTAATAAATATGTTAATAAAATGTTTAAATGGTTTGATAAATATTTTTTTTTACTTTTAACACATATTTCATACAAAATTGTTGTTCTTTTATCATTTTTAAAGTGTTTATGGGGTTTATCCAGTCCAAAGACTGGAGCCTTGGAACGAATTAGGCGTTTAACATGTAAGGTGTGACCCCTACTTACAAAATCCATGCGGGAAAGGGCTCTGGAACGGATTTATTTCCTAAGTTAGGGGCCGACTGTGTGTGTGTGTGTGTGTGTGTATATATATATATATATATATATATATATATATATATATATATATATATATATATATATATCTTCTTCTTGTCCTTTCGGCTTTTCCCTTCAGGGGTCGCCACAGCGAATCATCTGCCTCCATCTCACCCTGTCCTCTGCATCTTCTCTTACACCAACTGCTTTCATGTCCTCCTTCACCACATCCATGAATCGTCACTTTGGTCTTCCTCTAGGCCTTCTGCCTGGTAGTTCCAACCTCAACATCCTACTACCAACATACTCACTATCCCTCCTCTGTACATGTCCAAACCATCTCAATCTAGCCTCTCTGACTTTGTCTCCAAAACATCTTACATGTGCTGTCCCTATGATCTGATCATTCCTGATCCTATCCATCCTCGTTACTCCCAAAGAGAACCTCAACATTTTCATCTCTGCTACCTCCAGCTCTGCCTCCTGTCTTTTCCCCAGGGCCACTGTTTCTAAATCATACAACATCACTGGCCTCAAAACAGTCTTGTACACTTTTCCTTTCATTTTTGTGGATACCTTCCTATCACACATCACACCGGACACTTTTTTCAAACCATTCCAACCTGCCTGCACACGCTTCTTCACCTCTTTTCCACACTCTCCACTGCTCTGGATTGTTGAGCCTAAGTACTTAAAATCCTCCACCTTCCTTATCTCTGCTCCTTGTAACCTCACCGTTCCTGTTGGGTCCTTGGCATTCATACACATGTATTCTGTCTTACTGAGGCTAACCTTCATTCCCCTCCTTTCCAGGGCAGACCTCCACCTCTCTAGATTTTCTTGCACTTGTTCTCTGCTCTCACTACAGATCACAATGTCATCTGCAAACATCATAGTCCACAGAGATTCTTGTCTAACCTCGTCTGTCAGCCTGTCCATCACCATAGCAAACAAGAAGGCGCTCAGAGCTGACCCTTGATGCAGTCCCACCTCCACCTTGAATTCGTCGGTCACGCCGACAGCACACCTCACCACTGTCTTATATCTCTCATACATGTCTTGCACCACTCTAACATACTTCTCTGCCACTCCAGACTTCCTCATGCAATACCACAGTTCCTCTCTCGGCACCCAGTCATATGCTTTCTCCAGATCCACAAAGGCACAATGCAGCTCCTTCTGACCTTCTCTGTACTTCTCTATTAACATCCTCAAAGCAAACACTGCATCTGTGGTGCTCTTTCTTGGCATGAAACCAAACTGTTGTTCACAAATGCTGACCTCTGCCCTTAGTCTTGCTTCCACTATTCTTTCCCATAACTTCATTGTATGGCTCATCAACTTTATCCCTCTGTAGTGGCCACAACTCTGTACATCTCCCTTGTTCTTAAAAATGGGCACCAGCACACTTCTCCTCCATTCCTCTGGCATCCTCTCACTCTCTAAGACCTTGTTGAATGTTCTTGTCAGGAAAACTACTGCTTCCTCTCCTAGACACTTCCATACCTCCACCAGTATGTCATCAGGGCCAACTGCCTTTCCATTCTTCATCCTCTTCAATGCCCTCCTCACTTCACCCTTACTAATCTTTGCTACTTCCCGGTCCTCAACGGTCACCTCTTCTGCTCTTTTTTCTCTCTCATTTTCCTCATTCATCAGCACTTCAAAGTACTCTTTCCATCTTCCCAGCACACTTTCATCAGTCAATACATTTCCCTCTCTGTCCTTAATCACTCTAACTTGCTGCACATCCTTCCCATCTCTATTTCTCTGCTGTTTCAACCTGTATAAATAATTTTCACCCTCTTTACTTTCCAACCGAGCATACAAGTCATCATACGCCCTGTTTGGCCTTTGACACCGCGACTTTCACCTTACGCTGTGTCTCCCTGTACTCCTGTTTACTCTCTTCGGTCCTCTCAATGTCCCACTTCTTCTTAGCTAACCTCTTCCTTTGTACACACTCCTGCACTTCCTCATTCCACCACCAAGTCTCCTTATCTACTTTCCTTCCAGATGACACACCAAGTATTCTCCTACCTGTCTCCCTGATCACATTAGCTGTAGTTGTTCACTCATCTGGAAGCACTTCCTGACCACCCAAAGCCTGTTTCAACTATATATACATACATACATACATACATATTAATAATAAAAATAAAAGGACAGGACAAAGTCTTTCTATTGAAACTCCATTTATCACTACAGATCTGTTTCGAGGGGTGGTGAAACCATCCTCTGTCTTCAGGTGATTACAGAAGATCACCTGAAGAGAGAGGATGGTTTCACCACCCCTCGAAACATCTGTAGTGATAAATGGAGTTTCAATAGAAAGTCTTTGTCCTGTCCTTTTATTTTTATTGTTATTTGCTCCACCAAAAAGTATTGAGCACTCTCCTACGGAAGAATCTACTCAGAAAATCCTCTACATACATACATACATACATGCACACACACACTATATATATATATATATATATATATATAAAACCTAATAGGAATTCAGGATTCAGGTGTATGTGATGGAGCAGGAGAACAGAGCTGTGTGAGTGAGAGATTAAGTAAGAGTGTGCTTGTGTGTGTGTGCGCGCGCGTGTGTGTGTGAGAGTGAATGTGTGAAAGTATGTCTGTGAGGGAGTGAGTGAGAGTGATTGCGTGAAAGTATGTCTGTGAGAGATTGAGTGTGCATGAGAGTATGTCTGCGTGCGCGAGTGTGTGTGTGTGTGTGTGTGTGCACACGTGTACTGATGTGAGGGTGTCAAAGTGTGCTTATTGAGTGAGTGTGCTCGTTTGAGTGAGTGTGAGCATGTGAGTGTGCTTGTGTGAGTGCGTCAGTGTGTGCTCATGTGAGTGAGTGTGAACTCGTCCACGTGAGTGAGTGAGCTCACGTGCGAGTGTGGGAGCATGAGAGTTTGCGTACGTGAGACTGTGTGTGTGTGCGCGTGCGAGTAATACTGAGCGAGTGTATGCGCGAGCATGAGCAAGTGGGCACACATGACTCAGTGAGTGTGAGAATATGACCGAGTGTACGTGAATGTGTGTGTGAGTGAGTTTGAGTGAGTGCATGCGTGTGGGAATGTGCATGTGTGCGAGTGTGTTCGTGTGAGTGTGAATGAGTGAGTGTGCGTGCGGACTCAAGAGGACGCACTCACGGGTGAGTATGAGACCATGGCTGAGTGAGTGTGAGCAAGTAACTTAGTGTGCGTATGAGTGCACACTTATGCGATTTTGTGTGAGAGTGAGTAAGTGTGCACGAGCGAGTGAGAGTGTGAACCTGCAAGAGTGAGTCTGCGGACATGACTGAGTGTGAGAGTTTGCGAGTGTGCGAGAGTGAGAGAATGTGTGAGTGCATATGTATGAGTGTGCGCATGTGTGAGTGTATGCCTAATTTTGAGTGAGTGAACATCTGCGGACGCATGTGGTGCGTGTGCGCATGGGACAGTGAATGTAAGAGTGCGCATGTGTGAGGGTGGATACGTGTGACTGAGTGTGAGAGAGAGTGCGCATGCATGTGACTGAGGGTGAGTGTGAATGTGCTTGTGTGAGTGAGTGTGCTCGTGTGAGTTCTTGTGTGAGTTCGTGCACGTAACTAGGTGTGAGATTGTGACTGAGTGAGTTTGCACGTGTGTGAGTAAATGTGAGCACGTGTGTGTGCACGTGTGAGTAATTATGAGTGAGTGTGTGAGACCGTGTGAGTAATTGTGAATGAGTGTGAGAGTGTGCGTGCTTGAGAGCGAGTGTGAGATAGTGAGCTCACAAGTGCGTGTGAGAGAGCACGAGTGCATGTGGGTGCGTGTGAGCGAGTGGGCACGCATGACTGAGTGTGACTGAGTGCAACAGTGTGGGAGTGTGACAGAGTGTGAGTCAGTTAGTGTGCATGTATGAGAGTGAGAGCATCAGTGCGAGTGTGCGTGTGAGTGTGCATCCCCGGGTAAGTGAGCACGTGAGCATGTGAGTGAATGAGTGTATGAGTGCTCGAGTGAGCACGCGAGTGAGTTGAGTGATTGGGCGAGTGAAAGTGCTCAAGTAATCGAGAGTGTGAGTGTCAGTGTGACTGAAAGTGAGTGTACGCATGAGAGTGTGCGCATGAGGGTGTGTCTGTGCGAGTGTGTGAGTGCGCGTGTGTAAGGGTGAATGTGAGACCTTGAGTTTGTGTTCTTTGCGGTTGACGATGACAGCTGTGATCTGCTGGTCCATGAAGATGAGGATGGTGAGGAGCAGAGCAGGAACCAATGCCGCTAACAAAGACCACCAGGGATTCGACCCCAGCGGAGTCATCCACCAACCACGATCTTTAAAGGTGGGCTGAACATGCACAAAATATAGTGAACAATGGAGAAAGTCTTTTTGATTTCCTTGTGTAAATGAGGTCAAGACAATTACACTTAATCTAGAGGCTGGAAAAACTAAAACTGATAAGAACTATACTGTGTGTGTGTGTGTGTGCGCGCACATGTGTGTGTGTGTTACCTGGAAGGTATCAGGGACATTGAGTTTGGGTGACTCAATCCCCACCAGGTAATCCAACACCACCATGACCATGATGGTGAGAAAAACCGCAAAGTCACTGATTGCAGATCGAACCTGCACATCCATTGGGGAGGAAGAGTTGGGGTCAATAGTCACGACATGGCATCATCGTCATCATCTATTATAAATCTGCTCATGTGGCATATGATCACTCGGTTTTTATTAATGCGGTCACTGACCCTGGTGGGAAAGTAGCGCTTGGTTCTGAACTGTTTGAGAAAGGCACAGAGGAAGAAGGTGGTGAAGAACAGGATGATGGACCAGAAGAGGACGTCAGGAATGAAGGGGTTGTGCTCGGCACATGCAGGACCCTCAAACACACCACGCAGGTTTTTACACATCTGTACAAAACACACACAAAAGGTGTACAGCAGTTTCATGGACAGCACACACACACACACACACACACACACACACACACACACACACACTCTCTTACAGTCACATTCAGTTCTTTCCATTCAATGGAGTCTGGATTAATGCCACTCTGATTCCACAGTTTAATCAACACAGGTGTGGTGTTCAGAGGTGGAGCACACTGACACCTGAGAGAGAGAGAGAGAGAGAGAGAGAGAGAGAGAGAATGAGTACTGTTGCTTTAATGATGAGCGTTTCATGCTGGTGCTATACTTTCGTCCCACCTGTAGAAGGTGAGGTTATCCAAGTTGTTGTTTGTGTTGATGGGGAAGTCTTTGCTCAGGCCGTAGAGCTTCTCTAATGCCTCGAAGATAAAGATGATGCAGATGAGAGCAGCAAAAGCTTCCTCTGTAAACCTCGTGATGTAACGTACCAGAAAACTTGCATCTGTAGCAACCAACACCAGACACAGGAATGCCGTCCACAACCCAATACTGGTGCGCAGGGGGAGGTAGGACATGCGATAATCACTGCACACACACACGCGCATGCGCACACACACACACACACACACACACACACACACACACACAGCTGCAATGTAACCAGGACTTGTAATGGGACCCATTTGTACCACCAGCTGGCACCAAATGTTACAACTCAGAGCAGTGTGTATACACACACACACACACACACAGACAGACAGACAGGGATCCTTCAGTTTCCGCGGTTAATTGGGACCGAGATCCCAAGGCGACCATCGCAAGCCACGAAGTAAGATCACCCCCGACTGACGTATATGTACATGTATATGTGTATATAATATCAATAAATACACATTCAATGCTATAAATGCTTCGAATAGCAATTAAACATTACAAAATAATGCATAATATGTATACACACAGATGATAAATACACACATATATAGATGGTATTGCATGAGAAGACGACGACACACATACATACGCACACGCACACACAGATGCCACAGTGTAAGTAGGTGTGTGTTGTTTAGGGGTTTTTTTTTGCATAATTGGCCTTGTTTTTGTGACATTTTCCTAAACTTTTTCCCCTATTCTTCCTTAATTTCCTTATTTTTTATTTCAATGAATATTTATTTATTTTAAAAAAACCGAGATGCACTGAATCCACATGAATTGATGCGTGAAGTAGCAAAGCATCCCAGAATCTGTACACACACATACATATATCGTGGTGCGCGCGTCTCTGCGCGTCGTGGCGCGCGAGCGTCTCTGCGCGGCGCGCGAGCGTCTCTGCGCGGCGCGCGAGCGTCTCTGCGCGGCGCGTGCGTGTGTCTCTGCGCGGCGCGTGCGTGTGTCTCTGCGCGGCGCGTGCGTGTGTCTCTGCGCGGCGCGTGCGTGTGTCTCTGCGCGGCGCGTGCGTGTGTCTCTGCGCGGCGCGTGCGCGTGTGTGTCTCTGCATGGTGTGTGTTTCTGCATGTCTCTGTGTCCTGTGTGCGTGTATCTCTATGTGTCTCTGTGTGATGTGTGCGTGTGCCCTGGATGGGGCGCGAGTCTCTGCCTCGCGCGAGTCTCTGCGTGGGATGTGCATGTGCCTCTGCATTGGGTGTGCGTCGTGTGTGTCTCTGCGTCGTGTGTCTCTGCGTCGTGTGTGTGTCTCTGCGTCGTGTGTGCGCGTGTCTCTGCGTGGGGTGTGCGCATATGTCTCTGCGTGTCTCGGTGTCATGTGTGCGTGTGTTTCTGCGTGGGGTGTGTGTGCCTCTGCGTGGGGGGGGGGTCTCCGCGTGGTGTGTGCGTCTCTGCGAGGTATGTGCGTGTCTCTGCGTGGGGTGTGCGCGTATGTCTCTGCGTGGGGTGTGCGCGTATGTCTCTGCGTGGGGTGTGCGCGTATGTCTCTGCGTGGGGTGTGCGCGTATGTCTCTGCGTGGGGTGTGCGCGTATGTCTCTGCGTGGGGTGTGCGCGTATGTCTCTGCGTGTCTCGGTGTCATGTGTTTCTGCGTGGGGTGTGCGTGTGTGTGCCTCTGCGTGGGGGGGTGTCTCCGCGTGGTGTGTGCGTGTGTGTCTCTGCGAGGTGTGTGCGTGTGTGTCTCTGCGAGGTGTGTGCGTGTGTGTGTGTGTGCGTGCGTACGTCTCTGCATGCGTCTCTGAATGGTGTGCATGCCTACGTGGTTTTGTGTGTGTGTGTGTGTATCTCTACGTAGTTGTGTGTCTTGGTGGTTGTGTGTGTGTGTATCTACATGGTTGTGTGTGTGTCTACATGGTTGTGTGTGTGTATGTAGGTCTACAGTGTTTTGTGTGTGTGTGTGTGCAGGTCTATGTGGTTTTGTGTGTGTGTCTCTGTAGTTCTGTGTGTATCTACATGGTTGTGTGTGTCTACGTGGTTGTGTGTGTGTCTAGGTCATTGTGTATGTGTCTACGTCGTTGTATGTGTCTATGTGGTTGTGCGTGTGTGTAGGTCTAAATGGTTGTTTGTCTAATTAATTGCATGCCTATGTGGTTGTGTGTGTCTATGTGGTTGTGTGTGAATGTGTGTAAGTCTCTGCGAGGTGTGTGTGTGTGAGTCTCTGTGCGTGTCTGTCTCTGAGTTTTGTGTGTGTGAGTCTCTGTGCGCGTCTGTCTCTGAATGGTGCATGTGTGAGTCTCTGTGCGCGTCGGTCTCGGAGTGGTGTGTTGTGCGCGCGTCCGTCTCGGAGTGGTGTGTTGTGCGCGTCCGTCTCGGAGTGGTGTGTGTGTGTGCGCGCGTCCGTCTCGGAGTGGTGTGTGTGTGTGCGCGCGTCCGTCTCGGAGTGGAGTGTGTGTGTGCGCGCGTCCGTCTCGGAGTGGAGTGTGTGCGTGCGCGCGTCCGTCTCGGAGTGGAGTGTGTGCGTGCGCGCGTCCGTCTCGGAGTGGAGTGTGTGCGTGCGCGCGTCCGTCTCGGAGTGGCGCGTGTGCGCGCGTCCGTCTCGGAGTGGCGCGTGTGCGCGCGTCCGTCTCGGAGTGGCGCGTGTGCGCGCGTCCGTCTCGGAGTGGCGCGTGTGCGCGCGTCCGTCTCGGAGTGGCGCGTGTGCGCGCGTCCGTCTCGGAGTGGCGCGTGTGCGCGCGTCTGTCTCGGAGTGGAGTGTTGTGTGCGTCTGTCTCGGAGTGGTGTGTTGTGTGCGTCTGTCTCGGAGTGGTGTGTTGTGTGCGTCTGTCTCGGAGTGGTGTGTTGTGTGCGTCTGTCTCGGAGTGGTGTGTTGTGTGCGTCTGTCTCGGAGTGGTGTGTTGTGTGTGTGTCTGTATGCGTGTCTGTCTCTTTGTGGTGTGTCTCTGCATGGTGTCTGTGTGTGGGTGTGTGTGTCTGACCTGCAGAACTTGAAGAGGATTTTCTCAAACACTAGAACTGGACCAGTGCTGCCCAGAATGGTAAGCGGTTGACCAGCAAAGAGAGAATATGCCACTCCAGTCAGAGACGCCCCAAATAACGACTCGATTGCACTCTACAGTCAGGGGGAGGGGAGGAGCGTGGTTTAACAACATTTTTATCCAGGATAGACTGATACCCAAGGTTTGGTATTACACTCCACCAGCAACGTGTTCCTAAACTGAAGAAAGGGATGGAGGTACTCACAATGTTGTTCTTGGTGATTTCTCCCAGCAGCCCCCCGAAAGTGATGACAGGAGACATACAGGCGCAGTACAGGAACAAAACAGAAGCCAAACACTGCAGACTGAACGCATCACGTATATCACTCCAATAAAACGGAGCTTTCCTCTTCACATCTAACAGCAGACCACCAAACAACCTGTAAGGCACACACATACACACGTGTGAAAACAAACCAACCCAGCCACAAAATCCAATCCACTTTAAACCTGGCTTCTTTCTCCATCCCTCTCAAACCCAGCCTCCAATAAAACTTTAATGCTGGTTTAATGAAATAGACTCTCTGAGCACAAACACACACACACACACGAAACCCCTCGCCCTCACATACACATATACACACACACACACACACACACACACACACACACACACACACACGTATACCCACACACAGACACACGTATACCCACACACAGACACACGTATACCCACACACAGACACCCATATACACAAACACACACACAAACACATATACCCACACACACAAACACACACACACGCATTTCCCCACACACGCACACACACACGAACCCCCTACATACACACATGTACTTCCCCATACACGCATACACACACACCCACACGTGTATACCCACACACAGACATGTATAGCCACACACATGCACCCCCCACACGTATACCCACCCACACATGTATATCTCCCCACACAAACACACGTATACCCACCCCCACACATGTATACCCCCACACACATACACATGTATACCAACACACACACACACACACACACACACACACACACAGTATACCCACCCCACACATGTATAACCCCACACACACGTATATCAACACACACACATACACTGGTATACCCACCCACACATGTATACCCACCCACACGTATACCCACCCCCACACATGTATATCCCCCCACACACACACACACGTATACCCACCCCACACATGTATACCCCCCCACACACACATACACATGTATACCAACACACACACAAACACACACACGTGTATACCCACACACACACACACACACACACACACACACACACACACAGGTATACCCACCCCACACATGTATACCCCCACACACACACACGTATATCAACACACACACATACACTGGTATACCGACCCCCACAGACACACGTGTGACTGCATACATATACCCACGCACACACATCAACACACATGTACACGCACGTATACCCACACACAGAGACACACACACACACACACACACAGACACACATATATACCCACAAACACACACACATAGATATACACACAAATACCCACACACCCCAACACACAAATCCCCCCACACCAACACACAAATACCCCCACACACACGTATGTATAACCACACACACACACACACACACACACACACGCACGCACGCATGCGTATAAACACACACACACACACACACTCCAGGGATGTGATTTTAGGAATCTGAAATTATCCGAAAATTTGGCCGGGGGTCTGCGGGCCCCCAGCTAGGTCCAGTCGAAGCCCCTGAAGCTAATGGGTTTTCTCATTTTTTTAGTATTTTAAAAGCACTCCGATGAAAATAAAGTCAACAAAACAAAGAAAATTTTCAATTTCATTTTGAAATATCCATTTATCATTGCAATATAGTCATCTCAATTACAAAAGTACTGGACCTAAACTGCCTTTGCACTAAAAGGTGCTAATGAAAATGTCAAAATATTGTACTAGAAAAATGATCTAATCAAAAAAACATGTTAAAAAGTTAAAGTTTCATGAACTAATAATTGTTATATCAAGTGAAGCAGAAAAAAAAATCTAAAGTACCTTAAATAATAAGGTACGTGATAAGTGCCCAGAGCACTTAAAAAATTGCAGTGGGTGGCACTTATTAAAATGTTACCAGCGGAGTGGAACGGTATGTGCTTATAACCATTGAGGTGGAAAATATGAATAATAACAGAATAAAAGAGTTTTACTGGTATTTATGCTATTCATTTTGCTGTGGTGGTCTAGTGGTATAGGCCGCTGGATCGCTGATCCAAAGGTTGGGGGTTCGAGTCCCACTCTCCACAGGGTTGTCACTGTCCCCCCCAGTGCGGCTAACTGGGTTATCAAAGGCGGGCCATGTCTGTCACTGTCTATGGTGAGAGGCATGTAAAAGAACCATTGCTGACTTTCGTAAAGTGTAGGCTGCAAAGTCGTCAGCGGGTTTCTATCCCTTGCTAAAAGGGTTGTGACAGGAAGGGCATCCGACGTAAAAACCTCTGCCAAATTAAACGTGCGAATCAAAATGATTCTCTGTGGCGACTCCCGAGTAAAAGGGAAAAAGCCGAAAGGAAGACAGACATTTTGCTGTATCAAACAAACTACTTACATGAAAGCTGAAAATAAACAAAACAGCATAAATAAAAACACTTTCCCTTCCCTTTACTTTTTCCTGTTCCTTTAAACATTTTCCCAAGTAAAATGAGCCAATCAGCAAAAATTTCAACTTTAGCATATGGCAAGTTGAACCAATCAAAATGAACAGAAACAAAAGCACATGGCCAGGAACGTCTTTCAATTTATAAAGATAGTGAGGAGGAGAATCTGCTGAAAAATACTCGTCATCACTTTCTGATAGGTCCATATGTGGCTCATCACTCCATTCATTCAGAGCATCCCATCGTTTTGCTGTAGCAGCTTCTAATGGTTCGTCGGTTGTTGGACATTTACCAAGAGAACACAGCAAAATATTTTCCTGTTGTCTTAAAGCACGGCGGAACAATCAAATGCGTTGTTACTGATGAACATTATAGACATTCCCCAGTGGCAGGGGGTCTTGAAATAGCGTGTAAACTCATTTTTACAGGCAATGAACACCTCATTTTACGGTTACAGAGACTGATCGAATAAAATTGGTAAGTTTGATCGATGATTTTGCTGCTAATACACATGAGCAGTTATTAGCCTTAGATACAAAAGGGGGCGCTTATTGGAGCAGAGCGATTATTACGTCAAATATGGTATAGCATACCATTAATCTCCTTTTTATCCTCCTCAGAGCATAATAATTTATAATTTATATAATAATAATTTTGTGCATACACAAACTTCTAAACTACTGTCCAGGGAAACATGTTATTCATTCAAGGGTCCTAAATGTCCACGAAGCAGACCAGAGTCATTTGTATGTAAGTCTTCACTAGTTTGCTCGTGGCGGGGTGGAAAAATCTTCCACCAACAGAAGAAGTAAGGCACCTCCTTCCCTCCGTTAGCCTGTGGGAGATCCATGGGCAAAATCAAGCACCCACTTAGCCCCCCGTGCCAGGGTTTTAGGTGAAGTCAAGGAGATGGTATGGCA
>CM045739.1:1087500-1130000 GCA_024760905.1 Plotosus lineatus
AGGACCGAGCAGCAAAAACAGGAACCTGCATGCGCAAACACACACACACATCGGAATAAAAGGGCTAACGCTGCAGCGACAGACCTGTGTATGCATAAAGCCAAGTTTAAAATAATATCTTATTGATTCTTATGTATGATGTATAAAGTAGTAAAGTAATAGAATCCAACAGAGCCAACAGTTCTGACCCACATGCTGCTGATTTTATGTAATTTAATCACTAATTGAAAGGTTTGTGTTCAGAATAATAGTAGTGTGGAGTTTAATGAGTGATGTCATTCATTCTCTGAAAAACAAAAGCTAATTATTGTCCGTATTTAAGGAAGGAAGGATCCCACTCTCCACAAGGTTGTCACTGTCCCCCCAGTGCAGCTAACTGGGTTATCAAAGGCGGGCCATGTCTCTCACTGTCTATGGCAAGAGGCATATAAAATAACCATTGCTGACATTCGTAAAGAGTAGCTGCAAAGTCGTCAGCGTGTTTCTGTCCCTTGCTAAAAAGGGTTGTGACAGGAAGGGCATCCGACGTAAAAACCTCTGCCAAATCAAACGTGCGAACCAGATGATTTGCTGTGGCAACTCCCGAGTAAAAGGGAAAAAGCCGAAAGAAAGACAGACATTTAAGGAATGAAGGCAGCAAATGTTGTACCTGCGGTTATAGAACATTTCTCACTGAATTCTGAGGAAAATGGATCGTTCCAGACATTGTTCAGAAGAACAGTGTACCTGATTAAAATGTTGACTGGAGAGGAGGAAACTTATAACGAAGCAGAAAATGAGAGGCTGCACAGATAAATGATCCCAAATGCTGTAAAATGGCAAGAAAACCCTGAAAGACATAGAAGTGAAAAACTACCATTCTACTAAATTGAAGAAGAGTCAAAATGGCAAGAACTCAACCACAAATCAGCTCCAAGAAGATCAGAGAAGGTGTAAAGTTACCTGTGAGTCCTGTTACTATTAGAAGATGCCTATGTGAAGCCAAGCTGTCAGCAAGAACAACTCAAAGTCCACTGCTGGAAAAACAACGTGCTGAAGAGGTTACAATTCACCAAAGAGCACATTGACTAGAATAAAGAGAAATGGAGCAACATTCTGTGGACTGATAAAAGTAAGACTGAGTTTTAAGGATCTAGTGACCAGAGACAGTTTGTCAGACGAGCCCGAGACTCTGAATTGAAGCCACAGTACACTGTGAAGACAGTGAAGCCTGGTGGGGCAAATATCGTAATATGAGGATATTTCTCATACAATGGTGTTGGACCTATTTATCACATCCCAGGGATCATAGATCAGTTCAAATCCATCAAAACACTTGAAAAGGCTGCCTTATGCTGAAGAAGAAATGCCCTTGAAATGGGTTCCAACAAGACAACAACCCCAAAAACACCAGTGAACGAGTAACATCTCGGTTCTGGACCGTCGCGATTGAGGTTCCGGACCGGCGAGTGAGATCCCTGGACCTTAATCCGATTAAAAACTTGTGGTGCAACATCAAAAATGCAGCTTCTGAGGCAAAACCAAGAACTGCTGAAGACCTGTGAAATGTAGTCCAATCAGCCCGGGCTGGAACATCTGTTCACAAGTAACAGAAGTTGGTCGACCCCAGATATGCAGCAGGACTCAGAAACAATGTTTAAACAAATAAATATTAATTCAGAGATTCAAAGGAAAAAAACCAAAACTTTCAACCATCTTTCAGTTTATACTGTGAATTGTTTAGACAAGTGAATGTGTCCGTGTGTGTGTGTGTGTGTGTGTGTGTGAGATACCTTGTGGGGACAGGGACCTCTGTGAGGCCAGTGAGGAGGACAGCTGGTGAGAGACGGACGAAAGCAATGATTGGTCGATCTAGAAATTCGACTTCACCGACCAGCACGTTGGATGCCTCGGCACCAGGGGGGATCTTCTTCATAAAGTTCATATCCACCTGATATTCAAAGGTCAGGAGGTCAGAACCCATAAGGGTGTGTGTGTGTGTTTAGAGCCATATGGTTTAGAAACGGGAATCAAGAATCTGCTTTCTCAAGGAACTGTAGGAGTGTTTCCTCATCCTTATTCTCACACACGTCTGTTGCATTTATAAACATATTCAATGACCACACATGGGGCGATAGGAGAAACACACACACACACACACACACACACACACACACACACACACACACACACACACAAACCTGTCTGTATTCCTGGGTGTGAGAAAAGTACTTCCACAATTATTATTAATGCTGCCAGGAAATGAAATCTCTATCTCTCTCTCGCTCACACACTCACACACACACACTGGAGAGGAAAAATGTGTCATGCTCTCACACAGATATGTTTCCCTCCCAGATCATCACACAAGCTACACCACTATTTGTACACTCCAGGGGAGAGTAGGTGGAGTTACTGCTAGGAAAAGTATTTGTAGGCTCCACCCACTCATCCATCAAGCTGCAGTCACTGGATTATTCCTGCACCTCTTTCAGTGAACCCAAGAATGAGTCTGAGTGACCTTCCCAAGGAATGCTATACCGTACACGAGGTGATAAGCGCCCAGGGCGCTTCAAAAATTGGAGTGGGTGAACCCTTTGGAATTTATCACATTTCTGCATAAAATCACCATCAAATGTGATCTGATCTTTGTCAAAATCAAACAGATCAAAAAACAGTGTCTGCTTTAATTAAAACCACCCAAACATTTATAGGTTTTCGTATTTTAATGAGGATAGCATGCAAACAATGATAGAAGGGGGAGGAATAAGTAACTGGACCCTCTGCCTAAGGAGATGCTGTGGCATGACCTCAAGACAGCGATTCATGCCAGACATCCCAGGAATCTGACTGAACTACAGCAGTTTTGTAAAGAAGAATGGGCCAAGATTAGTCCTGATCGATGTGCCAGACTGATCTGCAGCTACAGGAAGCGTCTGGTTGAAGTTATTGCTGCCAAAGGGTGGGCCACAAAATATTAAATGTGATGGTTCAGTTACTTATTCCTCCCCCTTCTGTCATTGTTTGCATGCTATCCTCATTAAAATATGAAAAAATATAAATGTTTGGGTGGTTTAAGTTAAAGCAGACGCTGTTTTTTTCATCTGTGTTATTTTGACAAAGATCAGATCACATTTGATGGTGACTTTATGCAGAAATGTGAGAAATTCCAAAAGGTTTAGATACTTTTTCATACCACTGTATAATCAGCACGAAAATAAAGAAAAGCACATGGCCAGGAACGTCTTCAAATGTATGTAGTTTGTGAGCAGGAGAATTGTGTGAAAAATACTCATCATCAGATTCTGATAGGTCCATATCTGGCTCATCGCTCCATTCAGTCAGAGCATCCCATAGTTTT
The DNA here is from genome assembly GCA_024760905.1 of Plotosus lineatus. Taxonomy (NCBI): domain Eukaryota; kingdom Metazoa; phylum Chordata; class Actinopteri; order Siluriformes; family Plotosidae; genus Plotosus; species Plotosus lineatus. The sequence continues at coordinate 1,090,841 of CM045739.1, forward strand.
GCTGTAGCAGTTTCTAATGGTTCATCGGTTGTTGGACTTTTACCAAGAGAACACAGCAAAATGCTTTCCTGTTTTTTAAAGCACAGCGGAACAATCAAATGTGTTGTTACTGATAAACATTATAGACATTCCCCAGTGGCAGGGGGTCTTGAAATAGCGTGTAAACTCACTTTTACAGGCAGTGAACACCTCATTTTACCGTTACAGAGGCTGATCGAATAAAATTGGTAAGTTTGATCTACGATTTTGCTTCCAGTACACGAGTGGTTATTAGACGCAATATCAAAAACATTGGAGGGGGGCTTATTGGAGCAGGGCGCTTATATCAAATACGGTACTATGACAGTGATGTCAATCAAGTGTGCTCATTATAATAAAAGGCCACACCCACCATGTACTGCAGAAATATTTTTTCTACTTCTGATTGATTTTACATTCTGGAAAAGAGTTTAATAATTCCTTAAATGGCTGAGAGAACACACAGGATATCATCGAGCACTTACAAACCCATCACAACTCCACTGCCAACTGAATGGACGACTCATGATTACATGTCATAGTGGTTAATTGTCATGAGGTAACAAGTAGCATCACAGAGGATTGATTTAAAAAGGCAGGACTTATGGCGGGTGTTACGGTTTAGCAACAAAAGTGGATAAAGGCCTGGCAACGTTGCGGTCGTGGCTACTGTTCAACAATGCAGAGTCAGAGATCAAGTCAGTTCAGATACGTAACGATTTCCCTTTGCACCAAATTCTGGGTTTACTTCTGAATATGACTTGTGAATCAGTTCGCTGTGCGCACCTCAACCTGGACTCACTTTCTTAAATGTTCTGCGTATTTGAATATATCCATATGTATTTACACAATCAAATCAAAGACGAGACTACAATCCCTGAGTCTGACCCGTAAAAAAGATAAAAACTTATTATTAGGATAGACACAAACAGGGAAGTGTATGCCCTCGAGTGAACAAAACAGCTGTTATGTGATAACACAAAACTATACAGATAAAATATGTCCATGAAAATCTGAGCTTTTGTGTGCGCGCACGCCTGTGTAAGAGGATTGGAGGGCGAGTTGGAAGTACTGGACAGATCCTACTCATAGAGCTACTGTCTTCTTCTTTTCCTTTCGGCTGTTCCCTTCAGGGGTCGCCACAGCGAATCAGCTGCCTCCATCTCGCCCTATCCTCTGTATCTTCTTCTCTTACACCAACGACCTTCATGTCCTCCTTCACCACATCCATGAATCGTCTCTTTGGCCTTCCTCCTGGCCTTCTGCCTGGTAGTTCCAACCTCAGCATCCTACTACCAATATACTCACTATCCCTCCTCCGTACATGTCCACACCATCTCAATCTAGCCTCTCTGACTTTGTCTCCAAAGCATCCAACATGTGCTGTCCCTCTGATGTGCTCATTCCTGATCCTATCCATCCTAATTACTCCCAAAAAGAACCTCAACATTTTCATCTCTGATGCCTCCAGCTCTGCCTCCTGTCTTTTCCCCAGGTCCACTGTTTCTAAACCATACAACATTGCTGGTCTCAACACCGTCTTGGACACTTCCTTCTATTCTTGCCAATACCTTCCTATCACACATCAAAATGCAAAGGATAGGGTGAGATGGACGCAGATGATTCGCTGTGGTGACCTCTGAAGGGAAAAGCCGAAAGGAAAAGAAGAAAGAAGACCTTCCTATCACACATCACACCGGACACTTTTCTCCAACCATTCCAACCTGCCTGCACACGCTTCTTCACCTCTTTTCCACACTCTCCATTGCTCTGGATTGTTGAGCCTAAGTACTTAAAATCCTCCATCTTCCTTATCCCTGCTCCCTGCAACCCCACCGTTCCTCTTGGGTCCTTCTCATTCACACACATGTATTCTGTCTTACTGAGGCTAGCCTTCATTCCTCTCCTTTCCAGGACATACCTCCACCTCTCTAGATTTTCCTGCACTTGTTCTCTGCTCTCACTACAGATCACAATGTCATCTGCAAACATCATAGTCAATGGAGAGAATCTTGTCTAACAGTGTCTGTCAGCCTGTCCATCACATCACACTCTCACCCACTAATCTCTCCTTATCTTCTAGCTCACTCAGAGAGCTACTGTACCTTGCTGAAGTCTACCGTGCTGTTCTCCCTGCTCCCTCCATTTATACGACTCTCACTGGGTTTACTGTTCTCCAGATTACCTGGAGCAGACTGTGGAGATGCCATCAGACCTGAGAGAGAGAGAGAGAGAGAGAGAGAGAGAGAGAAAGAAAAATAATTACATGCACCAGTCTAAGACAGTAAGAGATAACCCATATCCAACTTCCCGTTATTATTTTTATTATTGTTATTGTTGCTACTAATTGTTATTGTATTTCTTATTACAGGTGAAACCTCAGTTATTAATTACAGTGATATGGAGGGAAAGATACTTCATTCTAAAAACTGGAAGATCTTTGCTTGTGAAGGTGGGGTCAGGAGCAGAAAGGTCTGCACAGGGCCAGTCAAAGACCCTTTCCCTTCAGAGTGGGCAGGTTCAGACTTCTGACTCTCCTCCTCACCTGGGGAATTATTTCCCCACATAAAAGCAGCTCAGGCATTAGGGAGGTGGGGCAGAGTGATGTGGGTGTGGTGGTGTGGCAGGGGGGTGGGGGGGGTGGCAGTTCAGTGCAGAGCTCAATTGGGGTGCAGCATGGCTGCAGGAGACCTTGGGATGCCTGTCCTGACTGGGAAGGAGAGGCTCCTGAGAGAGTGCTGGGAGATGGGGAGCCCCCCACCCCCTCACCCCAGGGTGGAGCAAAAGAGGAAAATGAAGATGAATAAAAAGATTAACAAAATAAAAGGAAGAGCTGGCAGAGTTCAGTCATGCACATGACAGGAAATGCAGTGGAGCACAAGAAAAACCATAGTGGTGGGGTTTAGTCTCACACACAATGCGCGCACGCACACACAGACACAAACGCCAGTGCACAGACATACACCTTTTATACCAGATATGTTTGTTGCATTTGCAGACAGGAAATAGTTTTTAAATGAGGCCCTGCACAGTTTTTTTTTTGACATGGTGTGCGTGCATCTTACCATTCCGGTCAAGTAAGTGTGGGTCCGAGTGTTTCTTGCCCATATCAGCAAAGGATCGTACGATAGGGATGCGGTGGCTCAGTTTCTTCTCACTCTGATGATGATGTCGCTTCAGCATGGCCTCCCGAACCTTCTCCTTCAGAGACTCTTCCAGCTGCTTGGATGCCACCATGCTGTCGATGATCATATCTGTAGGAGAAAACATGGGAAAATAAACACAATCTCACATGCTGAAAAGCACCATAACAATGCCAAGTGCTAACCTGCGATCTCATCAATGGTGTTGGCTCTCATGTCGAGCAGCACGGTTCCATTCATGATGTAGCTGCGGAGCTCGAACAGGCTGTGGAGAGAGAGAGTGGCGACATACGGCTTACTCCATCTCTCACCTCCGTCTTCCACGTCCTCTTCAAACTTCAGCCACCTGCACATACACACGGATGTGTAATACTATTGGATAATTGTCCGAGTGTAGATTTATAGTAAATGTGTGTACATGCATGTCTGTGTGTTACCTGGCCATCTCCTTCCACTCATACATCTCTCCAGTGAGGTGCAACTCATCCAGCTCGGTGAACAGGTCATGGGGAACATGTTCATCATCATCGTCCTCGGTGCCCAGAATAAACTGAACACGCTGAGAGGGAGTGTCTGAGGAAGAGGTGGAGGACGGCTGAGGTTACCCCTAGTCCCCTACATCATGTTCACTAAATTACAGAATAGGTGAAGTAATAGGACACGTTGTGTGTCCTATGATAGAATATGGTGTGTTACCATATGTGGGAGACTCTCGTCCCTCATCGCGATCCAAGCCTTTGTCTCTCCGTTTGCGGTGGTGTCGGTGTCGAGGTCGATGCCGTCTTCTGCTCCCTCGCCCCAAAGGTACATGGACCCCGACATATACGGCTCTGTGACCTAACACAATGTAAAGAATATCAAAGCAATGCAGGGGTCACATTCTGCTGCCCTGAGCTCAAAATTCCTTACTGAACCATTACAAGCCTCCAAGCCACAGAAATCAGTGGTAATTAAATACAGCTGTTTCCTCTCTAAATAATTCTCTCCTGTTCAGCTTCTCTCTGCCAGTTTATCTTGCCTCTCTCATGAGTTACAGCATACCAGTCATCCTCTCAATATTTGCTCCTGGAATCAAAGCTTCAACTTTCCTCTGCCTGAAACGTTTGTTTCTATTTTGATAGATTAGATTTTATTTTAAATCCGTTTAGATTCTATTTTGGATTTCCCCCTGTGCCTTGATGAGTATCTTTGTAGTTTTGAAATTGGACTGTATCCGGGTTTGGATTTTTGTATCACGGACTTGCCAGTTTGTCAGTGCCAGATCAGTTTTCCCTAGTTACTCAAGAACTCCCAAACACCAGCTTTCTCTGGTTAGGTCCCCGGAGGACAAAATTCCCCAACTTAAGCAGTTGTTGAGTGTGAACCTCCTGAACCACTAAACCGCCGGTTATGTTACGCCTAACGCCACCAATAAAATCACCTTTTCGGTCACCAGCCCGAAAACCAAGGGTCCTCACCAAGAGGAGGAGGGGGAGGCCCTCCCCCCAGCAAACCCAAGCCATCACCTCAAAAAGTATTCAGTTGAACAGTGTTCATTGCAGTTTGAGCAACAACCATCCTCTTTTCCCTCTGAAAGATCTAAAGTAGTATGTGTGAGTTCATTACTAACTGGAAAAGTCAAGCTCTGTGGAATAGCAAAGTGGGACAGACATTCATGCACGTGTGATTCATTCCAAGACATTTGCTGCTGCCGTAAACCGGGTTTCATTTTTGGTCCTGTTCTTCCTGAAAGAAAAGCAGCAAGAAACCTTTTTCAGTTGACACAAAAGACCTGAATATGGAGTTGATTTTCACACCATTTCTGCTGACAGCAGCTGGAATACTTCTGCCCTGTTCAATGCTTTTTACTAAAGATTAACCAAATCACATTGCCACATAAAATGTGGCAAGGATCGCCTTGTATCTCCAGGAGTGTCGCAGGGAGACAGTTCATTCAGGGGGAACCCTACGATACCCCCAACCTGTTTATCCACTACCACAGACCCTCCTGAACCAATACAGTTGAACAGAACTCGTCTCTGCAGAAGAGAGAATGAGGTTAAGGCTGTGGGGGCAAGGGGCATATCTGTAACTGTCTGCAAGGGAAAGGCTCCGTAGACTTTAGGAGGTTTCAGCTGAGCCATTGTTTACTAGAGTCCGCCTCCAACAGAGCTTTATTCTGTTCAATTTATAAGCAACACCAAGACTGCCCAATGGGGAGATGTGTTTGGATTCTGTCACTGACAGTATTCATACAGACTGGACTCGTGAGTCAGCTTGACATGAATTGACATACCCCAGAGAACCCCTTTCTGCTGAGGGCGTTGAACAATCATGAAGTCAGGGAGACCAAACCTGTTCCTGCATTTACTTCTGGTAATTGCCACAAAAATTTCTGATAATTCCTCCACTATTGTTATGATTTTTGGCATTTCGTAGTGCAAGAAGCAAAACCTATCGATAGACTGGTCACATGGGGGTCATCCTTAATTGGAGAATGAACTGCTCCTCGGTTTGTCTTCAGGCACCAAAAAAAGGTTGTTCCTAGTGAACCAGCTACAGACCAGTAGCCTGATCCGTCTAAGGAATGTTACCATAGCCTCAGTGGAGTTTTGAATAAGAACATCTCTCCCCCTCACAGTCCTTATGGCTGTGTCATTAACCTGTTGCCCAGAGCCATGTCACCTTGAGGCAGATTATATTCATTATCTCCACCTGAGGAGGGTTGTATGGAAAAGCTGCCGAGTTAATCCATCTCCAGCTGTGGTGGATTCTTTTTTTTGTTTCCAATAAGGATAGTTCTCTCCGGGGATACATTGAGTATAGAGGTTAAATGAGATTACCACCTGCCTCGCATTGCTTCTGCGTTGATCCAGAAAGCTCTTCATCAAGCCAGATCACCGCACCGCCTACCATCTGGTACAATTCAAAGGTGATGAACGGAAGATGACCTTCAACACTCCCCAAGAACACTAGGAATATTTGCAATTTGGCCTCACTAAAGCTCCTACTGTGTTCCAGGCTCTGGTCAATGATGAGGAAAAATGGAGATGGATCCTGGAAAGGTTTCCACTGTCAAAGTCTGGCTCCCACCACAAGATCGCAAATGGTGACAAATATTTTTGTTTTGCCAACTTTTACTGCCGGTTCATCTACCAGTGTAGTGCTGTTACTGCTCTTCTCCACCAACTAGTGTCCTCCACAACCACATTTGTTTGGGATGAAACTCCTGAACAGGCTTTTCAAGAACCTAAATTCCTAATCCACATTTACTGTTCTTTTGGTCACCCTCTGGTTACTCCTAGTCACAAGCTTTAAGTCCCCAATAATCTTCTTGAAGCCAAGGAATTTGTTGCAGCCTATGCCCCATGTGCCTGGTCCAAGACCTCTAACCACCCTCCAAGCTGGGCTACTGATGCCCTTTTCTGTTCCATGACATCCCTGGTCCCTCCTGTTGATGGATTTCCCCCTTCAGATGGTAAGACTGCTTTCATGGTCGTTGACTGTTTTTCCATGATCTTCTTCTTCTATCGTATGCTGTTCTTTCTCAGCCATTCAACCGCGACATCCATGGCCTCATGTAGTTCATAGAGGCCTCCTGTCAGTTGTGTTTCAGGGCACTCTTGTAGTATGTGCTGCATAGTTTGGATAGCTCCACAATCACAATTTGGTGAGTCAATGTATCCCCATTTTTCCAACATGTATCGGCACGGGCCAGTACCGCAGCGAAAACGATTCAATTTACACCACAGGTCTCGACGAATATCCATACCATTTAGTGCAGTTGTTGGATCATTCACGATGTCCCTGTTTGGTGCTGTTCCCTTATTCCATCTGGATTGCCAGTTTTCTACCATGGAGTAGTTTGTTGTGGGCAGGTTAGACCAGATGGGTTTTCTTGAAGTCAGTTTCCATGATGATCCACCTGATATCAACTCAGTCAGGCACCCAATGCTGAGGACATTTCATCATCATCTTCTGCTTAGTCCAGGGTCGAGTCGCGGGGGCAGCAACCTCAGCAAAGAGGTCCAGACGTCCCTCTCCCGAGCCACTTCCTCCAACTCTCCCGGGGGGGACATCGAGGCAGTCCCAGACAAGCCGAGAGACATAGTCCCTCCAGCGTGTTCTCGGAACTGCTTAAAATCAACCCCTCTTTCATTTGCATGGTTTCCCAACTGACAATGTTTCCGACAGGGAGACCCAGTTTACTTCCTGGTTTTGGGTGAAATTTTGCAGACTGCTGGAAACCCACATCAGTTTGTCATCTAGATTCCATCCCCAATCCAATGGATACATCAATCAGGAGTTAAAATCTGAACTGCACGGTTTCTGTGCTGGTAAACCCGCCTCATGGAAATAGAATCTTGTTTGGACCAAGTTCTCTCATAACATTCTCCTCTCCAATTCTACAGACCTTCCGCCCTTCCAAGCATGTTACCAGATGGCGGTCTTTTCAGCCTCGTAAGAGGTCAGAATAGCATTAGCTCAAGCATTAATCCAACATTACCACTGGGCATAGAAGAGGTCTCGGGCAACGCTGCTTGTACACCAGGGCTGCTAACCATCGCTGCATCCCTGCTCATCCCTACCTGGTAGGTCAGAGGGTTTGGTTTTCCACTTGGGACTGTCCCCCTTCATGTGGACTGCAGGAAACTGGCCCATTGTTTTGTGGGTCCGTTTTCCATTGACTGTGAACCCTGTTGCTGTCTGCCTTTCCAGGTCACTTCAGGTTCATCTAACCTTACATGTGTCCAAGATTAAACCTGTTGTATCATCTCCTCTTTGATTTCCCTCTGAGCCTTGAATGAGTGACTCGGTGGTTGTCAACTGTCTCAGGAGTAGGATTTTTGGATTACAGACTTGTCAGTTTCTCAGTACTCACCAGTTTCCCAAGCTGCTCTAGAACTCACTCATCTCCTTTCTTCTTGAATAATGATGTTCCTCTACTTCAGCTGAGAAGTTCAACCTTGAGCAGTTGTTGAGTGTGAACTGACCTCCACTGCAGTTCTACTGCCTCGTTAGAATATTATATCAAACTCTACCATCAATAAATCACCTTAACTTACCTGTTGTGCTCTGCATCCTCATTTGCTCAATGTCCGGAACTTGATAGTGTTCCCGACACTGTGGTGTCGTGGTGAGCATGTCAGCCTCACAGCAAGAAGGTCCTGGGTTCGGGTCCCGGGAATGGCGAGGAGGTTTGTACAGAGTTTGCATGTTCTCACTCTGCTTATGTTGGTTTCCATTACGTACTCCCATTTTTCTCCCACAGTCCAAAAGACATGTAAATTAGGTTAACGGTTTGTTCCAAATTGCATTCGAGTGTGGATGTGAGAGAGTGTGTGTGTTGGACTGCACTGGTCTGTTGAGGGTGTACCCACCTATGCCCAGTGTTGGCTGAGAGGAGTTCCACCCTCCCCTTGACCCTAGACAAATTAATCAAGTCAGCAAAAGAGTGAGTGGCACAATGCACTCATTATTTTTCAAGTAAGAACACTGTTGCCAGGCACCAAAAAAAAAAACCCAAAAAATAAAACCCTTTAAAAATATGGGAAACATTTAAGAGCTCATTTATGTTCTGTGTACATAAACAAATACTGTATTCAACGTAATAAGCGCCCAGGGCGCTTTAAAAATTGGAGTTGGTAGGTGCTTATTAAAATGTTACCTTTGGAGTGGAACGGTGCTTATTACCATCGAGGTGGAAAACATGAGTAATAACAGAACAATAAAAAAGTTTTACTGGTATTTGTGTTATTCATATTGTGGTATAAACCAAATTACTAACATGAAAGCTGAAAAACAGAAAACAGCATAAATTTTAATAAAAAAATTATTTTCCCTTTTACTGTTCCTTTAAACATTTTCCCGGGAGTAAAATCAAGCCAATCAACACGGACGTCAACTTTAGCACATGGCACGTTGAACCAATCAACATGAACATAAAAGCACATGACCAGGAACGTGCTTAAATTTATGAAGTTAGTGAGCAGGAGAATTGGATGAAAAATATCTGTCATCACTTTCTGACAGGTCCATATCTGGCTCATCGCTCCAGTCATTCAGAGCATCCCATAGTTTTGCTGTAGCAGTTTCTAATGGTTCATCGGTTGTTGGACATTTACCAAAAGAACACAGCAAAATATTGTTCTGTCTTTTTAAAGCACAGAACAATCAAATGTGTTGTTACTGATGAACATTATAGACATTCACCAGTAGCAGGGGGTCTTGATATAGAGTGCAAACTCACTTTCAGACTTTTACGCCTCATTTAACCGTTACAGAGTCTGATCGAATAAAATTGGTAAGTTTGAGCTATCATTTTGGTCCCAGTGTACCATGGGCAGTTATTAGATGAAAGATCAAAAACATTTGTGGGGGGGCTTATTACGTCGAATACGGTATGCCTGTTTGAAAGCAAAAAACTTCTGTCTGAAATAAAAGAGCCTTAAGGATGAGAGTAAAACAGCAAGAGTTTAAAGCTCTAATGAGACTGAATCACTCAGAGCATAATTCAACATTTTAGGAGTTCAGCAAAGGCACTGGTGAGAAATTCTGACTTCGAAGAGGAAATTCTTAATGATGTCTTCAGAAGAGGTGAGCTTATGATCCAGCCAAAATTCCCCAATGCATCCTCTGAGAGTGAGAAATGGAAATGGAATGCTGCTGTGCTTTCAATGGCCTGATCACAGTACATTAACACCACCACGCCCAGGAGGAGGCGCCGTACTGGTTTTACCCTTGCTCATACAGAGCCGGTGCTGAATCAGGTTTGCTACATCAAGAACACGCAGGACTAGAAAACCAAAAAAGAAGAAACACACACACACACACACACACACACACACACACACACACACACAGGTCTGTGCAGAGGTCCTTGTTAAACCCCTTCATGAGGTTAAAATGTGTTTGGCTCCCAAGTCCCTGATAAAATGGGACTGGTTTTGTTCTTCAGACTGTGGGGTAACTCCATCCTTCACAGGTGGGACCATGATTGGGTTTCCATCCTGACTGCCGCATCCGTTTCTCTTCATGCCTGAGAAAAGTGTGGAACTGAACAATACTCAGACTGTTTTACAAGGAGTCCTAATCCAGGCTGAGAATTTTGCACAAAGATGTTTTGTTCTCTTGAAATCATTACATGAATCTTTGTTGATTTGGTAAAACATTATTAAATTAAAAACATGAAGCTCTTTAATTTAACTGAAAATTTCTGCCTTTGAGAAATCTGGACTGAGCACCGTGAGACCAGTACCACCCCCAGGAAATTTCTGTCACCTGCTTGCAATCTGCAGGTCATTACATTAATCTGATGATTCAATCATGAAAAAATATCTTTTTTGAATAAGTGACAGATAACCTGCAGTGATGAAATTAATCTTCAAACTTACATTGAATATATTTTATATAAAAATTACGAAAAAAGACAATAAGAAAAAAAAAATAATTAAGGAAATAATTAAACTTTTCATTGCAGTACTTGAGTGAACATGGTCCCAAGAGTAATTGGACAGTTACTCAAGGTGGTCCATGATCAGGAGTGCAATACTCCCATATTAATGTGAGGCACTCCACCGAAAGTAGGCGCTTGTCACACAGACCACTTTGACATAGATGCCAGAAAAGTAAAAATGGTCCATTTTTATCGAAATATAGATTTTTGCATAAATTATTAAAACATCAGTTCATTTTCTGTAACCGCTTCATCCTAATTAGGGTCGCGGGGAGGCTGGTGCCCATCCCAGCCAACTCAGGGCGAGGGCAGAGTACACCCTGGACAGCTCGCCAGGCCATCGCAGGGCGGAAACACCCTGACGGCTTTGCAGCCTACTCTTGTCGAAAGTCAGCAATGGTTCTTTTACATGCCTCACACCATAGACCAGTGCTTCTCAAATAGTGGGGATGCTGAGGGGGGCGCGTGTGACCCAGGAGAACATGCTTTTTTTCCGCCGTACTACAAGAAAGTGTAATTGCACATCCACTCCAGTAGTTGGCAGTGGCGCCCTCATTGCCCATTGTGCGCTGTTGCTGCACTGAAGACCAAGTACAGGTCCCAGCTAAACATTGAGCAGGAGCTGAGAGTTGCAGTGTCATGCTTCAAACCTCGCTTTGAGAAGCTGTGCGCTGCAAAACGTGCTCATTGTAGCCATTAATCTTGGCTTCCTCATTTTGAGAAAAAAAAAATCAGCACAAATTGTTCTATTTGTTCTTGTTTTGTAGGTTAAAGTGTTTATATATTGTGCTCCTGAGTTAATGTTTCTGAAGTCAATTTGAATTAATTATTTATTGATTTTATTTTCAGCAGCAAATGGTGTGGTAAGTTTGTCAAAAATGTAACAAGGATATTATTATTTTTAAATTTAAGGCAAATTGATGCACTTTCTTTTACAGACTAATAAAAATGTTAAAAAGTTATTCTTGTAAGTTGAACTATATCTCTTTCTTTTTGTTTTATTTATGTTAACAAGGATACGATATAATGAAGAGATATACCTGTAACTATATTATAGAAAAAAGTTATAATTTATAGTTGCGGCGGAAAGTGGGTGGTGGGGGGGCGCGAATTGTTTTCTTCTTGCTCGGGGGGGGGGGGCGTAACAGAAAATAATTGAGAAGCACTGCCATAGACAGTGAGAGACATGGCCGGAATTTGATAACCCAGTTAGCTGCACTGGGAGGACAGTGACAACCTTGTGGAGAGTGGGACTCGAACCCCCAACCTTTGGATCAGCGATCTGGCGCCTTATACCACTAGACCACCACTGCCCTTTTTAAAATTATGTATGCCTATTAAAACATGTATTCAACTATCACTTGCTCACGTGAAATCGACTAAAACTCACTAAAAACATTTTTTCCCCCATTTTTCTGGCGAGTACCCTCATAAAACTAGATAAAAATAGTAGCAAACTTACTGGTTTTCGTTGCAAATTCACCGAGTTCAGTACAAGACACACTATAATCCATACACCAGAAGAACGGCCGTGAAGTCATCTCTCCATTTTGGATACCGTTTTGATATTAAAATGCCGTTTCAGTGAATAAAATAAAGGTTATAAAGATGATATGCTCATAAACAATGCAGGCTAGTTGCAAAGGAAGATCTGAAACAAGCACCGATTGGTCAGCTCGGGCTGGCACATGCAGAGTGCCCGTCACATGTTAACTTCCGGTTTACTTCCTGACTCTAGTATACCACATGTGGAATTTATCTCCAACTTTTTCTTCAATAACAGTCATTAAGTTTACTTATAAGATTGTGAATACACATAATTTCTGGAAAAGGAGAGTGAAATGGCATCTGTGATGTGTAGCAGCATTAGTATAGATGTTAAATTTGACGTGAGAATTCGGCTTTGAAGATGCCAGAATGCTTGGCGTTCTTGAAGATTATTTCGCAGGTGAGTATTTTTCTCTGCATGCAAAATTTGATTATAGAATTTTTTTGCTTATTTGATCGTGTGTAATCTTGTCTGGACTGGACATGCTGGATCGTGGGTTTAGTTTTGTACGAAAATTGGTCAAGACCTGAAAAATACTTAAATGTTTAATTCCTTTTACATATGAACAAACTGATGATGATGATGATGCCAGCTGTGTTGATGAAGATTTTGATTTTGATGTTGATGAAGAAGAGGCATCTGTTAATAAAACTGTACATGACTTGTGTTGGTGGTGAGGATATAGATCAAGATGATAAATATTGAGGGCAGAGTTGATGAAGCCAGCTGTTGAGCAGAGCTGATGATGCAAACTGTGTTGAAGAAGATTTTGATGTTGATGAAGAAGAGGCATCTGTTAATATAAGTGTGATGAGTCAGTTTTGTTGTGTTTGTGATGATGTGATCCTTTCTGTTGAGCAGGATATAGATTAAGATGGTAATGCTGAGGGCAGAGTTGATGAAGCTTACTTGTATAAAGACATCAGAGAATTTTGTGATATAGTTTTCTTAATTTCAGTGTGATTGTTTGAAACTGACAATGTTTCTAAACAATACAACATCGCTGGCCTGAACACCGTCTTTTTTTGTATCTCTCTCTCCTCTTTTATCTCTCCTTCTCCCTCCTCATTTATATCTCCTTTCCACTTCTCTTTCACCTTCTTCTTCTTCTTCTTTTACTTTCGGCTGCTCCCTTCAGGGGTCGCCACAGCAAATCATCCGCCTCCACCTCACCCTGTCCTCCGCATCTTCTTTTCTGACTCCAACGACCTTCATGTCTTCCTTCACCACGTCCATAAATCTCTTCTTCGGTCTTCCTCGAGGCCTTCTGCCTGGTAGTTCCAACCTCAGCATCCTACTGCCAATATACTCACTATCCCTCCTCTGTACATGTCCAAACCATCTCAATCTAGCCTCTCTGACTTTGTCTCCAAAACATCTTACGTGGGCTGTCCCTCTGATATACTCATTTCTGATCCTATCCATCCTCGTTACTCCCAGGGAGAACCTCAACATTTTCATCTCCGCTACCTCCAGCTCTGCCTCCTGCCTTTTCCTCAGCGCCACTGTTTCTAAGCCATACAACATCGCTGGCCTCACCACCATCTTGTACACTTTTCTTTTCATTCTTGCCGATACCTTCCTATCACACGTCACACCGGACACTTTTCTCCAACCATTCCAACCTGCCTGCACACGCTTCTTCACCTCTTTTCCACACTCTCCACTGCTCTGGATTGTTGAGCCTAAGTACTTAAAATCCTCTACCTTCCTTATCTCTGATCCCTGTAACCTCACCGTTCCTCCTGGGTCCTTGTCATTCATACACATGTATTCCGTCTTACTGAGGCTAACCTTCATTCCCCTACTTTCCAGGGCATACCTCCACCTCTCTAGATTTTCCTGTACTTGTTCTCTGCTCTCACTACAGATCACAATGTCATCTGCAAACATCATAGTTCATGGAGATTCCTGTCTAACCTCATCTGTCAGCCTGTCCATCACCATAGCAAACAAGAAGGGGCTCAGAGCTGACCCTTGATGCAGACCCACCTCCACCTTGAATTCGTTGGTCACACCGACAGCACACCTCACCATGGTCTTACATCTCTCATACATGTCCTGCACGACTCTAACATACTTCTCTGCCACTCCAGACTTCCTCATGCAATACCACAGTTCCTCTCTCGGCACCCTGTCATATGCTTTCTCCAGATCCACAAAGGCACAATGCAGCTCCTTCTGACCTTCTCTGTACTTCTCTATTAACATCCTCAAGGCAAACACTGCAACTGTGGTGCTCTTTCTTGGCATGAAACCAAACTGTTGTTCACAAATGCTGACCTCTGCCCTTAATCTTGCTTCCACTATTCTTTCCCATAACTTCATCGTATGGCTCATCAACTTTATCCCTCTGTAGTTACCACAACTCTTCACATCTCTCTTGTTCTTAAAAAATGGGCACCATCACACTTCTCCTCCATTCCTCTGGCATCCTCTCACTCTCTAAGACCTTGTTGATTGTTCTTGTCAGGGAATCTACTGCTACCTCTCCTAGACACTTCCATACCTGCACCGGTATGTCATCAGGACCGACTGCCTTTCCATTCTTCATCCGCTTCAATGCCCTCCTCACTTCACCCTGACTAATCTTTGCTACTTCCTGCTCCTTGATGGTCACCTCTTCTACTCTTTTTTCTCTCTCATTTTCCTCATTCATCAGCTCTTCAAAGTACTCTTTCCATCTTCCCAGCACACTTCTGTCATCAGTCAATACATTTCCCTCTCTGTCCTTTATCAATCTAACTTGCTGCACGTCCTTCCCATCTCTATTTCTCTGCTGTGCCAACCTGTATAGATCATTTTCTCCCTCCTTACTGTCCAACCGAGCATACAAGTCATCATACGCCCTCTTTTTGGCCTTTGACACCGCTACCTTCACCTTATGCTATGTCTCCCTGTACTCCTGTTTACTCTCTTCGGTCCTCTCAATGTCCCACCTTTTCTTAGCTAACCTCTTCCTTTGTACACACTCCTGCACTTCCTCATTCCACCACCAAGTCTCCTTATCTACTCTCCTTCCAGAGGACACACCAAATACTCTCCTACCTGTCTCCCTGATCACATTGGCTGTAGTTCTCCAGTCATCTGGAAGCACTTCCTGACCACCCAAAGCCCGTTTCAACTCCTCCTTGAAGACAACACAACACTCTTCCTTTTTCAGCTTCCACCACTTTGTCTTCTGTTCTTCCTTTGCCTTCTTCACCTTCCTTACCATAAGCATAATCCTGCACACCACCATCCTATGCTGTTTGGCAACACACTCACTCACTACTACTTTGCAGGTCTCTGACTTCCTTCAAATTACATCGCCTGCACAAGATGTAGTCTACTTGTGTGCTCCTGTCTCTTCCAAAAGTATTTACCACAGTCATTTCCATCCTTTTTGCAAAATCTACCAACATCCGTCTTTCTACATTCCTGTCCTGGATACCAAACCTGCCCATCACTTCCTCATCCCTTCGGTTTCCTGCACCAACATGTCCATTGAAGTCTGCACCAATTACCACTCTTTCACCTCTGGGGGTACTCTGCATCACTTCATCTAACTCGCTCCAGAATCTCTCCTTCTCTTCTAGCTCACATTCTGCCTGTGGGGCATAAGCACTAATAACATTGAACATCACGCCTTCAATTTCTAACTTGAGACTCATCACTCTGTCTGACACTCTTTTCATTTCTAGAACATTCCTGACAAACTCCTCCTTAAAGATGAATCCTACTCCATTTCTCTTCCCATCCACACCATGAAAAAAAACAGCTTAAACCCTGCCCCTAAACTTCTAGCCTTGCTACCTTTCCATCTGGTCTCCTGAACACACAGTACATCCACCTTCCTCCTCTGCATCATGGTAGCCAGCTCTCTGCCTTTTTCTTTCATAGTTCCAACATTCAAAGTCCCTAATTTCAGTCCTAGACTCATGCCTTTCCTCTTCTCTCTCTGCCTACGGATAGGCCTCCCGCCTCTCCTTCTTCGACGTCTTCGACCAACAGTAGTCCAATTTCTACCAGCACCCTGTTAGTTAACAGCACAGATGGCAGTCGTTGTTAACCCGGGCCTCGACCGATCTGGTATGACATTCTTTCTTGTGATTCGCATATTTTATTTGGCATTTGTTTTACGTCAGATGCCCTTCCTGAGGCAACCCTCTGCATTTATCCGGGCTTGGGACAGATGTGAGAGAGACACTGGTTTGTGCCCCCCCCCTCACTGCTGCATTGATGATTTCTCTGATCATCTCTTAATAAAACTCTTCCTAGACATGTTTTCTAAAAGTTTATATGGCTGAGGTGCATAAAAATGTTTGGTTGCAAAGGACTAAGAGGTCATTCAACATTTTCCTAAGCGTACAAAACGTATGCTGGGGGAGGGGGTAAGATGTCTGTGTACACTTTTTAATATTATAAAAATGTCAATCAATGATAATACATGTGCTTGTGAATTTTTTTTTTTGTGCGTGTACGTTTGAAACTCTCAATGTGCGATTCACCAACCACCTAAGAGCGGTACACACACAACAACAACAACAACAACATCGTTTGATTCACTCTGCTTGACATAACACCTGTGTTAACACAAAGCTTTTAAGATCTAAGGCTACGCAAGGGCGTAGGCTGGGGGCGTGCACAGGGTGCACGTGCACCCCCCTCCCCCCAGCAGGAGTTGAGTTCCGCTGGACAAGAAATGATGTGTATTCACAATCTTATAAATAAACTTAATGACTGTTATTGAAGAGAAAGTTGGAGATAAGTTACGCATAACTAGAGTCAGGAAGTAAACCGGAAGTTAACGTGTAACGGGCACTGCTTATGTGCACGCCTGCGCTGACCGATCAACAAACATAATATCAGTAAGCAATAATAGCTGAACACTGTCAATCAAACAAAGTGCGAATGTGAGAATAAAGCAGTTTGTTAGTCCCGCCTCCGGCTCCTGCACATGTGTTAGAACACAAACATTGACACACAGAGAATGAATGGATTAAATGATCATAATCCATCCAGCCTGGAGCTGCAGCCTCATGCTCAGTACTTTTATAAAATTAATATTATGTTTTTGTGCTGTAAATATGTATTAATATTTGTTTGTGCCTTTGAATAGATAAATAATTTTACCTCAATTTAGAAATGTATGTCGCACATGTACCTGCAGATGTAGTTTGAAATATATTTGAGAATGTTTTTGGTTGAACTATAATATTTGATTCATCTTATGAGAGTAATAGATGAATCGTCTTCTACTGAAAAACTGCGTGTTGTTGGCGTGAGATTCCATGTTGTTTATATCCGATAATATACTGTGATGTGCATGCACTATATTTCATGTGGTACTTTGTACCAACCCAGTGACGTCATGGTAACTTTGTGTAGGCGGGCACTTAGCAATGACGGCTTTCAGGTTGATAACTTATACGACAAACACATAAAAGAAAACCGCTGTGTGTGCAGTGGTTTATTAATGAATACTACCCAACCCGGTATCAGCTGCTGAAACATCAGAAGGCAGCTGATCACAAACTGAAGCGTGGTCATCCAAAAGCCAATGACCAATAAAAAATGCAGACATTGAGTTATATTTTAACATCAAATAATATTATTAAAAACAAATGTCATAATATTAAGATTAAAGCAGGTGTCGTTAAAAAGAATTACAGTAAAACCTCCGCTGACGAACGCTTAAGCTCACAAACTTTTCGCCTCAAGAACATTAAATTTGCGAGCATATAGTCTCTGCTGACGAACTAGTTTTCGGCGGACGAATCAAACCACGCGGTCGAACAGCGCCACGGTGGCGGCCACGAGAAGCTGACGCACGCTCACGGCGTCACAGTTCGTCACCCCCTTTCTTTGAGTGCGGAAGTGGTTTGTGTTTGCTAGACATTTTGGACCATATTGAGTGTACTTTTGCTATTATGGGACCGAAAAAGACCCCACCACAGGCGGAGATCATTGAAAAACACGAACGAGGTGTGCGTTTGTGTGACTCAGCGTCCCAGTACCAGTACGCTAAGTCTACCACCATCCTTAAGAACAAGGAAGCTATTAAGGGTGCGTGTGTGGCTAAGGGCGTTTCCAAACAGTAGGCGTTTCCAAACACTCCTTCCAAACAGTAAGTCCCTCCCACCCTCCTCCTCCCCCCACTCCATTCCATCAAGCCATCAACTACCATCACAAAGGTAAATAAAACCACTTTATTATACAGTACAGTTTATTTCTTTAATTACAATACAATAGCACATTTATTATACATAAAATAAGGTATATTTTTGTGTAGTTTTAAGGCTTATTTAGTAGAAAATTATGTTTTATGGGGACCTGGGAACGGATTATTCTCATTTTAATGGTTTCTTATGGGAAATAAATGTTCGGAAGACGAACTTTTCGCCTCACACACACTTTCTGGGAACCAATTATGTTCGTGAGCTGAGGTATCACTGTATTTCAAAGTAAACATTTTTATTGATTTCCTTATTTGACTGGTGTATAAAAGAAGTATTGATCAAGGAAATACATTGATTTGTTTTATAAAAGAGGTTTGACCATTGTTTTGTTTAATATCTTATGAAAAAAATCCTGCAGAGATCATCAACATTTATTTGTACGCTTTCGGGGGGTCAAAAAAGCGTACTCTCGGTACGCTTGGGAAAATGTTGAACCGCCCCTAATGATCTTGGAAGAAGGGCAATCTTTGTGGTAATTTTTCTGTAAAACGTCTTTTGTAATTTTTAGTCGAATGCTGACACAAGAAATAGCATAGCTCGTCAGTTTTCAAGGTATTGACAAACTTTTTGCTGCATTTTGCAGCTTTGGGCCTCCTCTGTCTGAATGTAAAAAGCTCATTTTTCATTTTTGGATACAAGAGCCTACCTTCGGTGAAGTGACTCATTAATTTACATACAGGTACACAGACAAAACATCTGGCACCAAATTCAAGTGTGCATTTGAATTTGGGTTCTGCTGCCATTACCTCTGAACATTAAATCCTTAACTGCTAGTGGAAACCATCACTAGACACAAACCCATTTCAGAGAGAAAAAGCATCACACGTGGAGAAATCAATGATTAAATACATTGTTTAAAAGTGTGTCCAATTACCTTTGGCCTGGGAACAAGGGAAGAAAACTTTGCTGGGTGCACTCTGCCCTTGCCCAGACTCAGCAGAGATGGGCATCAGTCTCCCTGTGACCTTAATTATGATTAAATGGCTAAGAAAATGAAGAATGAATGAAGAAAGAAGGAAGGGCCTCATATAAGCTCAAAGAACTTTGAGGTTTAATTGAATTTCCTTTATATAGTCATAAACTCCATCAGTGTACAAATATTTATGATCCAGACTGTATTTTTAATGATGTTTGTGGACTGTACCTGTTCTGCTGGTAAAACACCTCACACGCAAAATACGCAAAAGCAGTGTGAGCTCAAGCTGGAGCAGTGATGGTGAGGATGATGATGGTGGTGGTGGTGGTGAAAGCTTCCTTTTTGTCTGACAGAACTGTTTTGTTCTTTAAATAAACATATGAGGTATAATATGATCAGGGGCAGTGGTAGTCTAGTGGTATAGGGCGTTGGATCGCTGATCCAAAGGTTGGGGGTTCGAGTCCCACTCTCCACAAGGTTGTCACTGCCCCCCCCCCATGTTTGTCACCGTCTATGGTGAGAGGTTGATGTAAAAGAACCATTGCTGACTTTTGTACAGAGTAGCTGCAAAGTCGTCAGCGTGTTTCTGTCCCTTGCTAAAAAAGGGTTGTGACAGGAAGGGCATCCGACGTAAAAACCTCTGCCAAATCAAACGTGTGAATCAGATGATTCGCTGTGGCGACTCCCGAGTAAAAGGGAAAAAGCCGAAAGGAAGACAGACAGACAGGTATAATATGATCACAGGACTGAGTTTGATGCAGAGGTCTGGACTGAAACACACAACTTCTGGTCCTTCTGTATTTATTCACAGGCAACCAGCACTAAACGCTTTATCACACAAAATTTTACTATAGACACAACCTTCAACAAACATGCACCATCTGAGAGAGAGAGAGAGAGAGCGAGAGCACACACAAGAGAGTGCAGGCGAGAGAGAGCTGGATGGATGAGTGTGTGGATCTGTGCCGCTCCCTTCATTCATTTTCTGTAACCACTTAATCCTAATTATGGTCACGGGGAGGCTGACGCTCATCCCAGCTGACTCTGGGCAAGGGCAGAGTACACCCTAGATGGCTCACCAGGCCATCGCAGGGCAGAAACATGCTGACGGCTCTGCAGCCTACTCTTTACGAAAGTCAGAAATGGTTCTTTTACATGAAAATGAGACACAGTCACCTTTGATAACCCAGTTCGTGCACTGAGGGGGACAGTGACAACCCGTGGAGTGTGTGGCTTGGACCCTCAACCTTAGGATCAGTGATCCAGCACCTTACCACCAGGCCATCATAGCCCATGCCGCTCCCTTATTGGAGGCAAAGCTGAAATGCTTTACTTCCCTTTACTTCTTCACTTAGAAAGTGTGTTGACACCAGCACTGCTTCAACACCACATTCTGATGTAGCGCCGTGTCTGTCCTGCCTCGTAACGACAACAATCTTTGGGTCATGTGGGTTTAAACCATAGAGCTCAGTGTGAAAGAGAGTAACTCTTGTTTGAAACCTGTTTCATTAGGGAGACCTAAAAACACTGACTATTTCTGCTTAATGTCATTAAAGCTCCAGGAGTTGGTGTGGTGGGAGCGGATGGTGACAGGGCAGCTCATGGGCACTACCAGCATTAACATCAGTATGTTCATATGAAAACAGCTGTGTGATGAGACCATCAAAAAGCATCACACAAAGTCTCCCATATCACACATTAACAACGTAACCTACTCAAAGTGATCTATCTACTCTCGCTACAAGCAGAGTGTTGTGTGGATTAGAACACAACCACAGGCAGATCCTATAATAACTGGAACCTCATCCTCAGCAGTGCAGCACAACTACCGGCTCTGATTAACCTTCATGTACAGCAGTGATGTCACCAAATTGTTTGAGGTGTTTTAGAGAGTTGGGACAGAGCCTTGAAGAGACTGGAACACACACCCAACATGGCAATGAGATTGGCTGTGTCCCAAACGCCATTCGAATATGCTAAATATAGTTTATCTGAACAGTCCAGCATCACAACTGACTACAACGGAGGACAAGTTTTTAATTGCACTGCTAAATTCATGGTGGAGTGGTTAGCACGTCCGCCTCACAGATGGTTTTGGGGTCAAGTCCCAGGGTTGGATATTTCTGCGTAGTTTGCATGGTTGTGTGGGTTTATTCTGGGTACTCCAGTTTCCTCACACAACCCCGAAGACATGTACATTAAGCAAATGGGTTGTTCAAATTGATCCACAATGCGAGTTTGGATTTGTGTTGCCCTGCAGGGGTGTACCCCACCTCTGCCCAATATCCCCTGAGAGACAGCCACCCTAGGAGGTTTAAGTGATTCAACCAATCAATAAGTGAATGAGTGATTATTCCATCTTGAATTCTTATGGCAGACTGGAATACAGCCAAAGTGGGTTATTAAACCATGATTAATACACACCTGTATCATATCAAAGCGTTCAATATAAATATTCCATACAAAGGAGTGTGGCTTACTTTCAAGCTCTTCTTTCTCAAAGTTAGTGTGGATGGTGGAGCTTGTCTTCCCCAAGTCCACTACAGCTTCGTCATCATTCCCCTGTGAGAGAGAGAGAGGAGGGGGCAAAAACATGATTTAGTGATGAGTCTCTTCATACGGAAACTGATTATTTTTCAAAGGCAGCAGCACATGTTCAGGTGTTTGATTTTTCAGCAATTAACCAACTAGCTACTATTTATATTTCCCAAGAAAATATAGTGGTGCCTTGATCTACAAAATTAATCTGTTCTGAGGGCAAGCTCGTAAGTCAAAATGTTTGTTAGATAAAACAAAAAATCCCATAGGAAATAACAGAAAACCAATTAATCCCTTCCAAACCCCTCCCAAACTTATATAACCTGCATAAACACATATTTGACCCAATATATTTAAGATGAACATGTAAAAACATAAATGCATGTACATTAACATTAATAATACATAATAATTAATAATAAAACAAGAACAAACAAGTCAACTAACCCTTCCCATCATCGACTCCAGCAAAGATGTCACGTGGGCAGGCATGAGTTGGTGCATAGCAGAGAAGACTTTTGTGCGTGTGCACATTACGAATGCCAGCAAGGAAAGGCTGGTGGTGAGCTCCCACAAGGCCAGTGCTTCTCAAATAGTGGGGCATGAAGTGTAATGCCGGGGGGGGGGGCGTATGACCCTGAGGAACATGCTTTTTTGCCTTAGTGTACTAGAATTAACCCCATCAGATCCATACATGCCGTTTCCCCCCCAAACTGAAGCACATGGCAGTACACACTTTCTGTATGCTACCACAATTTCACTTCAGTGGAATTACAAGGATCGGACTTGTTCCAGCATGACTATGACCCTGGGCACAAACTCGGCTCCACAAAGACACGTAGCATGTCTCAAATCCTGCACTTGTGTATTTATCCTTGATATTGGGAGTGGATGACAGCATTCACACTGAAAAGAAAAACTCTATACAGTGCACTGGGGTATCTGAATGAGGACCTCAAACAGTTAAAGTGTTGGGTGTGTAATGCTGCACACTTCTCACCTTCATCCTCAATGTTCATTCACCATCATGACCATGTACCAAAGGGAGCGGAGTGAGGGGAGGGGTGGTGTTTGGGGGGGTGGGTAAAATGAGGCGAAGCAACATTTACCTCGAATTTATTTTGCTCAGTTTATTACAAATTGGTGGTAAAAGCTGAAAATTATTCTATTAAATATTCTTTTCATTTAATGTCAGGGTTCTAGTGATAAATACCTACCTGCATGCCTCTCAAAAAACCGGATTAATTCACTTTACAAAAAAAACTTTTTGACTCATCAGCATGTTTATGTCATACTGCATATTCACCCCTTATCTCCTCTCTTGCGCGCTGTCTCTCTCGCTCTCTCTCTCCCTCCCTCCCTCCCTCCCTCTCACTTGTCTTTCTCCATATGTCTGTCAGTCCCTCCATTATTCTCTACGTATGAGAGAAATGATCACAGAACATTCACACAAACTCTGCGATGCAGTGCATCGGTACCACATTACTGACCCAAAGGTGACCAACTCTCATGTCTTCCAAAGCCTTTATGCGTTTAAGATTACAGACGCTCCCCGACTTGCGTTTTTAATTGGTTCCGGACGGCCGAACGCAAGTTGAAAGTGAACACAAGTTGTTACAGTGACGTATGACGCTCATACTGTACTATACATCCATAAATACCATTACCGTATCTCATAAAACACCCCTAAATCAATTATTATAAACATAACATTGTAAAATAATCTCAAATAATAATATCAACATTAATTTAAAATAAGTCACTTATTTATACCGAGTCACTTTACATGAAGCTGAAAACAGCCAATCAACGCTTACAATATGTGAGGCGCTCAATACCGAAAGTAGTGTACTTGCGAAAGTAGTGTACTTGCTGTGGGTTATACAGACTTCCGGTCTTTCAAGTGCACAAGGGTGCCGTTGAACTCGTTTAGAACACAGCCTGCACTGATGTCAAGCCCAGCAAAGCGGAGAGTTCTTTTATACAAGTAAGTAAGTAAATTTTATTCAAGAGATGCATACAAAGAATAAGTACAAATCCTAATGAATATTAATATAAAAATAAGTATACACTCTTAGGATTTAGCAAGTCGGGGAGCATCTGTATAGCGAAGCTCCATACTTACGCAAATGTCAGCTCGATTTTGTTGTGTCGCATGTGTCCACATAGGTAACTCGGCATGCACATGACACCGCTATCAACACCAACTGCACATGCACTTCACAGAAAATGTTCTTGTCTAATTTGTCTTATCTTCTTCAGAAAAAATAAGTTTGGACTACCACCGAAAAACTTTATTAAAAATAATTGCAAATATTTTCAACACCCCCTCCTTGAATCGCCACCTTATCATGGTGGAGGGGTTTGGATGTCGTAATGATCCGAGGGGCTATGATGTCCGAGGCATTATACCCCTGGTAGGGTTACCCAAGGCAAACAGGTCCTAGGTGAAGGTACAGACAAAGTGCAGTTTAGAAGACCGATATGCCAAATAAAAGAAAGGCAAGGACACAGTTTCACACGGGTCACCGGGCCTCCCTTGGAGCCAGGCCTGGGGACGAGGCTTGAAGACAAGAGCGTGGTGGTCAGGCTTCTGCCCATGGAGTCCAGCGAGGCCCAGCCCAAAAAGGAGACACGACTCCGCCCTCCCATTAACCCACCACCTGTGGGAGGGTCTATAGGGGTTGGGTGCAATATGAGTTGGGTGACAGCTGAAGGCGTGGGTTCTGTCAGACCAATCCTCGGCTACTGACTGACTCTGGGTACATGGAATGTCACCTCTCTGATGGGGAAGGAGCCTGAGCTGGTGCGTGAGGTAGAGAGATACCGACTAGATATAGTCAGACTCACCTCAACGCATAGCTTGATCTCTGGAACTATCCTCGAGAGGCTGGACCTTATTTCATTCTGGAGCTGCTCATGGGAAGAGGCAGCGAGCCAGTGTGAGCATCCTTGTCCCCCCCCCCATCTTGGTGCCCACACGTTGGGGCTCTCCTCGGTCAACGAAAAAGTACCTTCCCTCTGTCTTTTTTTTTTTTTTTTTTTTTTTTTGGGGGGCAGGTCCTAACTTATTTGTGCTTATGCACCAAATGACAGTTCAGAGTATTTCTTGGAGTCTTTAGGGAGGGGTGTTGAAGAACATTCCCCCAGGAGACTCACTCATTCTCACCTCTCCAGTCTGAACCCAAATGGTGTTTCACTGCTCGACAAACTAACAAGCACAGAAGTCTATCACGAACACTATGTTTAAACATAAGGGTGTCCATAAGTGCACTTGGCACCAGGACACCCTAGGTCGCAGTTCAATGATCGACTTTGTAGTGGTATCATCGAACTTGCAGCTGCATGTTCTGGACACTCGGGTGAAGAGGGGAGCTGAGCTGTCAACCAGTCACCATATGGTGGTGAGCTGGCTCCGATGGCAGGAGGCCGCCCTCCAGACCTGGCAGGCCCAAGCGTGTAGTAGGTGTCTCCTGAGAACGTTTGTCAGAGTCTCCTGTAAGAGAGGCCTTTAACTCCCATCTCAGGCAGAGCTACAACCACGTTCCGAACAAGGTGGGTGACAAAATCTGAAATGGGCCATGTTTCGTACCTCTATTGCTGAGGCAGCAGCCCATAGCTGTAGCCAGAAGGTTATTGGTGCTTGTTGTGGCGGTAACCCCAGAACCCGGTGGTGGAGACCTGCAGTGAAGGGAGTCATCCAGCTGAAAAGGGAGGCCTATTGGGTCTCATTGGCCTGGAGAACTCTGGAGGCAACAGACAGCTACCGGCAGGCCAAACATGCTGCAGCTGAAGCAGTCACAGATGCAAAATCTTTGGCATGGGAGGAGTTTGGTGAGGGCCTGGAGATCGACCATCGCTTGGCCTCAAAAAAGATTCTGGACCACCATCTGATGCTTCAGGCAGGGGAAGCAGTTTACAGTACTGTTTACAGTAGAAGTTGGGAGCTGCTCATCTCGACTGGGGATGACGTCGGGAGGTGGAAGGAATACTTCAAGGACCTACTGAATCCCACCAACATGTCCTTTGTGGAGGAGGAAGACCCTGGGAGTTTGGGTGAGGGTCTGCCCATCACTGGAGCTGAGGTCACTGAGGTAGTCAAAAATATCCTCAGTGGTCAGGCTCTGGGGGTGGAGATCTTCCCTGAATATCTCAGGGCTCTGGATGTTGTAAGACTGTCTTGGGTGAAATGTCTCTGCAACATCACATGGTCATCGGGGGTGGCTGGATTGGCCAACCGGGGTGGTCGTCCCCTTTTTTAAAAAAGGGGACCCGGAGGGTGTGTTCCAACTATCATGGAATCACACTCCTCAGCCTGCCCAAGAAAGTCTACAGCATGTATGCATGGATGTATGTATGCAGGAGTACTAGAGAGGAGGATCCGACCGATAGTTGAACCTCGGATTCAGGAGAAACAATGTGGTTTTCGTCGTCCTGGCCATGGCACCAATTCTATACGCTCCACAGGATCTTGGGGGGGGGGGGGGCATGGGAGCTTGCCCAACCTGTTCACATGTGTTTTGTGGATTTGGAGAAGGCTTTCGACCATGTCCTTGGGGCTATCTTGTGGGGTGTGCTCTGGGAGTATGGCGTTCCAGACGCTTTGTTACGAGCCATTCAATCGCTGTATCACCGGAGCCAGAGTTTGGTTCTTATTAGGAACAACAGGTCAAATTCATTTCCGGTGAGAGTTGGAGTCTGTCAAGCCTGTCCTTTGTCACCGATTCTGTTCATAATTTTTATGGACAGAATTTCTAGACGCAGTTGAGGGGTTCTGGTTCGGTGGCCATCGGATCTCGTCTCTGCTTTTTGCGGATGATATCGTCGTTTTGGCTTCATCAAGCTGGGGCCTCCAACTCTCATTGGAGCGTTTCGCAGTCGAGTGCGAAGCGCCCGGGATGAAAATCAGCACCTCGAAGTCCAAGGCCATGGTTCTCAATCAGACAAGGGTGGAATGCACCCTCCAGGTCAGGAATGCGGTCCTGCCCCAAGTGGAGGAGTTTAAGTATCTCAGGTTCTTGTTCACGAGTGAGGGAAGGATGGAGTGGGAGATCGACAGACAGATCGATGCAGCCTCTGCTGTAAAGCGGAGCCTGTACCGGTCAGTCGTAGTGAAGATGGAGCTGAGCCGCAAGGCAAAGCTCTCAATTTACTCGTCGATCTACGTTACATCCCTCACCTAAGGCCACGAGCTTTGGGTAGTGACTGAAAGGACAATATTGCGGATACAAGCAGCTAAAATGAGCCTCCTTCACCAGGTGGCAGGGCTCTTATCTTCGAGATAAGGTGAGACGCTCAACCATCCGACAAGAGCTCAGAGTATTGAGAGGGGCCAGTTGAGGAGGCGCGGGAATCTGGTCAGAATGCCTCCCGAACGCCTCCCTGGTGTGGTGTTTCAGGTATGTCCAACCGGGAAGAGACTTCTGGGTTGAACTAGAACCTGCTAGAGGGACTGTCTCTCGATTTGACTGGGAATGCCTCGGTGTCCCCCTGGAAGAGCTGGAGGAAGTGGCTGGGGAGAGGGCTGTCTGGACCTCAATGCTTAAGTTGCTGCCCCTGCGACCCAACCCCAGAATAAGATCATAATGATGCTTTTCTAAGCTTTTAGGCAGTGCCAAAATATTTATATTACATATATTCAATAATTATGAAATCAATCTACTGTTTCACACATGGATTTCTGAGAGTTGGAAAGTGCAAGTTCAAAATAAGTGATACATGTACTTCAAGTCAGTCAAAAATTCATCATTTTATTTATATTATTGTAAAATAATAGATCTTTGCATTTTGAAGATCTCTGTAATGATGTCAAGTAAAAAAAGGTAAAAATACCTACATCCCACCCATATTTTCCCATATTTTCCTCTCTCTCTCCACTTTACTGAAATTGTGGTTGAAGGGAATACAGGGATCCCTCACTTTCCGTGGTTATTTTGGACAGAGATCCCCACGCGACCATTGAAATCCCTGAAGTAGGATCACCCCTGACCCTGACTGCGGTATAGGTACATGTATATGTGTATATAAAATCAATAAATACATATTCAATGCTATAAATATTTATAACAATTAAACATTTAAAAAAATAACATAAGATGTAAATAAAATATAAATACAGATGCTCTCCAGCTCACCAACATTTGTTTTGCAAACATCTGGAGATACTAACAAAGCTGTCCAAGGTCGAAAGTGAAAATGAAATTGAAGAACAAGTAGAAATGGAATAAATAGAAATGGAATAAAATCTACAGAAAGATAGATCATAAATATAAGTATGAAATATGATGAAACATTATCCTGAGGTACACTTAATAAATACTAGGCTCCGGTAGAGAGGGGCGTGGCTGCGCAGACTCTCACACACACAGATGCAACAATGTACAGTATCCAGATTTGATGGGAGATTTTGGGTTGTTATGTTGGTTTAGGGTGGGTTTTTTTTTTTTGCATAATTGGCCTTGTTTTTGTGATATTTTCCTTAACTTTTTCACATATTCTTCCTTAATTTCCTTATTTGATATATATGTCTGTCTTTCTTTCGGCTTTTTCCCTTTTTTACTTTCCCTTTTTTTGGAGTCACCACAGCGAATCATCTGATTCACACGTTTGATTTGGCAGAGGTTTTTACGTCGGATGCCCTTCCTGTCACTCAACCCTTTTAGCGCGGGACAGAAACACGCGACTTTGCAGCTCCTCTTTACGAAAGTCAGCAATGGTTCTTTTACATCAACCTCTCACCATAGACAGTGAGAGACATGGCCCGCCTTTGATAACCCAGTTAGCTGCACTGGGGGGGACAGTGACAACCTTGTGGAGAGTGGGACTCGAACCCCCAACCTTTGGATCAGCGATCCAGCGCCCTATACCACTAGACCACCACTACCCCTGTGTATGTGTGTGTGTGTGTGTGTGTGTGTGTATATATATATATATATATATATATATATATATATATTTATATTTATTTATTTATTTAAACCGCGAAGCACTGTAGCCGCATTAATTGATGCGTGAAGTAGCGGGGGATCACACCTGTACTCAGAACACAGGCTGAGAAAAGGACTAAACTCCAGAACCTCTGACCCAAAGCTCTGTGAGGTTCGTATGGCATGTTATCAGCAAACTAAATTTAAAATGACACTTCATGTCCGGTGTACTGTATTTCACTTTATAGCGTCGTTAGTAACGCGCTTCAACCCACGACACACACCGAGTTCCACTGCGCAGGCTCAGACACCGAGCGCATGCGCAGTGTCACCGCACACCACTGACACTACAAACTACAGATAGGTCGGAGGCGCTTTAGGAGATGTGAAACGTGTTCATCTGTCCTCTCTCTCTCTCTCACTCTCTCTTTTTCCTTGCTAAAGAACCCATTATCACAAAGCACACGCATTCCTCTCTTTTCAGGGTTTTCAGTTTGGACTGTAGTTCCGGAAAGTCTGTTTCTGTCAAGAAAACCCACACGAGCTCACAGCTAAAACTCACCAACACTTCACAAACTACACGAACAAAAAGTTTCATCGGGCGCTTACTGTGGTTAGCAAAGGTTTCATCTGCTCGCTGATCTCTTCCTCCATGTGTTCAGATGTGAGGTGCACTTCTTTCTTCCGTCTGATCTGAATAGGATAATTTTCTCTCTCTACTCGCTTCTGCCCCCTTCCCTCACAACAGCCCTCGTTATTAAATGTGGCAGTCAGGCCACGCCTCTTCTGCGTGAGTGACAGGCTTTCTGGCCGTCTGGTCGCACGCGATAGGTCTCGAGGGTCTACGCGTGTTCTTTTGTGATGTCACCTGGGGGTGTGCATATTAATAAGGGGGAGTGGTTAGGAATTCGGAACTATGGTTGTGAGCAGGAAGCAGTGAGATGTTCGACAGGAGGTATGTGTGTGAAGAAAAATAAAACCTGTGATTTCCTCATAAGTTCAACTTTTCCTGAGTGTCATCATCTCTCAATCTCCATTTACTCCTTCCTCTTCCTCACGAGTTCTTTCACCTGGATCCTGGCAATCCCTGGATTCATCATCATTATTATTGCTGTTGTTAATAATAATATTATAATAATAATAATAATGATATTTTCCTCATACAATCAATAAACTTTCACAAGTTATCAGGTTTAAAATGTACTACACATACCTTTTTATGAAAATTATATCTAATCAGTTATTCAACAAAACTGTGTGTGAGAGAGCGAGCGTGTGTGTGTGTGTGTGTGTGTGTGTGTGTGAGAGAGAGAGAGAGAGAGAGAGAGAGAGATGAATTAATAGTAAGATGTGAAACAGTTGTAGAGTTCTGTAGGGTTCGACATCAGACTTTCAGGGTTCTCTCAGAGGAACAAATCAAGGAATCATTCAAGCCTCGAGATGAATCCTGTTCTATAGACCGCAGTTGTGTATTCATTTTCAGTCTCATTCTTCATTCCACATTGGAACATTTTCACACGTTTCACTGATTTCAAGTGCAGATCCAAACAATAATAAAAAAAAACTTTTCAAAAGTGAAATCTATTTGAGTTTGTGAGCCTGTGAGAGCGTGCATGTGTATGAACGTGTGTGTGTGTGTGTGTGTGTGTGTGTGTGTGTGTGTTAGAGTGCAAGTCTTTTTTTCCTTTCGGCTGTTCCCTTTTTCAGGGGTCACCACAGTGACTCGTCTGATTCGGACATTTTGATTTGGTTCATAGGTTTTTAGGTCGATGCCCTTCCTGACACAACCCTTTAGCGAGGGACAGAACCACGCTGACGGCTTTGCGGCTCCTCTTTACGGAAGTCAGCAATGGTTCTTTTACATCAACCTCTCACCACACACAGTGAGAGACATGGCCCGCCTTTGAGAACCCCGTTAGTGCACTGGGGGGATGCAGAGCGTGTGTGTGTGTAAGTATGAGTGTGAATGCGTGTGTGCGCGTGTGCGTGTGCGTATGAGATGTGAGTGTATGCGTCTTCTTTTCCTTTCGGTTGTTCCCTTCAGGGGTCGCCACAGCAAATGATCTGCCTCCATCTCACCCTATCCTCTGCATCTTCTCTTACTTTAAATACCTTCATGTCGTCCTTCACCAAACCATCTCAATCTAGCCTCTCTGACTTTGTCTCCAAGACCTCTGACATGTGCCGTCCCTGTGCTGTCCTCAATAGAAGAAGAGTGTATGTGTAAGTATGAGTGTGAATGTGTGTGTGTGTGTGTGTGTGTGTGTGTGTGTGAGGTGTTATGCAGTAGATTTGTGCTTTTCACATGTGGAACATTGGGTTAGAGGTGAACTCAGACTCGGAACAGCTTTATTTCACACTGCAGGACATTTAATCGAATTTCAATCTCACATTACTCAGTCACGCACACGCACACCCTCACCCACCTCCGAGAGGTGGAGCACAGGCAGGACGTGAGAACTGCTCGAGTTATTTTAATTCTGTTTATCAAGTTAAACTTTATGGATGTTCTTTATTTCTCAGGATTTCCATAATCACATCCACCTCACAGCAAGAAGTTCATGGGTTCGGGTGCCAGGCTCAGCAGCGCTGCTTCCACGTCGAGTTTACATGTTCTCACTATGCTCGACTGAGTGTCCTTCAGGTATTTCGTTTTCCTCCCACAGTACAAAGATAGGCACAGTAAGATACCTGGCTGTTCCAGATTGCCCATGTGACTGTTCTGGCCCAATTACTGTTACCCGGAGTTGGCTGAGATAGGCTCCAGCCCCCTGGCAAATCTAGTAGGATAAATCAGTTCAAAGAAGGAAACAAACACTGTGAGAGAGAAAAACCCAGAGGTCCACATTTTGAGAGTCTCAGACATGCAGAATGACAACAATGTGACAAGGCCACACCCACTCCTATTACATTATTTCTTTCATGTCTGTAGCAAAAACTGAGAGCAGAGAACTGAAAAAAATAGGGGGAAAAAACTCACACAGAGAGAACCCTGAAACTGTCCATCCATCATCAGTGATCTTCAGTGCACGTGCACACACACACACACACACACACACACACACACACACACACACACACACACACACACACACACACAGGAATAAATCAGCACAAGAGCAGTCTGTTAGAAAGTTGTGTTTTGTTTTTTTTTAACAGACAAACAAGCAGTAGCACTTCACTGCGTGACTGACGCCGCTTCCATCACAACTCTTTTATTTTACCATCGAAGCAGTTGAGGGCCGTTGCTTAAGGACCCCAGCAGTGGCAGCTTGCAGGTATTGGGACAAGAACCCCCAACTTTCTGGTCTGTACTACAGAGCCTGATATAAAACTTTTCCCACTGCATTTTTTAAATCTGCAAACATTATTAATGTGTTTACAGTGGTACCTCACTTTACGAAATTAATCTGTCCCAGAGCCTTTTTCGTAATCTGCATTTTGCGTAAACTGAACAACATTTTACATGTTAAAACGTGTGATTTGTTCCAAGGCTCCCAATGCTACGCCCTAAACCCTTTAAATATGATAAAAGTACACCAATTTTGTATGAAACGTGTTAAAAGTAAAAGAAAATGATTTACCTTTGTTTAAATCTCTCGAACCACCCATGCGATGCTTTAAAGTCCGGGGGTTGCTGGTCTGAAGAACCCCCACCCCCCCTTCACGGGGTCCTTAAATATGGCGGTTGCTTTTTCCAAAATAATCGCCTGCATCACTGTATCGCCGCTTTTAATGCCTCCTTCTGCTTCAATATCGACCCGATTGTAGAGGGGTTTGGGCCGTACTTCTTTGTGATTTCACTCAACCGCATCCCACTTTCATATTTTTTAATCATCTCCTGTTTTACTTTTATTGATAACGGAGCCCGCTTCTTCTCTTCAGTCTCACTGGGAATCACTTTCTTGGGCTCATGATTAATAAGGAAAAATAACGCTGCAATAAGCACACTCAAAAAAAAAACCTCACAAAACTACAGTACAACCGTCCTTCACGTGTGTTGAACAATGGGTCGAAGGCACACGAAAAGCATGGGTATAGTACTGTATTATGGAGATTCAGCTCCCTCCTAGCCAATGGGAGGCCAGCGGGGCAGGGTTTGATTTGATTGATTAACTGTTTTGGGTTTTTAAACCCGAGCCTAGCGGCTCATCAGGCCGGTGCTTATCCCCGGTTTCCGTAGCGTGAAGCGATCAGGAGTTGAACTCCTCCTGGATGGGACGCTAGTCCATCGCAGGTTACCCTCCCAGTATATTTTTACTGGTACCCATTTATACTGCTGGGTGAACAGAGGCACACTTGTGGTTGAGACCTTGCCCAGGGGTCTTAGCATAGTAAGGGTCTCAGTGGGATTTGAACTCACAACCTCCCGATCATGAGCCCGACACTCTAACCACTACACCACCGGCTCCACTTGGGGTGTTGGGAGACAACCAATGGGAAAGCAACTCATGCATTGTTTGAATGGCGCGTTTGAATTTTTAAGATGGCGCTTTCGTAATGTGAACTTGTTTCATATCCAGAGACAAAAATTTTAGGAAAATGCGTTTTGTGATCTGTATTTTTCATTTGGTGAGACTTTCGTAAAGTAAGGTACCTCTATTTTATAAAAGTCAATTGGAGCACCGGGTTCTCGACAAATCCGTGTAGACCATGCCCCCTCACCCTTCTCTCCACCAATCAGAGCACACCAAAGAGTCTGGTACGAGTCTGATGCGATTTCCATGTTGGATTTGTGACGGTTTGATGCGCATCAGTATTTCGCTCGGCCTGATGTCTCGGCAAGTGTCTTCAGCACTTCCTGCGCGAGATGCTCACTGTAGTGGTTAATCTTGTGATGTCCAGGCATCCAGCCAAGAAGGAAGCGGTGAAAATCGGTCCATGCAAAAGCAAACATGCGTCTCCACTCGTCCTCCAGCTCGGAGAACTTTTCTTGCTCTTTCTTTGGCACTGCAGCTTTCAGCTCAGAAAAATAAAAGTCCAGATAATCTGGAGCTTTTTCCTCACACTCAAACTCATCCAAGCAGCTTCCCAAGAAGTAGATGACGTCCTTCATGCCACAGCCGCCTCCTACGTACTGGAAGTCCACGGCAGCGACACGAGTGCCGTCTTTAGAGAAGCAGAAATTGGCCAGTTTGGCATCTCCGTGTAGGATGGTTTTAAAGCGGCAGTTGTTCAGAACAGTATTGATCTCCGGAGCAGCTGCTTTCAGCCTCTTGTCTGTCATGGCTCCCAGCTCATCGGGACGCGTCTCCAAGTGCCAGTACGTCCCGATGGGCCACAGGCCGTGGGCAGGCATTCCAAGGAAAAGCCCGTGGAAGTTAGCTAGCCATTGGAGGCAGGTTTTAATCTCGCCGTGTCTCACGCTCGTCCTTCTCTCTGGGAACCCAGACATGTCCAGATCCTCCAGCACCATCAGCTGTTCCTCACCAAAGGACTGAGCCGCAAGGCATACTGGGATACGGCAGCGCTCATTGGTGCTGTAGTTTTTGTACCAGTGTGTCTCCACCTGATAGGACCGGACTTTGCGACGGTGAGAAACCTCAGTGTCCTGGAACTTTTTAGGAAGCGTAACATGTTTAATGACGACTGAGGAACGCTCACAGCCCTGCAAGTGAACCCGTACAATCCGACCGTAACCACTCCACAGAGCCTGGATTTCACAGCCGACACGCAGACGCTCCGCTGCTGTGGCCCGTAGGATCAGATCCTGATGTTCCTGCTTCATCCTGAAAAGAAACACCATGAAGTCTTGAACAAAGAACAAACAGCACAACATGTGATCACATCTCTTCTATAAGTCAGGTTCATGTCCCAGCACGAATCACACCAGCTTCATCAAGGAACTCAATCAGAACAAAACCAACCCAAACTCCTCAGTGTGAGCAAGGTCAAAAAGTCACAAAAAAATAACCATGAATTTCAAAAGCCTCCAATTTCACCTTTGATTTTATCACTGAAATGAGGTTCAAAAAAGAATTTCTTAACGTGAAGTAATAAAGATTTATTTGTAAATCAACATCTACAAACCTGCCGCGCCATAAATAACCGTAACTCAATAAATACAGTAAGAACTTCCGGTGTTGTGTTTTATCGTGAACTGCTGATATGTTCTGGATCCAACAGCTTCCTGTCGCGTCGATATGAAAAGGTGTCCGATGATATGCCTGATTAATGAGTGGCGTTTCTGGGAAATTTGTGGATCATAATAATAATAATAATAATATTTTCAGAAAACAACAGTGAAAATATAGGTTACTAATGATTAAGGGTAAATGGTTCCAAAAAATGTAAATATTTAACTCACTTAATATAGTCCAAATGAAATGGTACAAATTACAACGATAACATGACATTGAATGATAATTGTTCTTGGTTACCGCCTCAATTTTATTCATGCGCGTGATGGGGTCCTTCTGGCGCAGGGGATACAGGATATGACGACAAAGAGGACGTTCACACGCACGTCCGGTCTTCAGGAAACGAATTGTATTCGTCAACATATAAACATTTACGTTCATTACTTTGTATTTATTTATTTATTTAATAAATTATTATAAGATCTGCTACAGGAAAACAAATATGTGGGCCAACGTTGGGCTCTGAGTGTAGTTTACAGGGCAACCACTAGAGAGCAGTCCAGAATTACAATTACAGAACCATTTCTCTCTCTCTCGCTCTCTGTGTGTGTGTGTGTGTGTGTGTGTGTGTGTGTGTGTGTGTGAAAAACGTTAAGCATAGATAGAAGAGTGTCGGGAGATAAAATCGTGAGGAGAGGTGAAAGAGAAGTGGAATGCAGCCATGAGGTGGGGGGGCACTAACCAGTGTCTCTCCCCCTCATGCCGGTCCCAAGCCCGGAGAAATGCAGAGGGTTGTGTCAGGAAGGGCATCCGACGTAAAACCAATGCCAATTATTGATTATGCAAATCAAAAGTATTACCTCCATACCGGATCGGTCGAGGCCCGGGTTAACAACGACCGCCATCAGTGCTGTCAATCAACAGGGTGCTGATGGAAATTGGACTACTGTTGGTCGAAGACGTCGAAGAAGGAGAGGTGGGAGGCGTGTCCGTAGGCAGAGAGAGAAGAGGAAAGGCATGAGTCTAGGACTGAGAGTGGGGACTTTGAATGTTGGAACTATGCACAGAAAAGGTAGAGAGCTGGTTGACATGATGCAGAGGAGGAAGGTGGACATACTGTGTGTTCAGGAGACCAGGTGGAAAGGTAGCAAAGCTAAAAGCTTAGGAGCAGGGTTTAAGCTATTTTATCACGGTGTGGATGGGAAGAGAAATGGAGTCGGAGTCATCTTGAAGGAGGAGTTTGTCAGGAATGTTCTAAAAGTGAAAAGAGTGTCAGACAGAGTGATGAGTCTCAAGTTAGAAATTGAAGGTGTAATGCTCAATGTTGTTAGTGCTTATGCCCCACAGGCAGGATGTGAGCTAGAAGAGAAGGAGAGATTCTGGAGTGACTTAGATGAAGTGATGCAGAGTACCCCAGAGGTGAAAGAGTGGTCATAGGTGCAGACTTCAATGGACATGTTGGGGCAGGCAACAGAGGGGACGAGGAAGTGATGGGCAGGTTTGGTATCCAGGACAGGAACGCATGAAGGACAGATGTTGATAGATTTTGCAAAAGGATGGAAATGGCTGTGGTGAATACTTTCTTTGAGAAGAAACAGGAGCATAGGGTGACTTATGAAAGCGGAGGTAAGAGCACACAGGTAGACTACATCTTGTGTAGGCGATGTAATTTGAAGGAAGTCAGTGACTGCAAAGTCATCGTGGGTGAGAGTGTTGCCAAACAGCATAGGATGGTGGTGTGCAGAATGACTCTGATGGTGAGAAAGGTGAAAAAGGCAAAGGCAGAGCAGAAGACAAAGTGGTGGAAGCTGAAAAAGGAAGAGTGTCGTGTTGTCTTCAAGGAGGAGTTGAAACAGGCTTTGGGTGGCCAGGAAGTGCTTCCAAATGACTGGACAACCACAGCAAATGTGATCAGGGACACAGGTAGGAGAGTACTTGGTGTGTCCTCTGGAAGGAAAGTAGATAAGGAGACTTGGTGGTGGAATGAGGAAGTGCAGGAGTGTGTACAAAGGAAAAGGTTAGCCAAGAAGAAGTGGGACATTGAGAGGACCGAAGAGAGTAAACAGGAGTACAGGGAGACACAGCGTAAGGCGAAAGTAGCAGTGGCTAAGGCCAAACAGAGGGCATATGATGACTTGTATGATAGGTTGGATAGTAAAGAGGGAGAAAATGATCTATACAGGTTGGCACAGCAGAGAAATAGAGATGGGAAGGACGTGCAGCAAGTTAGATTGATAAAGGACAGAGAGGGAACTGTATTGACTAATGACAGAAGTGTGCTGGGAAGATGGAAAGAGTACTTTGAAGAGCTGATGAATGAGGAAAATGAGAGAGAAAAAGAGTAGAAGAGGTAACCATTGAGGAGCAGGATGTAGCAAAGATCAGTAAGGGTGAAGTGAGAAGGGCATTAAAGAGGATGAAGAATGGAAAGGCAGTTGGTCCTGATGATATACCTGTGGAGGTATGGAAGTGTCTAGGAGAGGTAGCAGTAGATTTTCTGACAAGAACATTCAACAAGGTACTAGAGAGTGAGCAGATGCCGGAGGAGTGGAGGAGAAGTGTGCTGGTGCCCATTTTTAAGAACAAGGGAGACGTGCAGAGTTGCAGCAACTACAGAGGGATAAAGTTGATGAGCCATATGATGAAGTTATGGGAAAGAATAGTGGAAGCTAGACTAAGGGCAGAGGTGAGCATTTGTGAACAACAGTTTGGTTTCATGCCAAGAAAGAGCACCACAGATGCAATGTTTGCCTTGAGGATGTTAATAGAGAAGTACAGAGAAGGTCAGAGGGAGCTACATTGTGCCTTTGTGGATCTGGAAAAAGCATATGACAGGGTGCCAAGAGAAGAATTGTGGTATTGCATGAGGAAGTCTGGAGTGGCAGAGAAGTATGTTAGAGTGGTGCAGGACATGTATGAGAGATGTAAGACAGTGGTGAGGTGTGCTGTCGGTGTGACCGACGAATTCAAGGTGGAGGTGGGACTGCATCAAGGGTCAGCTCTGAGCCCCTTCTTGTTTGCTATGGTGATGGACAGGCTGACAGACGAGGTGAGACAAGAATCTCCATGGACTATGATGTTTGCAGATGACATCGTGATCTGTAGTGAGAGCAGAGAACAAGTGCAGGAAAATCTAGAGAGGTGGAGGTATGCCCTGGAAAGGAGAGGAATGAAGGTTAGCCTCAGAAAATCAGAATACATGTGTGTGAATGAGAAGGACCCAGGAGGAACGGTGATGTTACAGGGAGCAGAGATAACGAAGGTGGAGGATTTTAAGTACTTAGGCTCAACAATCCAGAGCAATGGAGAGTGTGGAAAAGAGGTGAAGAAGCGTGTGCAGGCAGGCTGGAATGGTTGGAGAAAAGTATCCGGTGTGATGTGCGATAGGAGAGTGTCAGCAAGAATGAAGGGAAAAGTGTACAAGATGGTGGTGAG
This sequence comes from Plotosus lineatus, assembly GCA_024760905.1. Lineage (NCBI taxonomy): Eukaryota > Metazoa > Chordata > Actinopteri > Siluriformes > Plotosidae > Plotosus > Plotosus lineatus. Next base: position 1,129,102 of record CM045739.1, read on the forward strand.
GCCAGCGATGTTGTATGGCTTAGAAACAGTGGCGCTGAGGAAAAGGCAGGAGGCAGAGCTGGAGGTAGCGGAGATGAAAATGTTGAGGTTCTCCTGGGAGTAACGAGGATGGATAGGATCAGAAATGAGTATATCAGAGGGACAGCCCACGTAAGATGTTTTGGAGACAAAGTCAGAGAGGCTAGATTGAGATGGTTTGGACATGTACAGAGGAGGGATAGTGAGTATATTGGCAGTAGGATGCTGAGGTTGGAACTACCAGGCAGAAGGCCTCGAGGAAGACCGAAGAAGAGATTTATGGACGTGGTGAAGGAAGACATGAAGGTCGTTGGAGTCAGAAAAGAAGATGCGGAGGACAGGGTGAGGTGGAGGCGGATGATTTGCTGTGGCGACCCCTGAAGGAGCAGCCGAAAGTAAAAGAAGAAGAAGAAGAAGGTGAAAGAGAAGTGGAAAGGAGATATAAATGAGGAGGGAGAAGGAGAGATAAAAGAGGAGAGAGAGATACAAAAAGAGTTAGAAGGAAATATAAAAGAGAAGTGAGAAGAAGAACTAAAAGGAGTGAGAAGGAGCGATAAAATAGAGAAAAAAGAGGAGTGGGAAGGAGAGATAAAATAAGAGTGAGAAAATGAGACAAGAGGATTGAGAAAGATAAAAAAAAAGGAGGAGAGGAAGAGATAAAAGAGGAGAAAGAAGTAGAGAGAAGAAGACATAAAAAGGAGTGGGAAGGACAGAAAAAATAGGAGTGTAAAGGAGAGACAAAAGAGTATAAAAAGAGGAGTGAAAAGGAGAGATAAAAGATCAGCGAGAAGGAGAAATAAAAGATGAGTGCAAAGAAGAGATCAAATAGGAGTATAAAAGAGGAGTGTGAAGTAGAGAAAAAATGAGGAGAGATAACGGAG
>CM045739.1:1147500-1160000 GCA_024760905.1 Plotosus lineatus
GAGTCGGCTGAGATGGGCACCAGCCTCCTTGCACAGCTTCGAAAATGAATGAACGAACGAAAAGTTTGAGACAAATTATCTGTTCTATTATTACCTGCGGTTGTGTTGTGCAGTTTAGTCTTTACCGTGTTAGCATGATGCAGTAGTACCCACACATAGCATTACAGAGAGCTCAAGAGGAGAAAACAGTAAGGTTACCATGGTTATCCCACCAAAGAGAATGATGCTTGTTAATTGTTAGCTTAGTTAGCTTAATTGCTACCCAAGCTTGTTAGCCTAGCATCTGATAACATTGCATCACTGAGGTTTATCCTGTTTGCTTAGTACTGTCTGGTCCATTTGGCACAGAGACATTTTCAGAACTCCAATCCATCATTCACCCATCCATCATAAACAGGATAAACGGATAAAAAACAGAAATACACATGAATAAACATCAATACAACGTAGCAGACAAGCAGCAGCAGCAACAGCAGCAGTGAAGTGAGCAGCCTCCAGGGGGGCAAGTGAGTGACACAGCATGCAGTAATGTGGGGGTGGGGGTGGGGGTGGGGTGTGTGTGTGTGCTGTTAATATATGTTTACATAATAGAGTATGTAAAGTTGGATGAGGGGAATATTATAATAAAATATTGACGTTATCATGTTGTTAATTGGGGGGATTGTATTGGAAGTTTAATGAGGAGTGTACATGAAATTTAGTGATATTAACACCTGGGTTGGGTTATTTATTTGGTGAGGAGGGTGGTTTATTGCACAAGGTTTTAGTGTGTGTGTGTGTATATTGTCAATATGGCGTCTGTATTGATGACCGGAGATGGATCAGCGGAATGGATTTCAGTTTCAATTTGTTTCTGTCTCACACACACACACACACCCACGCACACACGCACACACACACACACACACACACACACACACACACACACACACACCTGTGCACGCACTCCCCCCCACACACACCTGTGCACGCACCCCCCCACACACACACACATACACACGCCACACACTCACACGCACACACATACACACATGTGCATCCAGACACCTGCATACCCACACATACACGCACGCGCGCACACACACACACACACACACACACACACACACACACACACTATCCTTTGGAAGATGACATTGCTAATTAAAAGTAAAACCGAGAGCCATATTAAGTATGGATCATCAAACACAGTCAGTGTGTGTGTGTGTGTGTGTGTGTGTGTGTGTGTGTGTGTGTGTGTGTTTTAATGTCTGCCTCTGCATTGATTCTTTAAGTTAGTGCTGGGACTGAATATTACATCACACTCAGACACACACAGGGTGGAGTCTGTAAATCTGCCAGTGACACGAGTACAGGCTCAATGATCACTGAAAGCAGAGAAGGTACATTAAACACCGTGTGTGTGTGTGTGTGTGTGTGTGTCTATGGAGGGTGTCAAATGTAAGTTTTTTGTATTCGTGGTAACTGAAAGGAGAGCAAAGATTTTTCCCCGGTAACTGTGTTGCTATGGCAGCAGCTGTTGCCCAGGTAACCACACATATGATGATGCCTATGAGTGAAGAGAAATAAAATATCTCAGAGTTTTTATTCCACTTCCACCATGCCCTCCCCCCCACCCCAAATCCCCCCGCCGCCGCCCTCAGTACATTCCATGCAGAGAAGAGGAAAAGGAATTAGAGATGCAGGCATGGATGGATGGACAGATGGATGGATGAAGGGAGGGAGAGAGAGGGAGAGAGAGAGAGGGAGAGACAGAGAGAGAGAGAGAGAGAGAGAGAGAGAGAGAGAGAGAGAGAAGAACAACGTTACCTGACAGATAATGTTATCATAGTAAGCCAAAGCACGAGCATGAGGAGGAGAGTCGCACAGTTTCCTTACGTTTGGATTGGATCCTTCAGCGATGGTGGACAGAGAGAAGTTATCATTGTGCTGCTCAGATGACGGGCGGAACTTACTGCTACTGACCAAGAAACAGAAAGAGAGTGAAAAATACACAGTGAGAGAGAGAGGGAAAGACAGAATGAGAAAGAGAGACAGAAAGCGGGAAAGAGCATGAAAAAAGAGGGAGAGAAAGAGAAAGAAAGAGAGGGAGGGGGAATTAATACCATGAAGAACCCCACCAGTGCAGTATAGAGATCATCCTTCTTCTTTTCCTTTCGGCTGTTCCCTTTCTCAGGGGTCTCCACAGTGAATCATCTGATTCGCATGCTTGATTTGGTTCATAGGTTTTCAGGTCGATGCCCTTCCTGTCACAACCCTTTAGTGAGGGGCAGAAACACGCTGACGGCTTTGCGGCTCCTCTTTACGAAAGTCAGAGATGGTTCTTTTACATCAACCTCTCACCATAGACAGTGAGAGACACGGCCCGCCTTTGATAACCCAGTTAGTGCACTGGGGGGGGGGGGGTGACAACCCTGTGGAGAGTGGGATGCGAACCCCCAACCTTAGGATCAGCGATCCAGCGTCCTGTACCACCAGGCCACCACTGCCCATAAACCTACAAAGCACAAAGCAGCCGTCAGAGCAGCGCTGGAGCATTAGGAAAGTCCTCATGGTTGTGGAAGGATCCCGAGGGAAGGAGATGGTGTCACCAGGGCCCTGAAGAAATCCTACTTTCAAAATTCGCCAGATACCCGAGCTTTGGATTTATACCGTATAGAGAACAATTTAAAGATGTCCACACACAGAACAGACAGAAGCTAGTTTGAAGGCTCAGTTTTATGAAAGCGCAGCTGACTGGATGCTCACGTCGCTGTAATCGGTACTGACTGAAGGAATAATGAGGATTTAACTGCTGCTATCACAACGTCGGCCAACGTATTCTCGATGAAGCATCTTATTCAGGGACTCAATTCATTTAGTTCATTGATTCCTGAGGTTGGTTCAGTTGCAGGCATTTGTCTCAGTGAGGTCTGAAGATTCTGTTTGTGCTCTTTAATGTTACATGTTTATTTTGTTCATCAGATTCACTGAATGAAACGCTGAATCAAACACGGACTTACTGAGAGGCAGACACATGAATTTCTATCAAGACTAAAAGATTCAAACATCCCGATACAATGAATGAGATTTGAGAAAAGCGTGACTGAGAAAGCATACACAGTTTTCAAAAACAAGCAAAAGATTTACTGATTTAAATATTGATTCTGAACCAGCAAAGCTTGGTTTTGACGCAAATGATTCAGGAGTCATTTTAAAATATGACTCTCTCTCGCTCTCTCTCTCTCTCACACACACACACACACACACACACACACACACACACACACACACACACACACACACACACACACACACAGCTGAGATCTCACTGATGAGGACAAAACATTGGTTTAAATGTGTTGTTTGTTACCGACTCAGACTTTGTTTATAGTGAGTTGACTATTATGGGATGAATATCAATGCATACGTACATGAATAGGCAGTGGTGGTCTAGTGGTATAGGGCGCTGGATCGCTGATCCAAAGGTTGGGGGTTCGAGTCCCACTCTCCACAAGGTTGTCACTGTCCCCCCCCCCCAGTGCAGCTAACTGGGTTATCAAAGGCGGGCCATGTCTCTCACTGTCTATGGTGAGAGGTTGATGTAAAAGAACCATCGCTGACTTTGGTAAAGAGGAGCTGCAAAGCCGTCAGCGTGTTTCCGCCCTGCGATGGCCTGGCGAGCTGTCCAGGGTGTACTCTGCCCTCACCCTGAGTTGGCTGGAATGGGCACCAGCCTCCCTGCGACCCTAATTAGGATGCAGCGGTTACAGAAAATGATGATGATGATGATGATGATGATGACGTACATGAATATCAACAATCAGATCGGAATACTCGGAAAGTGTTATGCAGCAGTAATAACCCGGCAGATGGACAAGTGGGTGAGAGACTGAGATTTTTCCCTCTCTCACATCTTCTACATGGACCTCCAGATCACGTTCACTTTTCCTTCTTTCAAAATTCTTTTCCTTTATTTTTTCTCTTCTTGACACATCTCATATTTTTCTCTCTTTCTGTGCCTGTCCTCTCTTTTTCTTTTGCATGTCTCTCTTCTCTCCTCCTTTCTTGTTATCCTTCTTTTCATCTCTTTCTTTCAGGTTTGATCAATTCTTCATCCTCAATTTTCTTTTTTACTGTTAACTTTTCCACGTGCACCATCTATCTCTCTTCTTTTCTCCTCATTCATTTTTCCTCTTCCACTGCTTTGTCTCCTCCTCACATTTTCTTGAGTATTTTTCTTTTTCATCATCTCATTGTCCTTGTGCACTCATCTGCTGCTGGTTCATCTCCTTCCTTATTTTTTTTCTCTCAGGTTTCTTTTCCACTTGTTTTCTTGTTTGTCTTCTTGACCTCTCTAGTTTCATATTTTCTACCTTTCCTCTTTCTCACCATTGTATTTTCCAATTCTCTGTCTCTCCTGCTGCCTTCCCACTGCCCCCCCATCTCACTGTCTCCATGGTAACTCATTCCTTCCACTCATCTTTTTTTCCGCTCTCCATCCCTCTGTCCTCCTGTCCTCCCTGCGCTCTACTGCACTCAGCAGTAAGTAGGTCACTTCATCACTTCATCCCGACACTGACCTGCTTACAGCAGCATGTGTGCTAACTTGCTTCACGAACTGCTATGCTGTCTACATGATGTCTCTCTGTCCATCTAGAGACTCCTCAGGCTTCTGATTCGAACACAGATGAAGGAGAGATTCCAGTTTCATTGTGTTCATTTTATTGTTTACTAAAAGCAGCTGAAGCATCTGGAAAGATGAAAGTGCTGAGTACTGGATTGTGATTGGTCAGGAGATTCTGAGTTCTGGATTGTGATTGGTCAGAAGCTGATTAATGTTGGAAACATCAGCTCTGACAGCAATGCAGGTTTATGTTAATGTACTTGTTCTAATACTTTATTGTTTCCCAGTAACAGATCATACATAGGACGGTGTATGGGGCACATACAGGGATGTATACAGGGAAGTGTACAGCAGTGTGTACAGTATATATACAGGGACATATACACGGTATATACAGGGACATGTACAGGGCTGTGCACCAGGGTGTATACAGGGGATATAAACAGGTGTCCAGCAAACCCCATCCAGTATGAACCAGATGCGGAGAATCTCACGGTGGTTGTTTTATCACACAAGGAGTTGCTACGTGAGGTATTTATTAAATAAAACCTAATTGTAGCCAGGAGTGTCTGATCCCCATGATCTCTGACCCATGACCTCACCTGCGCTTGCGTAGCTTGTTGTTCTCTGTCTTGAGCACGTGCAGTTTCTTGGCGAAGCACACGATGATCATGAAGAGCAGCAACACGGTGAGCGCCGAGGCTCCGATGGCGATGCACATGACCTGGAACTCGGTAATGATGGACTCACAGCGAGCACCTTTGTGCCACACGTAATCCTGAATGTTACACCTGAGAGCCAAAAAACGAATAAGACAGCTGAATATGAACTTATAAATCAGCACACTGGGGAAGCTCAGGTACAGATAGAGATGAAGACATATAAATCATGTGTGTCTTTAGGTTATGGAATATTAATAGGAATTTTATGTATTTGAGTAAATTACAGGTTGTTGGTGACCGTTGTAGAAGTTGAAGGTAGATGTGTATGTCATGTTATTTGACACCAAGTTTGTACAACAAGTATTAAAGCTGGATTCATCATTTCAGAGCTGCATGATATTTAGCATCATACAGGTGTGTTTCTGCAGGTAAAGGAGCTCAGGTGTGTTAAACACTGATATTGTTGATGGAAATGAAAGCCAGTAGGGCTTTTCTCCTGCTTTCCTTCTTAAATCTGGACTTCTTTCCTTCAAAACATTTTCATATATATATATATATATATATATATATAAGTGGAACTCTTCTGGTTTGTTGGCTCCCTGTTAGCAAAAACAAACATCATGACACACCTCATAATAATTATCACACTATTCCTGCAGAGATGTTCAAGATGTTAAGATGTTCCTCTGATGGAGATCTGAAACTTTAACGTTGCTGACATTTCACTTCCATAAACAGCTCGACACCACGCGACCATAAAAGGCTGAGGAGCATGGATATGTGTGTGTGTGTGTGTGTGTGTGTGTAAAACTGGGTGTACTTGTTCACAGTATTTGGCAAAACATCATCAACCACTCCTCCATGCCCGCACACACACACACACACACACACACACACACACACACACACACACACACACACACACACACACACACACACACACCTGAGCTCTGACCCCTCTGAGTTCCCCCTAATTACCTAATTGATTCCCTGTAGTTGGTACCCGCTGATGGTTTTGTGGTGGAAACAGGGAGAATGCTTCCAGCTTTGATGCTCACATGCAGAACTGGCGAGTGTAAAGGAAAAGTGTATGATCTCATTAAAAATAAAACCGCTCATTGGTCAAACTCATCCACTGAGAGTCACATGACTATAATAACTGCAACAATGTAGAAGCCTACAATATAACCCTTCTCTATCTGCAGTGGACCGACAAAAACACAGCTTTGGATGATTTTTGTTTTGTTACCTTGGTTACCGATGTCATTCTAGGAACCACACACACACACACACACACACACACACACACACATGCGCACGCGCCTTGTATGGTCTCTACACTGGCTCACAGCACTAAATGTGACTCACTCTTTTTATGTTTCTCATTCCTGAACACTGTTGTTTCTTTTCCACAAGTCTGAAGCTGATCTACATGTCAAAGGAAGAAAATAGTCAAAGGAGAACTGTGCACATGCACTGCATTATAATATTACAGCGAGCATTCATATTAGCATTAGTAGCTGCCCGATAGTCAAAATGGATATGACTATAGAATTGTGTTTACAAAGGTATAGCAAATGCAAACACACACACAAACACACACAGACACACACACACACACAGACACACACACACTCAGTGAGGGAGAAGATTAGAGAAATAAGGGGAAAGAAGGAGAGTGGGAGAGGGAGAGAGCGTGTGCGAGACAGAGAGATCGAGAGAAGGAGAAAGGGAAAGGGAGAGCGAGCAGGTGAGAGCAAGAGTGTGTGAGAGAGAGAGAGAGAGAGAGAGAGAGAGAGAGAGAGAGAGAGCAAGAGTGTGTGTGTGTGACAGAGAGAGGGGGAGCACAAGAAAGAATGAGAGCAAGAGAGAGAGAGAGAGAGAGAGAGGAGTGAGAGCAGTAGAGAGAAAGGGAAAGAGAGAGAGAGAAAGCGTGAGAGTGAGAGAGAGACACTAGTGGGCAAATGTGGGATTATAACAGTTTGTTTAAAACTTATATACAGACGCTCCCCGACTTACGTTTATCCATTTTATGTTTTTTCGATTTTAAACTCCATCTCACCCTGTCCTCTGCATCTTCTCTTACAACAACTGCCTTCATGTCCTCCTTCACCGCATCCATAAATCTTCTCTTTGGTCTTCCTCTAGACCTTCTGCCTGGTAGTTCCAACCTCAGCATCCTACTACTAATATACTCACTATCCCTCCTCTGTACATGTCCAAACCATCTCAATCTAGCCTCTCTGACTTTGTCTCCCAAACACCTAACATGTGCTGTCCCTCTGGTGTACTCATTCCTGATGCTATCCATCCTCGTTACTCCCAAAGAGAACCTCAACATTTTCATCTCTGCTACCTCCAGCTCTGCCTCCTGTCTTTTCCCCAGGGCCACTGTCTCTAAACCATACAACATCGCCGGCCTCAACACCGTCTTGTACACTTTTCCTTTCATTCTTGCCGATACCCTCCTATCACACATCACACCGGACACTTTTCTCCAACCGTTCCAACCTGCCTTCACCTCTTTTCCACACTCTCCATTGCTCTGGATCAGGGGTCGGGAACCTTTTTGACTAAGAGAGCAAAAAAAAAAAAAAAAAAATCTATCCTCTGAGAGCCATATATATATATATATATGTGTGTGTGTGTGTGTGTATATATATATATATATATATATATATATATATATATATATATATATATGTATGTATTAAGACTGAATACAACTAAATTGAAAAAGAAAACCAACAATTTTAGACTATAATAAGACTCTGAATTTATTTTAAATGACATTGTGATAATGAATTTATTTATTAATAAGAAAAGTACTTGTTACTATCAGTGCTGTAGTGGACAAAGAATAAGTGAGTACACGATGGCAGCGAAGCGACCGAGGCGTGCAGCAGCATCTCATCCACGAAGTGGGCGGAAGTACACGGAGCGCGGGGAGGTGCGGCTTTGGCTTTGAAACTATTTATCACTTCATCTCCACTTTTTATTTCCACAGTCGGGGAAATTTACGTTGATCAACTATAAAGTAGACCAAATTAAGTGAGTCCACACAACTCAGCCAGTAAAACAAGTAGGAAGACGGTGTGCAACGGCGCGTACCCACCACTACAGCACTGCTCACTATTAATGCGACTTCTGGTGCTGCGTGGGTTTGCTGATGGTCTTATAGTCTGGTTGATACGGGGTGAGGACTCGACACGACAGGACTCACACACGCTGCAGTGTTTATGTGACAGGAAGCGAGTCCCAAGTTTTGGCAATCAGCCGGTCTGCGGTTGAAGTTTTTCCATGTCTGTCCATTTGTGTTTGTTTGCCAGCTGTGCGTGGCTTCGTGGAAATGAGCCGATCAAAAACGAGGGAAATTTACCTCTTTACTCAAAAACAACACGCGCAGTCTGTGGCTGTTGTTATAATCAAATAAAATTAGAGTTTCAAGGTATCGGACCTGCCCACACAGTGGCTGGCTCTCCGCTTCGCGCTCCAGTGCCGTGGCATTGAAAATCGATGTATAGATTTGAATGCGACAAATTTATTCATTTGTTTTTGTTTTATTTGATGGCTTTTTTTGTATTTTTATTTAAATGACAGTGAAATTATGTATTCGTTATTCTGTTAAGAAAGGACACCTGATTTCTCTGAGAGCCAGATACAGTCATCAAAACAGCCACATCTGGCTTGAGAGCCATATATTCCCGACCCCGGCTTTAAACTGTGTACCTGCTCTGGATTGTTGAACCTAAGTACTTAAAACCCTCCACCTTCCTTATCTCTGCTCCCTGTAACCTCACCGTTCCTCTTGGGTTCTTGTCGTTCACACACATGTATTCTGTCTTACTGAGGCTAACCTTCATCCCCCTCCTTTCCTGGGCATACCTCCACCTCTCTAGATTTTCCTGCACTTGTTCTCTGCTCTCACTACAGATCACGATGTCATCTGCAAACATCATAGTCCATGGAGATTCTTGTCTAACCTCATCTGTCAGCCTGTCCATCACCATAGCAAACAAGAAGGGGCTCAGAGCTGACCCTTGATGCAGTCCCACCTCCACCTTGAACTCTTCTGTCACACCAAAAGCACACCTCACCACTGTCTTACATCTCTCATACATGTCCTGCACCACTCTAACATACTTCTCTGCCACTCCAGACTTCCTCATGCAATACCACAGTTCCTCTCTCGGCACCCTGTCATATGCTTTCTCCAGATCCACAAAGGCACAATGCAGCTCCCTCTGACCTTCTCTGTACTTCTCTATTAACATCCTCGAAGCAAACACTGCATCTGTGGTGCTCTTTATATACTAGTATGTATATATATATATATATATATATATATATATATATATGTGTGTGTGTGTGTGTATGTGTATGCATATATATATATATATATATATATATACTGTGTTGATTCCAGTTTTGACTGAAAACTCACACTGAAAAAAAAAGATTTTTGACAACTTGGCACCATCATCATGCTCGTTCTACATCATTCTACATCACAGAGTTTGTGTGTTTTCTACTGGCTCTGGCCACAGAACTATGAAAACAAGACAGACGAAAGAATTGGATCTGCAGCTTCGCCTGAAAATGTCTCTCATGTTTTGAGATAAACAGCAGCGCTCCGACAGTTCTGGCAGCAAAGTTAAGTTTCCAAAGGAAGTTTCCCTATAAAGTATCAAAACATTTTCATAGTTGATTCCATCCTTGATAAATGCCGATTTTGCCCGCTAACATTCCGACAAACGTTCGATAAAGACTAATCAGCAGAAAAAAGCCCATCACAGGTGGTCTGAGAAGACGTTGGTTCTTCACTGATCATGCACACCTTCTTATGTCAGGGAGGTTTGTTTGCTCAGACAGTACAACGTCTAATCTCAAAAACATTCCAAACCCATAAACCTGCCACTCTGGAACCAGTGAACTGTGGACATTGGGATCCAGTGGGTGGGACAGTGCTCCAGTTTAACATCTGGCAATAGAAAACTGGGGGTGGGGGGTCGGGGTGGGGAGGATCTTAATGCGTTCTGATTGAATTTCAACCCCAGATGGAGTGAGTTACCTTGAGTGTACAATACGCAGCACTCATGCTCCCTGAATCGCAGTTTATTACCCTTAGCAGTGCTGATCAGTTGTTTTCTGGCTGTACTGGTGAACACACACACACACACACACACACACACACACACACACACACACTCTCTCTCTCTCACACATGTACACACTCTCACACATACACACTCACATATACGCACACACACTCACACACACACACACACACACACACACACACACACACACACACACTCACACATTCACACATACACATACGCATACACACACTCACACACACACAGACCCACACACACTCACACATACACACACACACACACACACTTACACCCACATACACACGCACACACTCACACATACACACACATACACACACTCACACATACACACACACACACACACACACACACACACACACACACACACACACACACACACACACACACACACACACACACACACACATGTTAAATATCTATCATACATGTTTGAGATACAGGTGTAGTCAACTAAATTATGATCTTTTACCTGCAGAAAACTCCAGTTCCTTCAAGTACGAAACACTGGCCCCCATTGAAACAATAACTTGGCATTGTATCACACTGAGACTTGCAGGTTCCGTTTACGAGCACAGACCCCAGCCGACACTCTGTGCTACTGCTTTTCCCTAATTTATTATGCTTGGTGAGTGGTTCCTTTCCCTGAGCAGGGAAAAAGGGTTTTGGAAAATGAGGATGAATATTCCTGGGTGGAGGCAGTGCAGGAGCAATGGTCGATTTGTCATCGTACTCATCAAGTTTGGCGATGTCTTCTTCTAAAGAAGGTGAGATGTTATGGTTGTATGGAGTGAGGTTGTGGTAATTGTCCGGCACTGCCCAAGCTGTGGGTTCATGACCCTGAAGCTCATGAGCGGTAGGAGATGGAGGGACAAACTCATTAACATGGGACCTGGTGTCCAAGAAATCCACTGTAAGGGACTCTGTATTGGATGGGGAGTGGGAAGGAAAGAGGGTCACGGTAGTCAGGGGCTCCGGCTGGTCCTGGTCCGAGTCTTGATTGTGATCCAAATTGAACACTGTGGACTCCTTTATCTCCTCAGTGTCATGCCACGGGCTCTCAGTGGATGGATGTGGAATAAGATCCTTTTTCATCACTTCATCTGGAAGTGATAAGAGGTGGTCGATCTCTGCAGAATCAGGGCTGATTTTTATGTCCTCAGTTGCCACCTCTTTAGGGGACGGAGTGGAAATCAGAGGACCATCTTCTTCCTGAAGTCCACTTCCAAGCTCCCCGCCATCCCTGGGTTTGCGTCCAGAACGGAGGATGAGGAACATGTTGCTGACCTGTTCAGATTGGATCTCATCATTCAGCTTAATCCCCTCACTTTCTGGTGACTTTTTTGCAGAGGTTGCATTTGAAGGGTTCACTGACTCTGTCATATTTCCCAACACGGATTGTGCTGTGGAGGGAAAGTGAGAACAAGTTACACGTAATCATTAACTACAACTCAACACATATCAGTTCATGGAAATAAATTCAATGTTCATGCAAACAGTGCTGCTGAAAAACATTCATAAAATGTGAGATAGTAGCACTATCTTGTGTGTGTGTGTGTGTGTGTGTGTGTGGGTATGTGAGTGTGTATATATGGGTGTGTATGTATGTATGTGTATGTGAGTGCCTGTGTGTGTGTGTATATGAGAGAGTGTGTGTGTATGTAGGTGTGTGTATGTGTATGTATGTGTGTGTGTGTGTGTGTGTGTGTGTGTGAGAGAGAGTTTGTGCATGTATGTAACTGTGTGTATGTGTGTGCACATCTGAGTGTGTATATGGATGTATATAGGTTTGTATGTGTGTTATATATGGGTGTGTCTTCTTCTTCTTTTACTTTCGGCTGCTCCCTTCAGGGGTCGCCACAGCAAATCATCCGCCTCCACCTCACCCTGTCCTCCGCATCTTCTTTTCTGACTCCAACGACCTTCATGTCTTCCTTCACCACATCCATAAATCTCTTCTTCGGTCTTCATCGAGGCCTTCTGCCTGGTAGTTCCAACCTCAGCATCCTACTGCCAATATACTCACTATCCCTCCTCTGTACATGTCCAAACCATCTCAATCTAGCCTCTCTGACTTTGTCTCCAAAACATCTT
>CM045739.1:1165000-1172500 GCA_024760905.1 Plotosus lineatus
GCGGCGAACATGACCTGCTAATTACAAATACGACCTTCCAACTCCCAACCCGCAACAAGACATCATGGATGCATCCTCGTTCTAAGCATTGGCATTTCATCTACTATGTCATCATAAGGAAGAGGGATAGATGTGATGTCCGTGTCCGTGTCTTATCATCTCAAAACTCAAAACTATCGTATCGCCTTATCGTCTCAAAACTCCGGCTATGAATCCAATCAATAAGATGGCCACAAGGCACGAAAGCACCAAAACGCCTGAATGTCAACAATCTTCAGATTGTTGCACAAAGACTAGTTTGATGAAAACTGTTCTGAGATCACACAGTTGCTGGAAGACAAGCGCCATGCCTACAAATCCCACCTTGATGACCCACACTCAACAGCAAAGAAAGATGCACTGAAGAACATTCACAGCACCATCCAGCTAAAGCGCGCCAGATGCAAGACTCCTGGCTCAGCGACAAAGCCAATGAGATTCAAGGATATGCAGACAAGAGAGACATGAAAAACTTCTATAGCAGCCTCAAAGAAGTCTATGGTCCTACCCCTTCTAGGTCACCAACTCTTCTCAGTGTTGACGGATCTACTCTCATAAATAACAAAGACAAGATCCTTGAGAGATGGGCTGAACATTTTGAGAGTGTACTAAACCGTCCTTCCACCATCAATGATGAGGCCATAAATCGTGTCCCACAAGTTCCAGTCAATGAGACAATGGATGCCTCGCCAACTTCTGAGGAGATCCAGAAAGCAATCTGTCTGTTGTCCAGCGGTAAGGCACCTGGCCCAGAGAATTCCAGCTGCAGTCTATAAGGAGGGTGGCAGAGCACTCGTTGAAAACTCCATCAACTATTCCTAGTCATATGGCAGCATGAGACACTTCCACAAGACTTTAAGGATGCCTCCATTATACACCTTTACAAGAACAAAGGTAATTGTTAGGCCTGTGACAACCATCGAGGAATATCCCTGCTGTCCATTGCAGGAAAGGTCCTGGCCAGAGTGTTGCTGAATCGGCTTATAGCCCATCTTGAGCAAGGCCTCCTTCCAGAGAGTCAGTGTGGTTTATGAAAAGATCGTGGGACGATCAACATGGTGTTTGCTGCCAGGCAGCTCCAAGAGAAGTGTCAGGAAGAGAACACTGACCTTTATTCCACCTTTGTTGATCTGACCAAGGCCTTCGACACTGTAAGTAGAGAGGGTCTATGGAGAATCATGGCGAAATATGGATGTCCAAGAAAATTAATCGCCATCATACAACAGTTCAATGATGGTATGCTGGCTCGTGTACAAGACAATGGAGAGGTGTCAGAACCATTCCCAGTTTCCAATGGAGTGAAAAAGGGCTGTGTGCTTGCCCCCACCCTCTTCAGCCTCATGTTTTCAGCAATGCTGAGGGATGCTTTTAGAGACCCTGACGTAGGCATTGGCATCAGGTACAGGTTTGATGGCTCACCTTTTAACCTCAGGAGGCTACAAGCAAAAACCAAGGTTTCAATTGATACCGTCAACGACCTTCTATTTGCTGATGACTGCGCCATCAATGCTACTTCTGAGGTGGATATGCAACACAGTGGTGAGATGTTCCCTGATGCCTGCAACAACTTCAACTTCAGGTTGACAATCAGTACTGAGAAGACTGAGGTGATGTACCAACCAGCCTCAGGGAAAACCTATGTTTTTTGATTCAGATCTGCGTGCTGAATCAGGAATGTGTGCGTCTTGTTTCGTATTTAAATTAAAATCAGATGAATGGTGTGTGATGGCAGGATGTTCTGTCTTCAGAAGGACTGTAAATGTCCAGACGCTCATTACAGACCCTGAATCATGGATATAATATTTCAGTGACGTTTTTATTAAAAAGATCTCTGAGGATTTTACTGCCGCATTCCTTTACTTACTCCCCACTCAGGCTAATTAACCCAGTGAGACGTGTGCTAATGGCCGTGTTATGAGGAAATGAGCTGTGATTAACTGAGAAGAGACAAATAAGAAGAATAAAATCTTAAAGATATTTACAAGATTTGAAATGTTTTAAAGCTGGGAATTCCTCATAAAACTGCTTTTAGATGTATGAGTTGATCAGTACAGACATTCATTCATTTGTTCAGAAGGTTGTGGGAGGCTGGCGCCCGACTAGGCCAGCTCTGGGCAAGAGCGGAGTACACCCTGGACAGCTCACCAGGCCATCCCAGGGCAGAAACACACTGACGGCTATGCAGCTCCTCTTTAAGAAGGTCAGAAATTATTCTTTTACATCAACCTCACACCACAGACAGTGAGAGACATGGCCGGCCTTTGATAACCCAATTAGTGCACTGGTGGGAAACCAGTGATAACCCGGTGATAGTGGGGCTTGAACCCCCAACTTGGGATTGGTAATCCAGCACTTTACCATCTGGGCACCACCGCCCCCAGTCCAGACATGTCTATTTTTTACCACCATATTAAATATCTATTCCCCCCAGTGCAGCTAACTGGGTTATCAAAGGCGGGCCATGTCTGTCACTGTCTATGGTGAGAGGTTGATGTAAAAGAACCATTGCTGACTTTCGTAAAGAGGAGCTGCAAAGTCGTCAGCGTGTTTCTGTCCCTTGCTAAAAAGGGATGTGACAGGAAGGGCATCCGACGTAAAAACCTCTGCCAAATCAAACGTGCGAATCAGATGATTCGCTGTGGCGACTCCCGAGTAAAAGGGAAAAAGCCGAAAGGAAGACAGACAGTTATCTTAAATGTGCATATCTTCGGACTGTGAGAGGAAACCAGAGGAAACCCATATGAACACAGGGAGAACATGCACACTTCAAACAGAAACACACCTGGGACTCGAACCCAAGGCCTTATTTCTGTAAGGCAGTCATGTTGACACCTATATCATACGTGACATGCTGTTGGACCTCATGTTCATGTGTGGTCCGTATCTGATCTAAGATTACACGCATTCAATGACAATATACGACCTGCATCAGAAATATAACAATAAACACTACATAAAGTCACATGCAGAGGAAAAATAAATCGTGAGTGTCACTCAACATTCAGGTGAAGTGTGTGGCCTAAATTCTGACTCATCACTCATCCTTTTTTCGTTTGTTTTGATTTTTTTTCCTTCACTTTCTCCAGAATTTATGAGTATCCAATTCTCACCCAACAGATATTGCCTTCCCTATCGCACAATCACCACTCACCAGGAAGCGGTGAACGCATGCAGACAGCCCCTCCATGAAATTCAATGCCAGCCAGACGCCTCTATTTGAACTGCTGTCCATGCGTATTTGGAGGTGGGTCTAACACACTTGGAGGGGAAGCACCCTGAAACAAATGAGCTCTCAGGTGCCCGTGATCAGCTGGCGATCGCTCTGAGTGACAGGGAAGTGACTGCATGTTGTCCCTCCCTTCCATGAGAGCTCAGCGAATTAGCTCCAATGGACTCTTGGTCACAGAAGGCTGTGACATTAGCTCTGATTCGAATTTGTGATGGTGTTTTGGTTCATAATTGTGCACTTTGACAATGTGCCACTCATCCGTTATTTAAGCAGCCATTATTTGTGTGGAAATTTAGTCCTAATTTTCATCGCACATTACATTTTATGAGCTGCTTAATCCTACAGTGATCCCTCACTTTCCACGGTTAATGGGGACCGAGACCCCACCACGACCGCCAGATTCCATGAAGCAGGATCAACCCCCCTTACTGGCGTATGTGTATATGTGTACATAATATCAATAAATACATATTTAATGCTATAAATGCTTATACTGTAATAAAATTTAAACATTTAAAAATAATACATAAGTTGTAAATAAAATATAAATACACACATACAGATGCGCGCTGCATGCACACACACACACACACACACACACACACACACACACACGCACACACACAGATGCACACCTCACATAAAATATAAGTAGTTCTGATGGGAGGTTTTAGGTTTTTTTTTTTTTTTTTTTACATAATTGGCCTTGTTTTTCAGCATTCTCCTTAATTTTTCCACCTTCTTCTTTCTTCTTCTTTTCCTTTCGGCTGTTCCCTTCAGGGGTCGTCACAGCAAATCATCTGCCTCCATCTCACCCTATCCTCTGCATCTTCTTCACTTAAACCAACTACCTTCATGTCCTCCTTCACCACATCCTTCCGCCTGGTAGTTCCAACCTCAGCATCCAACTACCAGTATATTCACTATCCCTCCTCTGTACATGTCCAAACCATCTCAATCTAGCCTCTCTCACTTTGTCTCCAAAACCTCTTATATGTGCTGTTCCTCTGATGTGCTCATTCCTGATCCTATCCATCCTCGTTACTCCCAAAGAGAACCTCAACATTTTCATCTCTGCTACCTCCAGCTCTGCCTCCTGTCTTTTCCCCAGGGCCACTGTTTCTAACCCATACAACATCGCTGGCCTCATCACCGTCTTGTACACTTTTCCTTTCATTCTTGCCGATACTCTCCTATCACACATCACTCCGGACACTTTTCTCCACCATTCCAACCTGCCTGCACACGCTTCTTCACCTCTTTTCCAGACTCTCCATTATCTCTCTGCTCTGGATTGTTGAGCCTAAGTACTTAAAATCCTCCACCTTCCTTATCTCTGCTCCCTGTAACCTCACCGTTCCTCTTGGGTTCTTCTTGTTCACACACATGTATTCTGTCTTATTGAGGCTAACCTTTATTCCCCTCCTTTCCAGGGCATACCTCCACCTCTCTAGATTTTCCTCCACTTGTTCTCTGCTCTCACTGCAGATCACAATGTCATCTGCAAACATCATAGTCCATGGAGAATCTTGTCTAACCTCGTCTGTCAGCCTGTCCATCACCATAGCAAACAAAAAGGGGCTCAGAGCGGACCCTTGATGCAGTCCCACCTCCACCTTGAACTCTTCTGTCACACCGACAGCACACCTCACCACTGTCTTACATCTCTCATACATGTCCTGCACCACTCTAACATACTTCTCTGCCACTCCAGACTTCCTCATGCAATACCACAGTTCTTCTCTCGGCACCCTGTCATATGCTTTCTCCAGATCCACAAAGGCACAATGCAGCGCCCTCTGACCTTCTCTGTACTTCTCTATTAACATCCTCAAAGCAAACACTGAATCTGTGGTGCTCTTTCTTGGCATGAAACCAAACTGTTGTTCACAAATGCTGACCTCTGCCCTTAGTCTAGCTTCCACTATTCTTTCCCATAACTTCATTGTATGGCTCATCAACTTTATCCCTCTGTAGTTGCCGCAACTCTGCACGTCTCTCAAAATGGACACCAGCACACTTCTCCTACATTCCTCCAGCATCCTCTCACTTTCTAAGACCTTGTTGAATATTCTTGTCAGAAAATCTACTGCTACCTCTCCTCGACACTTCCATACCTCCACCGGTATGTCATCAGGACCAACTGCCTTTCTATTCTTCATCCTCTTCAATGTCCTCCTCACTTCACCCTTACTAATCTTTGCTACTTCCTGCTCCTCAACGGTCACCTCTTCTACTCTTTTTTCTCTCTCATTTTCCTCATTCATCAACTCTTCAAAGTACTCTTTCCATCTTCCCAGCACACTTCTGTCATCAGTCAATACATTTCCCTCTCTGTCCTTTATCACTCTAACTTGCTGCACGTCTTTCCCATCTCTATTTCTCTGCTGTGCTAACCTGTATAGATCATTTTCTCCCTCCTTACTGTTCAACCTATCATACAAGTCATCATACGCCCTCTGTTTGGCCTTTGACACCGATACCTTCGCCTTACGATGTGCCTCCCTGTACTCTTGTTTATTCTCTTCGGTCCTCTCAATGTCCCACTTCTTCTTAGCGAACGTCTTCCCTTGTACACACTCCTGCACTTCCTCATTCCACCACCAAGTCTTCTTATCTACTTTCCTTCCAGAGGACACACCAAGTACTCTTCTACCTGTCTCCCTGATCACATTAGCTGTAGTTGTCCAGTCATCTGGAAGCACTTCCTGACCACCCAAAACCTGTTTCAACTCCTCCTTGAAGACAACACGACACTCTTCCTTTTTCAGCTTCCACCACTTTGTCTTTTGCTCTGCCTTTGCCTTCTTCACCTTCCTCACCATCAGCATCATCCTGCACACCACCATCCTATGCTGTTTGGCAACACTCTCACCCGCTACTACTTTGCAGTCACTGACTTCCTTCAAATTACATCGCCTGCACAAGATGTAGTCTACCTGTGTGCTCCTACCTCCACTTTTATAAGTCACCCTATGCTCCTGTCTCTTCTGGAAGAAAGTATTCACCACAGCCATTTCCATCCTTTTTGCAAAATAGATCAACATCTGTCCTTCTGTGTTCCTGTCCTGGATACCAAACCTGCCCATCATGTCCTCGTCCCCTCTGTTGCCTGCACCGACATGTCCATTGAAGTCTGCCCCAATGTCCACTCTTTCACCTCTGAGGGTACTCTGCATCACTTCATCTAACTCACTCCAGAATCTCTCCTTTTAGCTCACATCCTGTCTGTGGGGCATAAGCACTAACAACATTGACCATCACACCTTCAATTTCTAACTTGAGACTCATCACTCTGTCTGACACTCTTTTCACTTCTAGAACATTCCTGACAAACCCCTCCTTTAAGATGACTCCTCCTCCATTTCTCTTCCCATCCACACCATGATAAAACCGTTTAAACCCTGATCCTAAGCTTCTAGCCTTGCTACCTTTCCACCTGGTCTCCTGAACACACAGTATGTCCACCTTCCTCCTCTGCATCATGTCAGCCAGCTCTCTACCTTTTCCTGTCATAGTTCCAACATTCAAAGTCCCTACTCTCAGTCCTAGACTCATGCCTTTCCTCTTCTCTCTCTGCCTACGGACACGCCTCCCGCCTCTTCTTCGACCAACAGTAGTCCAATTTCCACCAGCACCGTGTTGGTTGACAGCACTGATGGTGGTCGTTGTTAATCCAGGCCTCAACCGACCCGGTATGGAATTCTTATTTTTGATTCGCATGTTATATGGGCATTGGTTTTACGCCGGATGCCCTTCCTGACACAACCCTCTGCATTTATCTGGGCTTGGGACAAGCGTGAGGATGAACACTGGCTTGAGCCCTGTCCCCTGCCTCACGACTGCATTTTATCTTTTCCCCCTATTCTTCCTTAATTTCTTTAGTTTTTTATTTTTCTCTGAATGTTTTTGAAAAACCCGCGATGCACTGAAGCCGTAGGAACTAAAGCACAAAGTAGCGAGGGATCACTGTAATTAAGATTGTGGAGATGCTGGCACCTATCTCAGCCGACTCTGGGCGAAAATAGAATATACCTTGGACAACTCTCTAGGCCATCACAGGGCAGAAACAAGCTGATGTCCATACAGCTCCTCTTGAAAAAAGTCAACGATAGTTCTTTTACCATCGGGCCACCACTGCTCTGAGGTGGAGATGTAATTCATAAATAAGAGTGAGAAGCATTCAGTGGTTCGCAGACTCAGTCCACAATCAATATACAGTTAAAGGATTC
>CM045739.1:1177500-1272500 GCA_024760905.1 Plotosus lineatus
AGAGAGAGAGAGAGAGAGAGAGAGAGAGAGAGACTTACCGTGTGCATCCGGTGGGATGAGGAGCAGCGCAAGAAGCGCAGACATGACAGAGATCCAGATTCCTGAACAGAACCCCATGTTCCTCCTGCTCAACCGCGCAGTAATGGCTCTCAATAAAACACTTGTGGGATATATTACAGTATCTATCAATGTTCTCTCTCTCCTTGTGGTTCTGAAGGTTCTGTGAGCGCGCGCTGATCCACTGTTTCTATGTCCTTTCCTCTCCTCTGTGCATCTTCATGTCTTCTCTCTCAGCTTCTTCTTCTCCTTTCGCTCCTCCTTGATCAACACTCTGATGGTATTTCCCGCGTTATTACCGTTTCCATCGCCGCTGCGAGAAGTCCTCGTGCAAGACGAAGAAAAAATCTCACTGCGAGTGCTTCCACGCGCGTGCACGTACACGGACACGAGCACGGCGCAATCGTTGGATCGTTAACATAGAACCCACGTGTGCGCGCCGTTAACTCCAGAGAGTGAAGAGGGAGAGAGAGACAAACAGAAAGGGAGAGAGGGGGGGGGGGTGGACAGAAGGGGTGAGAGGGAGAGGGAGATAGGGAAGTAGAGAGGGAGGGAGAGAGAGGGGGAGTGAGAGGAAGAGACAGAAGGCAAAAGACAGGGACAGAGAGCGATAGAGAGAGAAAGACAGCGAGGGAGAGAGAACGCAAGAGAAAGGGAGGAAGAGAGAGAGAAGGCAAGGGAGAGGCAGACAGAGATAGAGAGAAAGAGAGAGAGAGAAGGTGAGGTAGAAAGAGAGAAAGCAAGGGAAAGAGAGAAAGGGAGAGAGAAAGAGAGAGCAAGGAAGAGAGAGAAAGCAAGGGGGAGAGAAAGACAAAGACAGTGAGGGAGGGAGATACATTTTTTAATTTTTAAAAAAACTGATTTATTTTAACACAAAAAGAAACAATTGTTTGTAAAGCATGAACAGAATGAATATATTGAAGAATCCCTTCAGGGGTCGCCACAGCAAATCATCTGTCTCCATCTCACCCTGTCCTCTGCATCTCCTTCTCTTACACTCTTATGTCCTCCTTCACCACATCCATAAATCTTCTCTTTGGTCTTCCTCTAGACCGTCTACCCGGGAGTTCCAAAACTCAGCATCCTACTACCAATATACTCACTATCCCTCCTCTGTACATGTCCAAACCATCTCAATCTAGCCTCTCTCACTTTGTCTCCAAAACCTCTTATATGTGCTGTTCCTCTGATGTCCTCATTCCTGATCCTATCCATCCTCGTTACTCCCAAAGAGAACCTCAACATTTTCATCTCTGCTACCTCCAGCTCTGCCTCCTGTCTTTTCCCCAGGGCCACTGTTTCTAAACCATACAACATCGCTGGCCTCATCACCGTCTTGTACACCTTTCCTTTCATTCTTGCCGATACCCTCCTATCACACATCACACCGGACACTTTCCTCCAACCATTCCAGCCTGCCTGCACACGCTTCTTCACCTCTTTTCCACACTCTCCATTGCTCTGGATTGTTGAGCCTAAGTACTTAAAATCCTCCACCTTCCTTATCTCTGCTCCCTGTAACCTCACCGTTCCTCTTGGGTTCTTCTTGTTCATACACATGTATTCTGTCTTACTAAGACTAACCTTCAATCCCCTCCTTTCCAGGGCACACCTCCACCTCTCTAGATTTTCCTGCACTTGTTCTCTGCTCTCACTGCAGATCACAATGTCATCTGCAAACATCATAGTCCATGGAGATTCTTGTCTAACCTCGTCTGTCAGCCTGTCCATCACCACAGCAAACAAGAAGGGGCTCAGAGCTGACCCTTGATACAGTCCCACTTCCACCTTGAACTCTTCTGTCACACCGACAGCACACCTCACCACTGTCTTACATCTCTCATACATGTCCTGCACCACTCTAACATACTTCTCTGCCACTCCAGACTTCCTCATGCAATACCACAGTTCCTCTCTCGGCATATGCTTCCTCCAGATCCACAAAGGCACAATGCAGCTCCCTCCTTCCTTCTCTGTACCTCTGCCCTCAGCCCACACTCTGTGGGACCCAGTGCAGCCGGTCCCAGAAGCAGTTGACGATCTCTGCCTGGGCTTTTGCAAATAGGGTCACAGGGGGGTCTTCTATGCAGGAGAGGACAGTGCCACAACATGGAAGCAACCAGGTTATTGATAGTTAAATCATGACGATAAAAACAAATTTTCAGTAAAAATCCATTTCCGCTTTTTGAGACTCCTCCTACTTTCTCTAAAACATTTTCCCAATTCTTATTTACAATGTTTTGTTCACCAAGGTAGATTCCCAGGTACCTGATCCTAGTTGTTTTCCAGGTGAGACTGACAGGCAGGACGACACCCTGTGGCTCGTCTCCCACCCACAGAGCATCACTTCTCCCCCAGATTACCTCGGCTGATGAGATTTCACCAAAATATTTTACAAAGTTGGTTAAAAAATGAATATCACTCTGGGTTTTACAGCAATAAGAAGATCGTCTGCGTATAAAGACAGTTTAAAAACTGGATCACAATTCAGGACCTTAAACCCAGATAGACCTGTTCTGAGTCGGTGCAAAAGAGGCTATATTGTATACAGCATGCCAATAGGGGCAACCCAGCCTGATACCCCTTTGCACTTTAAAAGGAGCCCACAGACTATCGTTGATCTTTAATACCCTCTCAATGTCTCTATACTGATGTCTCTATACTGAATCCTAGTGATGAGACCCGAGTTGAACCCAAACCTCTCCAGCGTCCACCAGAGGTCTGTGTGCCTTTTCTTGATCCATAGAACTGAGACTAAATTTCACCCCAATGAACAGGAGAGGTCCAAAATATACCAAATTAAAAAGCATTGATGTGAGTTATCAGTCTGCCTGGTACACAGTAGGTCAGGTCTATCTGAATGACCTGCTCCATTATGTTCCTCAACCTGTTCATCAGGATCTTGTGGAGGAGCATGTAGTGAGTACAGAAGAGGGACACTGGTCACCAGTTTTTTTACATTTTTCAGGTCTCCTCTCTTTGTCAGGAGGGTGAGAGCCACTCTTCTACAACTCAAGGAAATTCATTCATTCACTTTCATTTATTTATTAATGACCACACAACCAAGTTGGTGGAATTTGCTGTCGGTACAGCACTCAGCTATGACAAAAGTTACAAAGGACATTAACAACACACATCATACATCAAAGACAGCACACATGAAAACAAATGATTACAAACATAATCCATAACAACTACAGTAATAACAGACAACAAAAAGACAGACAAGGCTGTAATGTACATTCAGTGCAAAGAGTTCAGAGTCCTTATGACTGTAGGGAAAAAACTGTTCGAGAAACGGGATGTTCTGGTGGGTAGAGATCGATATCGCCTCCTAGAGGGCAGCGGTTGAAACAAATGATGGGCAGGGTGAGAGGGATCAGAGGTGATTTTTTTGTGCTCTTAAGATTGAGCGTTTATGATAAATTGATTGGACTGATGGAAGGGGGGTGCCAATGATCCTGGATGATTTATTGACAATGCGCTGTAGTTTTTTCTGTGAGTTGCTGTCTAGGCTGCCATACCAAACTGTTATGGATGAAGTGAGAGTGCTCTCAATGATGGCGGAGTAGAAACGGAGGAGGAGATTTGTTTTCACAAATTGGCTGGCAAGCCGTCGATACCTGAGGCTTTCCATGGGTTGAGGCTCTGCAGCGCCACCAACAGTTCCTGCAGAGAGATGTCAGGCTCTAGGTGCCTGTTGGCATCTGCTGACACCTTTGGCAGGCCTGTGAGGAACATATCCGATATTTTTGATTTCTCAAAATATTCACATTGATACAATTCATCATTGAAACCTGCGAATTCCTGGAGCAGCCGTCCATCCCGGGTGTGCAGGCAGTGTATCAGTGTCCTCTGCCCGTTTTTCTTTCCAATCGGAAGAAACAGTGAGAGGGAGATCCATCAGAGGAACATTTGGAACCGACTGTGTACAATGGCGCCCCTGGTGGCAATGCCCAGCAAGCCGGCTAACATGCGTTTTTTGGCTTTGAAGAGTTCAACATGTCTTCTTTCTCCTGTGGAGTCTGCCAAAGTTTGCAGCTCCACCATCTCTATCTCCAATTCCTTAGTGGATCTGACCAGGTTTCTGGAGACATTGCAAGTGTACTGCAGGCACAGGGATTTAATTTTGTTTTTCCCGACGATTTATCACTGCTGCAAAAGAACTAAAACCGGACTTTGTTTCTTTAAAATTGTTTAAAAAGACAGTAAAAGCTTCTCTGAAACCTCCATCAGATAAAAGTGCTTCTGTTAAAATGCCAGTTTCACTTCCACACCTGATGTTGTTAATTAAAATACAGAACTCGACAATGAATGTTCTGAAAAGCCCACCGGCCCAATGAACCATTTTTAAAACATTAAAATGATGTTTAAAGCAATAGAGCCTGTTGAGCCTGGCCATGGACGGTAGTCCATTGTTCGAGTGGAGCCAGGTGTACTGCCAGCCGCTGCTGTAGAAGCTCTCCACACATCTAAGAGCTCGAGTGTCTCCACAAGTTTGTTTAACGTCTTTTGCGAGGCCGTGTGGGGTTCAGGGTGATTTTGGTCTAAAATATGATTCTCAGTACAATTCAAATCTCCAACAACAAGATACTTGTCCCGACTGCACCTCCAGATCACATGATCCAGGGTGTGTAAGAAGAGAAATTTCTTTGTGCTGCGGTTGGAGTGTAAACATTTAAAAACATTTTAACCCTTTCCAGCTCTGCTGTGATTTTTAAACTCTGAGCCGCCATCATATCTTCAACATAACAGAAACCGGGTTAAAATCTTGAGAACCCCCTCCCACCACCACCACCACCACTATTGGTACTTTTATAACGAAAATAAACCTATTGGTTCCGTTCCCTCCTCCAGTCCCCCTCATTGTCCACCGTGATGTGGGTATCCTAGAGAAAAATAACATTCAGGTTATATTTTCATTAAAATAAACATCGAGGCTCTTTATTTTTTTTTGTCTCATCTCGCTCCGGTTATATTTAGTGTGGCGATTTTACAAGTGCAGATATTGAAAATAAAAAAAGACGTAAGAACAGAACCACAAGAAAAATAAAAGCAGGTTCAAATATAGTGAGAGAAAAACATTTCATCCTCTTCAGAGAGTAGATTTCAATCTTAAATCCTCTTGGTCTGTGAAACCTGGCTGCCCTGTGCTCGCCTGGCTGTCGAATAGCAATAGGTTTTTTACGTCGGATGCCCTTCCTGACGCTACCCTTTAGCAAGGGACAGAACCACACTGACGGCTTTGCAGCTCCTCTTCATGGGAGTCAGCAATGGTTCTTTTACATCAACCTCTCACCACAGACAGTGACAGACATGGCCGGCCGGCCTCAGTTAGTGCACTGGGGGAATACTAAGAAAGAATAAAAAAGAAAAAGAAACACACAATGAAAAGAGAAAATAGTTCTCTCTACAAACATACTGCCACGCACACTCACGCACACTCCCAGCATGCACCAAGAGAGAGAGAGGGGAGGGGGGGAGAGGGAGACAGAGAAGGTGAGGGGAAGATATTGCTGAGGCGGCAGCCCATAGCTGTGGCCGTAAGGTCGTCGGTGCTTGTCGTGGCGGTAATCCCCGAACCCGGTGGTGGACACCTGCGGTGAAGGAGGCCTATCGGGTTTTATTAGCCTGTGGGACTCCTGAGGCAGCAAACGGGTACCGGCAGGCCAAACGTGCTGCAGCCGAGGCTGTCGCAGATGCAAAATCTCGGGCGTGGGAGGAGTTCGGTGAGGGCCTGGAGAGTGATTATCGGTTGGCCTCAAAAAGGTTCTGGGCCACCATCCGACGCCTCAGGAGGGGGAAGCAGTTCTTCACAAACACTGTTTACGGTGGAGGTGGGGAGCTGCTTACCTTGACTGGGGATGTTGTTGAGAGGTGGAGGGAATACTTTGAGGACCTTCTCAATCCCACCAACACGCCCTCCGTGGAAGAGGAAGACCCTGGGGTTCGGGTGAGGGTCCGCCCATCACTGGAGTGGAGGTCACTGAGGTTGTCAAAAAGCTCCTTGGTGGTCGAGCTCCGGGTTGGACGAGATCCGCCCGGAATATCTCAGGGCTCTGGATGTTGTAGGACTGTCTTGGTTGACACGCCTCTGCAACATCGCGCGTGGTCATCAGGGGCTGTACCTCTGGATTGGCAAACTGGGGTGGTGGTCCCAATTTTTAAGAAGGGGACCGGAGGGTGTGTTCCAATTATCGGGAATTACACTCCTCAGCCTACCTGGGAAAGTCTATGCAGGGGTACTAGAGAGGAGGATCCGACCGATAGTCGAACCTCGGATTCAGGAGGAACAATGTGGTTTCCGTCCTGGCCGCAGCACTCTTGACCAACTCTATACGCTCCACAGGATTCTGGAGGGGGCATGTGAGTTTGCCCAATCTGTCCACATGTGCTTTGTGGATTTGGAGAAGGCTTTCGACCGTGTCCCTCGAAAGATCTTGTGGGGCGTGCTCCGAGAATACGGCGTTCCGGATCCGTTGCTACGAGCTATTCGGTCGCTGTATCACCGGAGCCAGAGTTTGGTCCGTATTGGTAACAGCAGCTCGGATTCGTTTCCAGTGGGAGTTGGAGTCTGCCAAGGCTGTCCTTTGTCACCGATTCTGTTCATAATTTTTATGGACAGAATTTCTAGGCGCAGTCGAGGCGATGAGGGGTTCTGGTTCGGTGGCCATCGGATATCGTCTCTGCTTTTTGCGGATGATGTTGTCCTTTTGGCTTCATCAAGTCGGGCCCTCCAGCTCTCATTGGAGCGATTCGCAGCTGAGTGCGAAGCAGCCGGGATGAAGATCAGTACCTCCAAGTCCGAGGCCATGGTTCTCAGTCGGACAATGGTGGAATGCACCCTCCGGGTCGGGAATGAGGTCCTGCCCCAAGTGGAGGAGTTTAAGTATCTTGGGGTCTTGTTTACAAGTGAGGGAAGCATGGAGCGAGAGATCGACAGACGGATCGCTGCAGCCTCTGCTGTTAAGCGGTGCCTGTACCGGTCCGTCGTGGTGAAAAAGGAGCTGAGCCGCAAGGCGAAGCTCTCAATTTACCAGTCGATCTACGTTCCAACCCTCACCTATGGTCACGAGCTTTGGTTAATGACCGAAAGAACAAGATCACGGATACAAGCGGCTGAAATGAGCTTCCTTCGCCGGGTGGCGGGGTTCTCCCTTAGAGATAGGGTGAGGAGCTCTGCCATCCGGGGAGCGCTCGGAGTAGATCCGCTGCTCCTCCGCATTGAGAGGGGCCAGTTGAGGTGGCTCGGGCATCTGGTCAGAATGCCCCCCGGACGCCTCCCTGGTGTGGTGTTTCGGGCATGTCCAACCGGGAAGAGACCCCGGGGTCGGCCTAGAACACGCTGGAGGGACTATGTCTCTCGGCTTGTCTGGGACCGCCTCGGTGTCCCCCCGGGAGAGTTGGAGGAAGTAGCTCGGGAGAGGGATGTCTGGACCTCTTTGCTAAGGTTGCTGCCCCCGCGACCCGACCCTGGACTAAGCGGAAGAAGATGATGATGTATTTATTTACATACTTTAATTTATTGATTTTTCATTTGTATTTATTAACTTTTTTGTATTTATCTTATTTTTATTTTGAGTTGATTTTTTATTAGATTATGAATTTATTCAAAGTCTCTTTCCAGGGGGAGTGTCGTTATTTGTATGAGTCTGGAGTATGGTTCAGGTTCTCTGGTGGGATGCACACCTGAAGAACTCTGCCTCTGATCTCTGCCACTGCTCAGGAGAGCAGTGAACTGTGCAGGAGAAAACCGGTGATGCTTCAGGTCAGGTGGTGTAAGCAAACACGTACTTCCGGAAACCAACTTTATTAAGGTGTAACTGCTCTCCAGGTTCTTTTGTTTCTATTCAAATAACCAGCCGTCTGGCCTAATCAGTGTGACACAAATCGAAATGAACACCTGGGGTAAGATTTTATGATACATTAATAGAGGAGGAAAACACAGAGGAAAATGTAAGGGGAGGCTGTGCTCTCTTAAATGTGCTGTTAATGAAATGAGACTGAAGGAAAAAAGGAAATAGGAGATGTGGACGAGAAGGTGGAGACACGCGGAATCCACTCATTTGCTGAATATGATGGAGGAACAGCTGGTGAAGTGTTGGGGTTCTGCATCGTTCCTCCACACAACAGCACTGTAAAAGAGAAAAACAGCCTGAATAGATGATTTAACGCAGCCCTTTGTGAGTGAGCAGGACCGTGTGTGTATGTGTCTGTATAAGTGTGTCTGTGCAAGAAGGTGGATGTGTGTGTAGACGAGTGTGTGTGTGTGTGTGTGTGTGTAGGTGTGTGTATATATGTGTGTGAGTGCATGTGCGTGTAGATGTGTGTGTCTGTGCATGCGAGTGTTTGAATGTGTGTGTGTGTGTGTGTGTGTGTGTGTGTACATGCGTGTGTAGGTGTGTGTATGTGCATGTATGTGTATGTATATATTATATGTAGTGGAGCCTCGGTATTCGAATGCTTTAGAGTTCGAACAAATCAGAATTCAAACAAAAAATCTGGAATTTTTTTGTCCCGGAAATCGAACAAAATCCGGAAGTTGAACTCAAGAAACGCACGGGATAAAACAAGACTGCTGTTCTGGGGAAGTCCAGAAGTTGTTGATACTATGTGTCACCCTGATAAAGCTAAAGCTAGCACTAAAGCACTAAAGCTAAGCTAAAGTGACAAAGCTAAGCTAAAGCACTAGCAGCACTGTGAACACCTTTAACCGTGAGGTCATGAGCAATTTCCATAAGGTTTTGAAAAGAAGGCAGAAACAAGCCACGTTAGAAATGTTCTTCAAGAAAAGAAAGGGACATCCTGAAGAGGAGTCATCCATGCAAAGCGTTAGCAAGAGAAAAACACACCTTTTGCTGATTTACCTGAATCTGTTATGGAAGGGAATCCTCCTCTTCTCTTCCTCTCTAACATTTACGTATGCCAACTGCTCACCACCACAAAGGTAAAAATTCTTATCTTTATTGTTCTTATGCTTTAACTGCACTGTGAGTTTTTACTTTAGTGTGTGATGGTCTCTTTTGTGAGAGACTCTAGTTTTGGTGGCTCTAACTCTCTCTTTCTCGCTGCGCATCTCCGGATAATAAAGCTCATCCGTTTTCATCATACCCTGTGTCCTGCATTTTTGGGTCTGGCTGAATGTTCCTGGCATCATAGAAAGGGCTGATTCTGTGACGCCAGGAAGATTCAGCCGGAGCCAAAAATGCAGGAGACAGTGTGATGAAAATGGATGAGCTTTATTGTTCACAGGGAAGGTACGAGAGCATGGGGAAATTGTAGTCATTGGTAGAGAAGCCCAGTGATTGCTAAGTGGAATCAGGTGTGTGTGTTTAGTGTGTGTGTGTGACAGCCACGCCCCCTCTAATGTGCAGAGAGAGAGAGAGCGAGAGAGAGAGAGAGAGAGAGACCAAAACCAGAGTCTCTCACGACACAGACCATAACATAGTATACTGTATTCAATAATTTTTTCACTTAATTTGCGAACCTATGGTATGAGTTAAAGTACTGTTAACACAAAGTTAAGACAACGGAACGGATGAAGACCATTTACATTACTTGTAATGGGAAAAGCGGATTTGGAATTCGAAACAAATCGGAATCCGAACAGCCGTCTGGAACGGATTAAGATCAAGAACCAAGGTACCACTGTGGGTGTATATATCTTTTTCTTTTTTCTTTTCCTTTCAGCTGTTCCCTTCAGGGGTCGCCACAGCAAATGATCTGCCTCCATCTCACCCTATCCTCTGCATCTTCTACTCTGACTCCAACTACCTTCATGTCCTTCTTTACCAGATCCATAAATCTTCTCTTTGGTCTTCCTCTGGGCCTTCTGCCTGGTACTTCCAACCTCAGCATCCTACTACCAATATACTCACTATCCCTCCTCTATACATGTCCAAACCAACTCAATCTAGCCTCTCTGACTCCAAAACATCTTACATGTGCTGTCCCTCTGATGTACTCATTCCTGATCCTATCCATCCAACATTATCAGCTCTGCCTCCTGTCTTTTCCTCAGCGCCACTGTTTCTAAACCATGCAACATTGCTGGTCTCATCACCGTCTTGTACACTGTTCCCTTCATTCTTACCGATACTCTCCTATCACACATCACACCGGACACTTTTCTCCATCCATTCCATCCTGCCTGCACACGCATCTTCACCTCTTTTCCACACTCTCCATTGCTCTGGATTGTTGAGCCAAAGTACTTAAAATCCTCCACCTTCTTTATCTCTGCCCCCTGTAACCTCACCGTTCCTCTTGGGTCCTTGTCGTTCACACATATGTATTCTGTCTTTCTGAGGCTAACCTTCATTCCTCTCCTTTCCAGAGCATACCTCCACCTCTCTAGATTTTCCTCCACTTGTTCTCTGCTCTTGCTACAGATCACAATGTCATCTGCAAACATCATAGTCCATGGGGAATCTTGTCTAACCTCGTCTGTCAGCCTGTCCATCACCATAGCAAACAAGAAGAGGCTGAGAGCTGACCCTTGATGCAGTCCCACCTCCACCTTGAACTCTTCTGTCACACTGACAGCGCAACTCACCCCAGTCTAACTTCTTCTTTTCCTTTCGGCTGTTCCCTTCAGGGGTCGCCACAGCAAATGATCTGCCTCCATCTCTCCCTATCCTCTGCATCTTCTACTCTTACTCCAACGACCTTCATGTCCGCCTTCACCGCATCCATAAATCTTCTCTTTGGTCTTCCTCTGGGCCTTTTGCCTGGTAGTTCCAACCTCAGCATCCTACGACCAATATACTCACTATCCCTCCTCTGTATATATCCAAACCATCTCAATCTAGCCTCTCTGACTTTGTCTCCAAAACATCTAACATGTGCTGTCCCTCTGATGTACTCATTTCTGATCCTATCCATCCTCGTTACTCCCAAAGAGAACCTCAACATTTTCATCTCTGCTACAAACATCATAGTCCATGGAGATTCTTGTCTAACCTCGTCTGTTAGCCTGTCCATCACCATAGCAAACAAGAAGGGGCTGAGAGCTGACCCTTGATGCAGTCCCACCTCCACCTTGAACTCTTCTGTCACACCGACAGCACACCTCACCACTGTCTTATATCTCTCATACATGTCCTGCACCACTCTAACATACTTCTCTGCCATTCCAGACTTCCTCATACAATACCACAGTTCTTCTCTCGGCACCCTGTCATATGCTTTCTCCAGATCCACAAAGGCACAATGTAGCTCCTTCTGACCTTCTCTGTACTTCTCTATTAACATCCTCAAAGCAAACACTGCATCTGTGGTGCTCTTTCTTGGCATGAAACCAAACTGTTGTTCACAAATGCTGACCTCTGCCCTTAGTCTTGCTTCCACTATTCTTTCCCATAGCTTCATTGTATGGCTCATCAACTTTATCCCTCTGTAGTTACCACAACTCTGTACATCTCCCTTGTTCTTAAAAATGGGCACAAGCACACTTCTCCTCCATTCCTCTGGCATCTGCTCACTTTCTAAGACCTTGTTGAATATTCTTGTCAGAAAATCTACTGCTACCTCCCTAGACACTTCCATACCTCAACTGGTATGTCATCAGGGCCAACTGCCTTTCCACTCTTCATCCTCTTCAATGCCCTCCTCACTTCTCCCTTACTAATCTTTGCTACTTCCTGCTCCTCAACGGTCACCCCTTCTACTCTTTTTTCTCTCTCATTTTCCTTGTTCATCAGCTCTTCAAAGTACTCTTTCCATCTTCCCAGCACACTTCTGTCATCAGTCAATACATTTCCCTCTCTGTCCTTTATCACTCTAACTTGCTGCACGTCTTTCCCATCTCTATTTGTCTGCTGTGCTAACCTGTATAGATCATTTTCTCCCTCCTTACTGTTCAACCTATCATACAAGTCATCATACGCCCTCTGTTTGGCCTTTGACACCGCTACCTTTGCCTTACGCTGTGTCTCCCTGTCCTCCTGTTTACTCTCTTCGGTCCTCTCTGTGTCCCACTTCTTCTTAGCTAACCTCTTCCTTTGTACACACTCCTGCACTTCCTCATTCCACCACCAAGTCTCCTTATCTACTTTCCTTCCAGACGACACACCAAGTACTCTCCTTCCTGTCTCCCTGATCACATCGGCTGTGGTTGTCCAGTCATCTAGAAGCACTTCCTGACTACCAAAAGCTTGTTTCAACTCCTCCTTGAAGACAACACAACACTCTTCCTTTTTCAGCTTCCACCACTTTGTCTTCTGCTCTGCCTTTGCCTTTTTTCACCTTCCTCACCATCAGCATCATCCTGCACACCACCATCCTATGCTGTTTGGCAACACTCTCACCCGCTACTACTTTGCAGTCACTGACTTCCTTCAAATTACATCGCCTGCACAAGATGTAGTCTACCTGTGTGCTTCTACCTCCGGTTTCATAAGTCACCCTATGCTCCTGTCTGTTCTGGAAGAAAGTATTCACCACAGCCATTTCCATCCTTTTTGCAAAATTGATCAACATCTGTCCTTCTGTGTTCTTGTCCTGGATACCAAACCTGCCCATCACTTCCTCGTCCCCTCTGTTGCCTGCACAACATGTCCATTGAAGTCTGCACCAATGACCACTCTTTCATCTCTGGGGGTACACTGAATCACTGCATCTAACTCACTCCAGAATCTCTCCTTCTCTTCTCGCTCACATCCTGCCTGTGGGGCATAAGCACTAGCAACATTGAACATCACGACTTCAATTTCTAACTTGAGACTCATCACTCTGTCTGACACTCTTTTCACTTCTAGAACATTCCTGACAAACCCTTCCTTCAAGATGACTCCTATTCCATTTCTCTTCCCATCCACACCATGATAAAACAGCTTAAACCCTGCTCCTAAGCTTCTAGCCTTGCTACCTTTCCACCTGATCTCCTGAACACACAGTATGTCCACCTTCCTCCTCTGCATCATGTCAGCCAGCTCTCTAGCTTTTTCTTTCATAGTTCCAACATTCAAAGTCCCTACTCTCAGTCCTAGACTCATGCCTTTCCTCTTCTCTCTCCACCTACGGACACGCCTCCTGCCTCTTCTTTTTCGAACAACAGTAGTCCAATTTCCACCAGCACCCTGTTGGTTAACAGCACTGATGGCGGTCGTTCTTAACCCGGGCCTTGACCGATCCGGTATGGAGGTAATATTTGTGATTTGCATATGAAGTTTGCCATTGGTTTTACGTCGGATGCCCTTCCTGACAAAACCCTCTGCATTTATCCGAGCTTGGGACCGGTGTGAGGGAGAGACACTGGCTTGTGCCTCCCCCCACGGCTGCAATAGACTACGTCTTGTCTAGTCAGTGTAATTTGAAGGAGGTGTGCAGGAAGGTGAAGAAGGCAAAGGCAGAGCAGAAGATAAAGTGGTGAAAGCTGAAAAAGTTGTGTTGTCTTCAAGGAGGAGTTGAAACAGGCTTTGGGTGGTCAGGAAGTGCTTCCAGATGACTGGAAAACTACAGCTAATGTGATCAGGGAGACAGGTAGGAGAGTACTTGATGTGTCCTTTGGAAGGAAAGTAGACATGGAGACTTGATGGTGGAATGAGGAAGTGCAGGAGTGTGTACAAAGGAAGAGGTTAGCTAAGAAGAAGTGGGACATTGAGAGGACCGAAGAGAGTAAACAGGAGTACAGGGAGAAGTAGCATAAGGCAAAGGTAGTGGTGTCAAAAACCAAACTGAGGGCATATGATGATTTGTATGCTTGGTTGGATGGTAAGGAGTTAGAGAATTATTTATTCATTTTGGCACAACACAGAAATAGAGATGGGAATGACATGCAGCAAGTTAGAGTGATTAAGGACAGAGAGGCAACTACAGAGGGATAAAGATGATGGGCCATACAATGAAGTTATGAGAAAGAATAGTGGAAGCTAGACTAAGGGCAGAGGTCAGCATTTGTGAACAACAATTTGGTTTCATGCCAAGAAAGAGCACCACAGATGCAATGTTTGCTTTGAGGATGTTAATAGAGAAGTACAGACTATGATGTTTGCAGATGACATTGTGATCTGTAGTGAGAGCAGAACGAGTGCAGGAAAATCTAGAGAGGTGGAGGTATGCCCTGGGAAGGAGAGGAATGAAGGTTAGCTTCAGTAAGACAGAATACATGTGTGTGAACGACAAGGACACAAGAGGAACGGTGAGGTTACAGGGAGCAGAGATAAAGAAGGTGGAGGATTTTAAGTACTTTGGCTCAACAATCCAGAGCAATGGAGAGTGTGGAAAAGAGGTGAAGAAGCGTGTGCAGGCAGGCTGGAATGGTTGGAGAAAAGTGTCCGGTGTGATGTGCGATAGGAGAGTGTCAGCAAGAATGAAAGGAAAAGTGTACAAGACGGTGATGAGGCCAGCGATGTTGTATGGGTTAGAAACAGTGGCGCTGAGGAAAAGACAGGAGGCAGAGCTGGAAGTAGCGGAGATTAAAATGTTGAGGTTCTCTTTGGGAGTAATGAGGATGGATAGGATCAGGAATGAGTACATTAGAGGGGACAGCACATGTAAGAGGTTTTGTAGACAAAGTGAGAGAGGCTAGATTGAGATGGTTTGGACATGTATAGTGGAGAGATTGTGAATATATTGGTAGTTGGATGCTGAGGTTGCAACTGCCAGGCAGAAGGCCTAGAGGAAGACCAAAGAGACGATTCATGGATGTGGTGAAAGAGGACATGAAGGTAGTTGGTGTAAGAGAAGAAGATGCAGAGGATCGGGTGAAATGGAGACAGATGATTTGCTGTGGCGAATATGAATTATGAAGTCAGTGAACAGGAGAATCGGGTGAAAAATCCTCGTCATCACTTTCTGATAGGTCCATATCTGGCTCATCGCTCAATTCATTCAGAGCATAGTTTTTCTGTAGCATTTTCAAATGGTTAATCGGTTGTTGGACATTTACCAAGAGAACACAGCAAAATATTTTCCTGTTTTTTTTTAAAGCACGGCGGAACAATCAAATGTGTTGTTACTGATGAACATTATACACTTCCCCAGTGGCAGGGGGTCTTGAAATACCGTGTAAACTCACGTTTACAGCCAGTGAGTGAACCACTCATTTTACCGTTACAGAGACTGATCGAATAGGCCTAGAGGAAGACCAAAGAGAAGATTTATGGATGTGGTGAAGGAGGACATGAAGGTAGTGAGTGTAAGAGAAGAAGATGCAGAGGATAGGGCGGGGGTCGGCAACCCGCGGCTCTAGAGCCGCATGCGGCTCTTTAGCGCTGCCCTAGTGGCTCCCTGGAGCTTTTTCAAAAATGTTTGAAAATGGAAAAAGATGGGGGAGGGAAATATATTTTTTGTTTTAATATGGTTTCTGTAGGAGGACAAACATGACACAAACATTCTTAACGTTTTCCAATGCTGTAAAAATGTGTAGAATAAATATTACATTCCAACATTTCTGTCAACGAAGATTTGCGTCATAGCCTGCGACACACGTTTCTATCAGCAGTTCCGTGCATTGCTTGATGAAGTTGACAGCGAATATTCCGATCTCCTGCTACACAACAAAGTCCGATGGCTGTCCAGGGGTGAGGTTTTGCGTCGCTTTGTCGCTTGTTTAGAACACGTGAAAACATTCCTGAAAAGCAAAGACCTGAACTACCCGCAACTGGAAGATACCGAGTGGCTCGAAAAACTGCACTTTTTGGTGGATATGACGAGCCACCTAAACAAGCTGAATGAAAGTCTCCAGGGGCGGGAAACACTGCACTGCAAATGCTGGAAGCTGTTTTGTCATTCGAGCGCAAGCTGACTGTCTTTGCCAGAGATGTACAGCGAGGCACGCTCTCCCACTTCCCCTCCCTGAGAGAATTCAAAGAAGCCCATCACGATCACACACTCAACAGTGATTATTTACAAGGTGCGATCGTTGAAATGCAAACTGCATTTGGGAGCAGATTTTTCGAGTTCCGAAAGGAAAAAATGACACTGTCTTTCCCTGTCACACCCCTGGAGATTGACCCGTCCTTGTCGAGCACATTTCCAGGAGTAAATCAAGCTGACCTTGAAATGGAAATGGCTGATATAGCCGACAAAGATTTATGGGTGTCCAAATTCAAACGTCTGACAGCTGAGCTTGAAGACGTCACTCGCCAGAAAGCCCAGCTTGCCCAAAGCCACAAATGGAGCGAAATTGAAAGCCTCCCAACACCCGAGAAACTTGTCTATGACACATGGAATGCTCTTCCTGACAGTTATGGGAACATGAAGACATATGCATTTGGAGTATTATCCATCTTTGGATCAACATACATGTGCGAGTAGATTTTCTCAAACATGAACTACATCAAATCAAAATTTCGCATCGGCCTCACAGATGAGAGCTCGCAGTCCTGCGTCAAGATTAAAGTTACATCTTACATGCCCGATGTTGAGAAGCTGACCAGTGATGTCCGAAAACAGAAGTCACATTAAATGGGTAAGAACACAATCCTGTCATAGGCACATATTTAGTAACAAAGTGGCTGTTTTTATAAAGTGATTTCTGATTTTCCTCAGTATATATTTGGAATGACACTTAGGGATATTATTGTGTTTTGTTGCTCAGGTCCCAGGATAGTTGCGTTGGTTGCGTGTCAAAAGAGAAGAGGATGCTGCTGCGTTTGACCCTTGCACTGACTTGCTTGGCATTTGCACAGAAATCAAACTTAAACTGTATTAATTTGATTTTATATACTTTACCTTTTCAAAAGGCTGCTGTTTTATTTTTATAAATGCAGGCTGCGTTTTATTGCACTCTGTTTGTTGCCCAGATAAGGGGCACGTTATGCACGTTCCATTTTGTTGTCAAAATAAAAATGACATCAAAAATCGGATTTCTTTATTGCATTTCTTTAATTTCATCAAAGCAATGAAACATAATTCATTAATATTGTAATGAAGTTAAACTCGAGGTGGCATCGTACAACAGAGTAGTCACGTGGTGCGTCATTCTCTACAGGATGCGCTGCAGGAAAATAAACATTTAATCATGAAGGCTCATTATGTATTTGTAGCCAACTTAGTCATTTTGATAGTAGGCTAATATAGCTAATATAGATACATACAGCATGTGTTGCCTTCATTATAAGGCTTATATAAGGCTTTTAATTTTTTGAGGCTCCAGACATATTTGTTTTTTGTTTTTTTGGTCCAATATGGCTCTTTCAACATTTTGGGTTGCCGACCCCTGGGATAGGGTGAGATGGAGGCAGATGATTCGCTGTGGTGACCCCTGAAGGGAACAGCCGAAAGGAAAAGAATAAGACACTGATAGAATAAAATTGGTAAGTTTGATCTACCATTTTGCTCACAGTACACATGGGTTTATTAGACGTAAGATCAAAAACACTGGGGGGGGGTTCTTATTGGAGCAGCGTGCTTATTACATTGTGTGTGTGTGTGTGTGTGTGCCTGTGTGTGTGTTTAGAATAGTGGAGAAGTGAATATATATTTTTATTTTCTTTAATGATTATAACAGTGTGGACTGTTCTATCCGTTGCATTATGTTGGTTTTATACGAACCTGCTGCATTGCATTGTGGGATAACACTCTCTGGGCGCCCTAGAATAAATCACGACAGCATATTTTCATCATACAGAATAAATCACTCATCAACAATTTAAAATAATTACATTTTTCAGAGACGACTTGTCACTGTCAGTATACTTTAACACACACAAAGCATTGCTGTTGTTAAATCAGAAGGTTATAATGGTTTGTTTCCTCTCTGAGCAAAACAAAATGTCTCCCAGAAATCATAAAGTGCCAAAGGCAGAGATGCACAAACTGCCCAAAACACTGAAAACCTCACATGTGCTGAAAATGTACGTGGAAGCAGTGTGTAGGTTTATATGAACAGAGATGTAGTACTGCAAAACTGTACACATTTATTGATGCAATATTTTCTGACACGCACACAAACAACCCACAGGAAACTTAGACCATTAAAATCAACTGGCATCTCTTTTCTCATCCAGATGAGATTCTGCTGTAGCCAAGACGACACTGAGGCTCAGATGTGCCTGTACTGAAAGCAGGACTCAACTCTGTCTGTGTGTGTGTGTGTGTGTGCGTGTGCGTGTGTGTGTGTGTGTGTGTGCGTGTGCGTGTGTGCGTGTGTGTGAGAGTGAGAGAAAGCTGTGGGTCAGTGGGCTATAGACTAGAAGTTTTATCTGGCCTGAGTTTTGAACTTGACCTCCACTGATCAAAGCCAGATTCCTGATGACATCACACCTGTCACCATGACAATAACGGAAACATCTCATCTAGACATTGGTAAAACAAAACTGCTGCTTTTATCCCAGCACATGTCACAATCTCACTGAAGAGATGCAACCTGACCTGTTCTTTTTACACCTGTATCTGGCTGAAGGGTGGTGATGAATGAAGTCCCGCCCACACAAGAGACTGACAGTCCAAATCACAGAACTCCTCTCTCTGAACTCACATGTCTGAAAGAATAACACAAGAAACTGCACAAGTCAAACACACACACACACACACACATGTACTGTTTCCATGGAAACTTGCTCCGAGATGCTTCAGTCCAGCAGATGACAGATTTTGTAAGACACGTTACAGTTCAATCCAAACAGACAAAATAACCTATATTCTCTCACTCACACACAGAGAGCAGTTCCTCTGAACCATCTGTGTTCTTTGTGTTCAGGTTATAAAGAAGCAGCTGGTAGACGATGTTGATCAGATGTTTGTGTTCATGATAAATGCTCTGAAACCCTCTCATACTCTCAAAGCTGAGATCAGACCCAGAAATCAGACTCGGAGACATCAGGGGACTGTTATGGGCATGTAAATATTTGTATAAATGTAAATATGAAAATAATGGATGAATAAACTAGTTAATGTGCTGTAAAGAGAGAGACACATGGCATGACTCAACTGTTTGGGTCTGGAATTTTCCATAATATGACCTAGTTGCACATGCACCCTGGTGGGGTCAGGTGATGTGGAATTTTCCAGAATGGAACTTTCCCGAACTTTAGGGAATCTATGTTAAGTAGACCTACGGTGGATAACCAAAAGGGGAAGTCATCCAAGGCGGATCCTGGAGCGCTTCACCCAAGTATCGTCGTTCGGGACTTCATTGCCAAAGTCCATCATCCACATTCGCCCACGCAAGGATGTTCATCATTTGTTTCTTTCGTCATTTGTTTCTTTCAACACGCGGGATGCCAAGCCTTTCCTCGCCACCACGCGTGCCGTCTCTAAGTTTTCTCATGCCACAGATACTTGGTGACTATCTTTGTTTTGAGACCCTTTGTTTAATTTATATTTTGTTTAGCTCTAAGGTAAGGTATTATTTTGTCTTCTTTTGTTCATATTATTAAATTGTACATAGCTTATGTCGTGGTCTGTCGTGCTTTGCTGGTTTCACGGGGTAATTTCCATCTTCTAAATTTTCCTATCCGTAACAGGAGTAATATAAGAACAAATTAAGGGAGTCCTTAAAGCAGAGCAAGATGCCATACCCTGAGAGCCCGTTGTTGGACTTTAATTCCATCACTGATTAATGACGACACAAAGAGCGAAATCAAAACAGAGGCCAGAAAAAGTGTTTCATCCTGGACCGTGTTCCAGTACTGCTCTGATCTCCATTTCCATGGATTGTCCATTATTTTATCAGCCAGAATGGAAGTGTGTTTGTGAAAGATCTCAGCCAGGACCATCATCATCATAACTCAGATTTACCCAGTTTACCCAGCAAGCATTGTAGTGGGATGGAAGATAAAAATTATTCATAATACAGTGGCACCTTGACTTACGAATTTAATCCGTTCCGAGGGTGAGCTCGTAAGCCAAAAAAAGTTGGTTAGATGAAACTATGACTCCCATAAGAAATAACAGAAAACCAATAAATCCGTTCCAAACCCCTCCCAAACTCATAACCTGCCACAAACACGTATATATATATATATATATCACCTAATATATTAAAGATAAACATGTAAACACAAATATTTAATCATAATAAAAATACATGTACATTAACATTAATAATAATTACTAATAAATAATAATAAAACAAGAATAAACAATAAGTCAACTAACCCTTCCGATCATCGACTGCGGCAAAGATGTTAGGCGCGAAGATGTCACGTGGGCAGGCATGAGGTGGTGCGTAACAGAGAAGGAGAATTTTGTGCATGTGCACACTACGAATTCTGATGAGGAATGTCTCGTGGTGAGCTCCCACAAGTCCTTGGGGGGCATAGTGTGATGCCAGGGGGCGCGTATGACCCTGGGGAACATGTTTTTTCCCCATACTGTACTAGAATTAAGTGTAATTGTGCATCCATTACAGTAGGTCGCGATTGCGCTCTCATTGCCAAGCTATGGTGTCTGGAAAAAGCACAGAGCAAACGATATGAAATGCAGTAAACACGATTTATAGCTGCCCGCAGGTTTTTTTTTCTTCCTAGATGGGGTGTCACAGAAAATAATTGAGGGGCACTGCACAAGGTGTTCTCGGAGTGCGGAGGAATTCACATGGAAGAATACAAGGCTAATCGGCCCGGAGCCATTTCAAGGAGACCTGGTAAATCAAAATTTTGCTCACTGGCTGGTGCAGATTTCTGGTTGGATCAAAGCTTGTATCATGGAAAATTCATTACAAAAGACACTCATAAGTCTCCTAATTGTACTTTAATATTTTTGAAATGATTGGGTTTGATCTTTAGGTGCGTGAAGGTTGAACCCCTGGCCAGTATTGTGGTTGGGTGTGGCTGTTATTTTGATTTTGTTTGCTGTATGAATCGTGAGAAAAAAGTTAAAAGAAAAAAGTTATTTGACTTATTGCTCTAAACCAGACATAGGCAAACTACGGCCCATTTGACTTTTTAATACGGCCTGCTGAATTTGTCCAATTAAAAAAAAAAAAAATTCAAAGTCATAGCAATCATTCATTTCATGTTCTCTCTGCAATGCCGTTTCCCCAATAGATGGCAGACTGACCATTGGTGGACCTTTGTTGGAGAGTAGTGTATTACTCTTTATTTCTCTTACATTTTCCCCGTTGCCATTGGCGCTCTTCTGTAAAAATGAGCAGACCAAAGAAAAGGAAACAATGAGTGCCGAATTTTTAATTACGAGTGGACAAGAAAATATTGTTTTACTGAAGTCCGATCAACGGCTGACTTTTTCACTTCACTGAAAGCATGTTTGATTGAGAGGAGCGTACTCCTTGGATCAGGGATGTTTTGCACATGTGAAAGATGCAGTGCTCAGTTCACACCGGCAGTAAATTGGGTTCTACATTTATTTGTGTGGGATTTCTGTGCTGTGAGGTTTTCACATTACATGCAACACTTAAGTAAATCTGGCACAAACACTCGATCCAAATGCTCCTAGCCCCGCCCGCTCTGTCAAACTTCAGAACCCATTTTGACGCCCACAAGTCAAAAAGTTTGCACACTCCTGCTATATACCTATAATTTGACGCTACAATTTTACTTTGTTGCTAGCAACAATCTCATCATAGGGGATAATGGCATTGTTTGGGTTTTTGTGCTGTCTGCCCATGAGTAGATCAGAGATTCCTGTTATTTATTTCAAGAGCCCATCAATTTTATAAACTTTATAGTACAGTATTTATAAAAAAAATATTGAAGTTCGAGTTTAAGAATTAACCCCAACAGGATAAAGGTCACATCTCTCGAAACATCAAACATGATGGTAACACAGGTATCCTAATCTCTGGTGGTGTGTGTATGTATATACGTACTGTATAGATCTTTTTTTCTTTTCCTTTCGCTTTTCCCTTCAGGGGTCGCCACAGCAAATCATCTCCCTCCATCTCACCCCATCCTCTGCATCTTCTTCTCTTACACCAACTACTATCATGTCCTCCTTTACCACATCCATGAATCTTCTCTTTGGTCTTCCTCTTGGACTTCTGCCTGGTAGTGCCAGCCTCAGCATCCTACTACCAATATACTCACTATCCCTCCTCTGTACATGTCTAAACCATCTCAATCTAGCCTCTCTGACTTTGTCTCCAAAACATCTAACATGTGCTGTCCCTCTGATGTGCTCATTCCTGATCCTATCCATCCTCGTTACTCCCAAAGAGAACCTCAACATTTTCATCTCCGCTACCTCCAGCTCTGCCTCCTGTCTTTTCCCCAGGGCCACTGTTTCTAACCCATACAACATCGCTGGCCTCAACACCGTCTTGTACACTTTTCCCTTCATTCTTGCCGATACTCTCCGATCACACATCACAACGGACACTTTTCTCCAACCATTCCAACCTGCCTGCATACGCCTGCCTGCTCCCTGTAACCTCACCGTTCCTCTTGGGTCCTTGTCATTCATGCACATGTATTCTGTCTTACTGAGGCTAACCTTCATTCCTTTCCTTTTCCAGGGCATACCGCCACCTCTCTAGATTTTCCTGCACTTGTTCTCTGCTCTCACTACAGATCACAATATCATCTGCAAACATCATAGTCCATGGGGAATCTTGTCTAACCTTGTCTGTCAGCCTGTCCATCACCAAAGCGAACAACCTCCACCGGTATGTCATCAGGACCAACTGCCTTTCCATTCTTCATCCTCTTCAATGCCCTTCTTCACTTCGTCCTTACTAATCTTTGCTACTTCCTGGTCCTCAACGCTCACCTCTTCTACTCTTATTTCTCTCTCATTTTCCTCATTCATCAGCTCTTCAAATTACTCTTTCCATCTTCCCAGCACACTTCTGTCATCAGTCAATACATTTCCCTTTCTGTCCTGAATCACTCTAACTTGCTGCACGTCCTTCCCATCTCTATTTCTCTGCTGTGCCAACCTGTATAAATCATTTTCTCCCTCTTTACTGTCCAACCGAGCATACAAGTCATTATACGCCCTCTGTTTGGCCTTTGACACTGCGACCTTCGCCTTCTGAAATGACTGCTTCAATGCGGCGTGGCATGGAGGTAATCAGCCTGTGGCACTGCTGAGGTGTTACGGAGGCCCAGGATGCTTCGATAGCGGCCTTAAGCTCATCCACGGTGTTGGGTCTGATGTCTCTCAACTTTCTCTTCACAATATCCCACAGATTCTCTATGGGCTTCAGGTCAGGAGAGTTGGCAGGCCAATTGAGCCCAGTAATACCATGGTCAGTAAACCATTTAGCAGTGGTTTTGGCACTGTGAGCAGGTGCCAGGTCGTGCTGAAACATGAAATCTTCATCTCCATAAAGCTTTTCAGCAGATGGAAGCATGAAGTGCTCCAAAATCTCCTGATAGCTAGCTGCATTGACCCTGCCCTTGATAAAACACAACGGACCAACACCAGCAGCTGACATGGCACCCCAGACCATCACTGACTGTGGGTACTTGACACTGGACTTCAGGCATTTTGCCATTTCCTTGTCCCCAGTCTTCCTCCAGACTCTGGCACCGCGATTTCCGAATGACATGCAAAATTTGCTTTCATCCGAAAAAAGTAGTTTGGACCACTGAGCAACCGTCCAGTGCTGCTTCTCTGTGGCCCAGGTCAGCCGCTTCTGCTGCGGTTTCTGGTTCAAAAGTGGTTTGATCTGGGGAATGCGGCACCTGTAGCCCAGTCCACTGCTTCCACAGGTCCCCCAAGGTCTGGAATCGGCCCTTCTCCACAATCTTCCTCAGGGTCCGGTCACCTCTTCTGGTTGTGCAGCGTTTTCTGCCACACTTTTTCCTTCCCACAGACGTCCCACTGAGGTGGCTTGATCGAGCACTCTGGGAACAGCCTATTTACTCAGAGATTTCTTTCTGTGTCTTACCCTCTTGCTTGAGGGTGTCAATGATGGCCTTCTGGACAGCAGTCAGGTTGGCAGTCTTACCCATGATTGCGGTTTTGAGTAATGAACCAGGCTGGGAGTTTTTAAAAGCCTCAGGAATCTTTTGCAGGTGTTTAGAGTTAATTGGTTGA
The DNA here is from genome assembly GCA_024760905.1 of Plotosus lineatus. Classification (NCBI taxonomy): domain Eukaryota; kingdom Metazoa; phylum Chordata; class Actinopteri; order Siluriformes; family Plotosidae; genus Plotosus; species Plotosus lineatus. The sequence goes on from CM045739.1 coordinate 1,201,450, forward strand.
TTCAGATGATTAGGTTAATAGCTCGTTTAGACTACCTGAACATCATATGCTCATTTTTTGAGAAGGACTTATATATATATATATATATATATATATATATATATATATATATATATATATATATATATATATATATATATATATATATATATATATGTATATATGTGTGTGTCTGTGTATATAAACACTGGGCGTGTTCTACATTAATAAAGTGGTACCTCGCCTTACGAAAGTCCCAACAAACGAAAAATCCAGGTTACGAAATGCATTTTCCTAAAATGTCTGTCTCTGGATAAGAAACAAATTCACGTTACAAAAGTGCCATCTCAAAAATTCAAACAATGCACGAGTTGCTCTCCCACTGGCTATCTCCCAACATCCCGCCCCGCTGGCCTCCCATTGGCTAGGAGGGATGACGCAACTTCCTCCCATTGGCTAGGAGGGATGATGCAACTTCCTCCCATTGGCTATTATGGAGCTGTATCTACATAATATCCATGATGTTTTTCGTGTAAAGGACAGAGGTACTGTTGTTTTGTGCGTTTTTCAAGTGTGCTCATTGCAACTTTATTTTTTGGCTCAGGCTTTTAACCTTGTATAAACATTTGTAAGATTATAACTCTGCGAAGAAGACATGGTCAACACACGGGCGTACGTACACACACGCACGCATGTGATTCCAGGTGCGAGTGAAAAGAAGTGTGCTCGTGGCATGAGTTGAGTGATATTGCAAAGTAATATGACCAAACACGTCTACCATTGATACGATATTGAAGCAAAGGGAGACCTTAAAAGGTATACTTTTAAATTTTTTAAAGGGCTTAGGGGTAGTATTGGGGGCCTTGGAACGAATCACGCATTTTACATGTAAAATGCGGCTCGATTTATGAAAAATCCAGGTTACGAAACCACTTCTGGAAAGGATTAATTTCATACGTGATGCAGCACTGTATCCATAAATGAGGGTTAAATTATCTAGTGGTTGGTGTGTGAGATTTACGGCTCTGTCACGTCATATTGACATTGTTTACGCGTTATTCTTCTGATGAGTATATTCTCCTTCTCGCGCTCTCTCTCTCACTCGCACACACGGGAGCACGAGGAAGGTGGGAAAACTTTATATGTGAATTTATGGAAGTTTCTTGAGATTTTTAAATAAATCGGTTTATATTCGGTGGTAAAACACCACCATAATCCATCGCTCTCTTCTTCAGTATTATACGGCAGCCGTGAACTAATAGTTAGAGAAACGGCTTTGGAACTGAAAGGTCATTGGTTTGATTACCGAACCAGGAAGAAAAACGTGTGGTGAGAGGGACTGACCAGCACCTTCCCTTCATGGCTGAAGTGCTCTTGAGCAAGGCACCTAACCCCTAACTGCTCTCTGAGTGCCCCAAGGTGTGGGGTAGCCCACTGTTTACATCCATACGTGTGCTTACTTTGAATGGGTTCAATGCAGAGAAAATTTCCCCCACAGAAACTGTCAAGCGCAAAAAAAAAAAAAAAAAATCATCATCTTCTGCTTGACCCAGGGTCGAGATCCAAACATCCCTCTCCCCAGCCATTTCCTCCAGCTCCTCCAGGAGGGTACCAAGCCGTTCTCAGAAAAGCCGAGAGACATCGTCTTTCCAGCGTGTTCTAGGTCGACCCAGGGGTCTCTTCCCTGTTGGACATGCCCAAAACAGCACATTGAGGGGTTCGGGGGGCATTCTAACCAGATGTCCGAGCAACCTCAACTGGCTCTTCTCGATGCAAAGGAGCAGCGGTTCTTCTCTGAGCCCCTACCAGATGGCTGAGCTTCTCACCTTATCTTTATGAGAGAGCCCTGCCACCCAGCAAAGGAAGCTCAATTCAGCCGATCGTATTCATGAGTATCCCAGCAGTGCCTCCACTGGAGAGGGATGGGCTCTGCCAGGCCAAATCAGCCCAAGTCTCGCAATGAAGGCGCCCCAACGACATCCCCGGATGTTAAGGGACAAGTGATGTGAAGTATTCATGAGCTTGTTCTTGATCGTAATGATCACTGTTACCATAGCAACAACCAACCATGCCAGTGATGGTGATACTGGTTTCTGGGGGTGGGGGGAGACTGAAGGAAAAAGGTGTGTGTGCGTTTTCAGAGACAGACGAGGTCCAGACGTGTGAATATAAAAAGGGCCACAGCAGTTTATTTCAGGGTTTCAGTACCACTTACACTTTAAAAAGCTCAAAGGTGCCAAGAACACAAACGTCTAGACAATGTTTAATCTCTTAAAAATACATCATCATCAAGCTTAAACTCATGATTATGAAGCAGACAGAGAGGGAGAGAAAACAGAGATGGGAGGGAGAGCGAGAGAGAGAGAGAGAGAGAGAGAGAGACAGAGAGATACAGAGAGGGAGAGAGTGAGAGAGAGAAAGCTCCTGCCTTTAAGAACCCTACAGTGAGGAAGCTCTACACAAGTGTGTGTGTGTGTGTGTGTGTGTGTGTGTGTAGTGTAACATGGGAAAAGTGATCACCTGAGGAAAAAAATCTACCTCCACACAGCAGTAACGCAGCAGTCGCACGGGCGAGCGAGCGAGCGAGAGAGAGAGAGCGCAGAGGTAGCAGAGACAGAGGTAGAGTAAAGCAGAACTACATTAGGAGCCCTAAAATACACACACACACACACACACAACACACACACACACACACACACACACAGAGGTAGATTCTAAGAGATAAGTAAGAAAGGAAGCTCAACTTGAGTCTGACACTCTCACTCACTCACGCACGCACGCACGCACACACACACACACACACACACACACACACACAAGCTGTTTCCAGCTCCAAGATAACAGTGTTGTGTATCAGTAGCTCAAGGTGTGTCTGTGTGTGTGTGTGAGAGTGAGTGAGAGCAAATCTATATCATGAGCTGTGTTAGAGGAGACACATACGAGTGTGTCGTGTGCGTTAGTTTTCAGGTGGACGAACAGGAAGTGAGGTCACTGGAGCTGGTGGAATCCCATCAGGCTGTGCAGAAGGAGCAGGAGGAGGAGGAAGGGGACCAGGGTCTGGAAGGTAAAATAAATAATGGTTAGGTATAGTTCCTGCTTACACACACAATTACATCACTTCCTGTGATCCCCATCTCCTCTCTAGTCATTCTCTTAGCGTCTCGAGCACGAGCTCAGTTCGAGTAGACATAGGACGGATGAACACAAATGTTTTTAAAATATCCCGCACAAGGTCATAAAGGCTCCAAAATCCCACTGGAGACTCTGTACAATCTTTTCACTCAACAGATCCTGACTATCAAAACGTCACTTCTACACAAGCGACAGTTAGCATGGAAACAAGATCGATAAATATAAATCTGGGCTACTGTCAGAACATTAAATTCACAGCTTCTGAGCAATCACTGCAGGTTACAGTAGAGCTGTGTGTTACAAGAAATAAAACACTCACACATGCCGTTTGGGGCTCCGGGGTGCCTGGGGCCCATCATGGGGGGAATCGCACCTGATGGAGCTCCGGGCATCGCACCTGGGAGGGCACTAGGCATCAGACGGCCAGAGAGGGGCTGCCCTGGTCCAACCATCGGTCCTTCACGAGCGCACGCGTGTGGGCACGCACACACACGCACACACACACGCACACACGCACGCACACGCACGCACGCGCACACACGCGCACACACGCGCACACACGAAGAGACAGAATGCATTCTGTGTAATCTGAGCCTGAATTTTAATGCAATGTTGAATGACTGTGCGTGCGTGCTGACCTGTCTGTGAAGGATGGTGGGGTCCCATGGTGTGGTGCATTGTGGGATATCCAGGTCCAGGATGCATACCTGGAGGAGGGATATGTGATGGGGTTGGTGCTACATGTCCTGAGGGTGGAACTCCATGTTGGGAGGGCAGGGCAAGTTGTCCATGCTGAGCTGCAGCTGCTGCAGCCTGTTGCTCCATCTGCTGGCGTGCTTTCATCTCCGCATACTTCAATTGCTCCATGTGGAACGCCTGCCTCTCCGTCAGCAACTGCTGCCTCTGCAACTCCAACTGCAGGGGGCACCAGAGAGAGAGAGAGAGAGAGAGAGGAGTCATATTTCTGTGATGACTGATCCAAAACAGGAAGTGGAGGATAACCAATACTCACTGCCTCTTTCTCTCGGTCCATTATGGTCTCCAGCTCCTCGAAGTGACGCAGTTTAATCTCCAACTTCTTCATCTGTGTCTCCACCAGCAGCGCCACCAGAGACTTGATCTTCCGCTCTTCCACCGCCGCCAAGTGCTGAAATTGAGAGCGAGAGAGAGAAGCTACATTCAATCCTTGTGTTATGATAATTATTGTACTGTTGTTGCACACGGGCATGTACTGTTGTTGTGCGCGCACGTGTGTGCCGTTTGTATACTGTTGTGCGTGTGTATACTGTGGTGTGTGCACATACTGGTGTGTATGTACTGTTGTCCGTGTGTGTGTGTGTGTGTGTGTGTACTGTGTGTGCGTGCACACTATTGTGCGTGTACTGTTGTGTGCGTGTGTGCGCACTTATGTTTGTGAACTGTTGTGTGCGGGTATTGGTGTTTCTGTACTGTTGTCTGTACTGTTGTGTGTGTGTGTGTGTGTGTGTGTTGGTGTTTGTGTACTGTTGCGTGTGTGCAGGGGTTTGTGTATATACCAGGATGTGTATACTGTTGTGTGTGCATCTCTCAAACATGTCCTGCACCACTCTAACATACTTCTCTGCCACTCCAGACTTCCTCATGCAATACCACAGTTCCTCTCTCGGCACCCTGTCATATGCTTTCTCAAGATCCACAAAGGCACAATGCAGCTCCTTCTGACCTTCTCTGAACTTCTCTATTAACATCCTCAAAGCAAACTGCATCTGTGGTGCTCTTTCTTGGCATGAAACCAAACTGTTGTTCACAAATGCTGACCTCTGCCCTTAGTCTTGCTTCCACTATTCTTTACCATAACTTCATCGTATGGCTCATCAACTTTATCCCTCTGTACTTGCCACAACTCTGCACGTCTCCCTTGTTCTTAAAAATGGGCACAAGCACACTTCTCCATTCCTCCGGCATCTGCTCACTCTCTCAGACCTTGTTGAATATTCTTGTCAGAAAATCTACTGCTACCTCTCCTAGACACTTCCATACCTCCACCGGTATGTCATCAGGACCAACTGCCTTTCCATTCTTCATCCTCTTCAATGCCCTCCTCACTTCACCCTTAGTAATCTTTGCTACTTCCTGGTCCTCAACAGTCACCTCTTCTACTCTTTTTTCTCTCTCATTTTCCTCAATCATCAGCTCTTCAAAGTACTCTTTCCATCTTCCCAGCACACTTCTGTCATCAGTCAATACGTTTCCCACTCTGTCCTTAATCACTCTAACTTGCTGCATGTCCTTCCCATCTCTATTTCTCTGCTGTGCCAACCTGTATAAATCATTTTCTCCCTCCTTACTGTCCAGCCTAGCATACAAGTCATCATATGCCCTCTGTTTGGCCATTGACACCGCTACCTTCGCCTTACGCTGTCTCCCTGTACAGTAGGCCCTTGACTATTCGCGGTTTTGCACTCACAGTTTGAGTATATGCGGACTGCCGAGCAACCGGCACATGATTCAAATTCAGCCAATGGCTGTCCTTCTTTCTGCTGATTGGTTGAGCTGATGTCCCACCCCTTTTTACTCATTCGCAAACTTTGTGCAGGTGTTGTTGGGGTTTTTTCTGTTTTTAATTACAGTAAGCACAGTTAAGCTCAGTCATGCCACCAAAACGCTGCACAAGTTCTGTGGCTTCTGGTAAGGCACCGAAGTGCATTAAAAAAGTAATGATGCTGCATGATAAAGTTGAATTACTTGATATGCTTCGGGAAGGGAAAAGTTTTGCTGCAGTAGGCGCCATTATAAAGTAAATGAGAGTACAGTCCGCTATATAAAGGAGAAAGAGAAGGCCATCAGAGCTAGTGTAGCATCGAGCAATTGTGGAAGTGCCAAGAAGGTGAATGTGGTAAGAAATGAGGGAATCGTCCAGATGTAATCCGCCTCGGGATTCTGGATACAAGACTTACGGAGGAAAAATATCCCTTTAGACACAAAGATGATTTGTAAGAAGCCACCGAGTTTATATTCTCAATTCATCGGAGGCAACAAAGGTGAACCACAACCAGGACCATCAACAGCATCAGCTGCAGAGCCTTTTCAAGCCAGCAAGGGTCGGTTTGACCCTTTGGTTTTGTAAAACGTTACCAGATTCAATTTGGAAAATCACACGAAGAAAGCGCGGCTGCAGATCCACACGCTGTGGAGAAGCATCCTGATGCATTTCAGCAAATAGTTATGGAAAATAGATACAAGCCAGAGCAGGGATTCGACTTTTTTTTAGGTAGTATATTTAACTTTATTCTGGAGAGGGCTTTATTAAGTTGGATAACTTGTGCCTAATCCTTTTCTTGAATGAATAAAATACTGTACGTTTCGATCCATCAGGTATTTAACATGGATGAGACAGGGTTGTTTTGGAAAAAGATGCCTTCCAGAACATTCCTCATGAAGGATGAACTAAGAGCCCCGGGTATCAAAGTGCAAAGGGACAGAGTAACACTTGTTATCTTCAGCTATTAGTTGATGCTATAGATGAGGATGAAGACTTCCAGTTCAATTTCTACTTGCGCATTTTCACAATTGCATCTTCTCTGACAGTCATACACAAGGCACTTCAAGACAAACACTGAAGGCATGTTGGAAAAAAGTCTAACCAGAATGTGGGCATGACTGCCAAGGATTCACACCTGATGAAATTCATCATAATGCTATAAATAAGTCAGTGGAGCTGGCAGAGTTAATTTGTGGTGATAACTTTGATGATAAAATTCACGATGAGTTCAATGAGCTGACTGATTCCCACTCTCAGCCTCTAACAGATGAAGATTTAGCAGAGATGACAAAATATGCCAGTGAAGACGAAACAGAGGACCAGGAAGCTCCATCACAAGAGAACCAAGAGGATGATGGTCTAACTCTAGAAAGGTTAATGGAATTCATGCAGTCAGTAAAGTTATTGCAACAGAAGATTACATTATGTGACCCTAACATGCTTCATTCACTACAGTTCTCAGATGGACTTGATTGTCTCTTGGCGACTTACAAAACCTTTTTCAGCTCTACGAAAACACAACAAAGCCAGCTGCCAATAAGCATGTTCCTAACAAAGGCCAAGAAAACTTCTACACAACCCACACTCGAAGAAAACACACCACCTCCTGAAGAAACGACAGTTTCTTTTGAACTGCTTGAAGATGATTAATCTGAACTGTTGTAAAGTTCGATAGTACTGTACAGGATTAATATGTTTTATTATTCCAGTACAGTACTGTTCCTAGAGATTTTATGTTCTGTAGCACAGTACAGTATGTTTACAGTAGTCAAGTTTCTCCTTTTGGCATCCAGTTTGTTAATTACTGTAGACTTCATGTTTTTCATGTCCTCAACAGTCCAATAAACAGTGCAAGGGTTCCCTCTAGTGGGCGTCTGAGAAGCATTTTTAACCACTAATGTGAAAATACACAGTGCTGTAACTGTATGATTATCCAAATTATCAAACCATTTTATTACACTTCATCGCTGTGGTGACCCCTGAAAAAGGTAAAAATCCGAAAGAAGAAGATCACTTAATGTTTTTTTTATGTTGATTATTTAGAGTACAATAGAGTTAAATATAATGTAATGCTTCCTTTTAGCGGGTGTCTGATAAGCATTTTTAACCAATAATCACGAATGTGCAATTTCAGTACAGTAAACAGTACGGTATATGTATCCAAATTTTCAAACCATTTTACTGTATGATAACTGATGTTCTTTATTTATATATATATATATATATATATATATATATGTATATATATATATATATATATATATATATATATATATATCTTCTTTTCCTTTCGGCTTTTCCCTTCAGGGGTCGCCACAGCGAATCATCTGCTTCCATCTCACCCTATCCTTTGCATCTTGTTCTCTTATACCAGCTACCTTCATGTCCGGCTTCACTACATCCATGAATCGTCTCTTTGGTCTTCCTGTAGGCCTTCTGCCTGGTAGTTCCAACCTCAGCATCCTACTACCAATATACTCACTATCCCTCTGTACATGTCCAAACCATCTCAATCTAGCCTCTCTGACTTTGTCTCCAAAACATCTAACATGTGCTGTCCCGCTCATGTGCTCATTCCTGATCCTATCCATCCTCGTTACTCCCAAAGAGAACCTCAACATTTTCATCTCTGCTACCTCCAGCTCTGCCTCCTGTCTTTCCCCCAGGGCTACTGTTTCTAAACCATACAACACCGCTGGCATTACCACCATCTTGTACACTTTTCCTTTCATTCTTGCCGATACCCTCCTATCACACATCACTTCGGACACTTTTCTCCAACCATTCCAACCTGCCTGCACACACTTCTTCATCTCTTTTCCACACTCTCCACTTCTCTGGATTGTCTTACTGAGGCTAATCTTCATTCCCCTCCTTTCCAGGGCATACCTCCACCTCTCTAGATGTTCTTGCACTTGTTCTCTGCTCTCACTAAAGATCACAATGTCATCTGCAAACATCATAGTCCATGGAGATTCCTGTCTAACCTCGTCTGTCAGCCTGTCAATTCACCATAGCAAACAAGAAGGGGCTGAGAGCTGACCTTTGATGCAGTCCCACCTCCACCTTGAACTCTTCTGTCACACTGACAGTATACCTCACCACTGTCTTACATCTCTCATACATGTCCTGCACCACTCTAACATACTTCTCTGCCACTCCAGACTTCCTCATACAATACCACAGTTCCTCTCTCGGCACCCTGTCATATGCTTTCTCCAGATCCACAAAGGCACAATGCAGCTCTTTCTGGCCTTTTCTGAACTTCTTTATTAACATCCTCAAGGCAAACACTGCATCTGTGGTGCTCTTTCTTGGCATGAAACCAAACTGTTGTTCACAAATGCTGACCTCTGCCCTTAGTCTTGCTTCCACTATTCTTTCCCATAACTTCATCAACTTTATTCCTCTGGAGTTGCCACTACTCTGCACGTCTCCCTTGTTCCTAAAAATGGGCACCATCACACTTCTCCATTCCTCTGGCATCCTCTCACTCTCGAAGACCTTGTTAAATGTTCTTGTCTGAAAATCTACTGCTACCTCTCCTAGACACTTCCATACCTCCACCAGTATATCATCAGGGCCAACTGCCTTTCCATGCGTCATCCTCTTCAATGCCTTCCTCACTTCACCCTTACTAATCTTTGCTACTTCCTGGTCCTCAACAGTCACCTCTTCTACTCTTTTTCTCTCTCTCATTTTCCTTATTCAGCAGCTCTTCAAAGTACTCTTTCCATCTTCCCAGCACACTTCTGTCATCAGTCAATACATTTCCCACTCTGTCCTGAATCACTCTAACTTGCTGCACATCCTTCCCATCTCTATTTCTCTGCTGTGCCAACCTGTATAAATCATTTTCTCCCTCTTTACTTTCCAACCAAGCATACAAGTTATCATTTTTCCTCTGTTTGGTCTTTGACACTGCTACCTTCGCCTTACGCTGTGTCTCCCTGTACTCCTGTTTTCTCTCTTCAGTCCTCTCGATGTCCCACTTCTTCTTAGCTAACCTCTTCCTTTGTACACACTCCTGCACTTCCTCATTCCACCACCAAGTCTCCTTATCTACTCTCCTTCCAGATGACACACCAAGTACTCTCTTACCTGTCTCCCTGATCACATTTGCTGTAGTTGTCCAGTCATCTGGAAGCACTTCCTGGCCACCCAAAGCCTGTTTCAGCTCCTCCTTGAAGACAACACAACACTCTTCCTTTTTCAGCTTCCACCACTTTGTCTTTTGCTCTGCCTTTGCCTTCTTCACCTTCCTCACCATCAGCGTCATCTTGCACACCACCATCCCATGCTATTTGGCAACACTCTCACCTGCTACTACTTTGCAGTCACTGACTTCGTTCAAATTACATCGCCTGCACAAGATGTAGTCTACTTGTGTGCGCCTACCTCTGCTTTCATAAGTCACCCTATGCTCCTCTCTCTTCTGGAAGAAAGTATTTACCACAGCCATTTCCATCCTTTTTGCAAAATCTATCAACATCTGTCCTTCTGTGTTCCTGTCCTGGATACCAAACCTGCCCATCACTTCCTTGTCCCCTCTGTTTCCTGCACCAACATGTCCATTGAAGTCCGCCCCAATGACCACTCTTTCACCTCTGGGGGTACTCTGCATCACTTCATCATACTCACTCCAGAATCTCTCCTTCTCTTCTTGCGCACATCCTGCCTGTGGGGCATAAGCACTAACAACATTACACCTGCCTTCAATTTCTAACTTGAGACTCATCACTCTGTCTGACACTCTTTTCACTTCTAGAACATTCCTGACAAACTCCTCCTTCAAGATGACTCTGACTCCATTTCTCTTCCCATCCACACCATGATAAAACAGCTTAAACCCTGCTCCTAAGATCTAGCCTTGCTACCTTTCCACCTGGTCTCCTGAACACACAGTATGTCCACCTTCCTCCTCTGCATCATGTCAGCCAGCTCTGTACCTTTTCCTGCCATAGTTCCAACATTTAAAGTCCCTACTTTCAGTCCTAGACTCATGCCTTTCCTCTTTTCTCTCTGCCTACCGACACGCCTCCCGCCTCTCCTTCTTCAACGTCTTCGACCAACAGTAGTCCGATTTCCACCAGCACCCTGTTGGTTGACAGCACTGATGGCGGTCGTTGTTAACCCGGGTCACGACCTATCCGGTATGACATTCTTTGTAGTGACTCACATATTTTATTTGGCATTTGTTATACGCCGGATGCCCTTCCTGACGCAACCCTCTACATTTATCCGGGCTTGGGACCGGCGTGAGGGAGAGACACTGGTTTTCTTCCTGGTTCGGTAATCAAACCAATGACCTTTCAGTTCCAAAGCTGCTTCTCTAACTATTAGTTCACGGCTGCCCTATAATACTGAAGAAGACAGCGATGGATTCTGGTGGTGTTTTACCACTGGATATAAACCGATTTATTTAAAAATCTCAAGAAAATTCCATAAATTCACATATAAAGTTTTCCCACCTTCCTCGTGCTCCTGTGTGTGTGTGAGAGAGAGAGAGAGAGAGTGAGAGGGAGAATATACTCATCAGAAGAATAACGCATAAACAATGTCAATATGACGTGACAGAGCCGTAAATCTCACACACCAAGCACTAGATAATTTAACCCTCATTTATGGATACAGTGGTGCATCACCTTACGAAATTAATCCGTTTCAGAAGTGGTTTCGCAACCTGGATTTTTCATAAATCAAGCCGCATTTTACATGAAAAACGCATGATTCGTTCCGAGGCCCCCAATACTACCCCCTAAACCCTTTAAAAAATATAAAAGTATACCTTTTAAGGTCTCCCTTTGCTTCAATATCGTATCAATGGTAGACGTGTTTGGCCATATTAATTTGCAATATCACTCAACTCATGCCACGAGCACACTTCTTCTTTTCACTCGCACCGCGAATCACACACGTGCGTGTGTGTGCGTGCGCCCGTGTGTTGACCATGTCTTCTTCGCAGAGTTATAATCTTACAAATGTTTATACAAGGTTAAAAGCCTGAGCCAAAAAATAAAGTTGCAATGAGCACACTTGAAAAACTCACAAAACAACAGTACCTCTGTCCTTTACACGAAAAACATCATGGGTATTATGGAGATGCAGCTCCAAAATAGCCAATGGGAGGGAGCTGCGTCATCCCTCCTAGCCAATGGGAGGCCAGCGGGGGCGGGATGTTGGGAGATAGCCAGTGGGAGAGCAACTCGTGCATTGTTTGAATTTTTGAGATGGCACTTTTGTAACGTGAATTTGTTTCTTATCCAGAGACAGACATTTTTGGAAAATGCGTTCCGTAACCTGGATTTTTCGTTTGTTGGGACTTTCGTAAGGCGAGATACCACTTTATTAATGCAAAACACACCCAGTGTTTATATACATATTATATATACATATTATGTGTATATATATATATATATATATATATATTATATATATATATATATATATATATATATATATATATATTAATCCTTCTAAAAAAAAAAATGAGCATATCATGAAAAGGTACTCTAAACAAAGGTACTCAATCATCTGAATCAACAAATTAACTCTAAACACCTGCAAAACATTCCTGAGGCATTTAAAAACTCCCAGCCTGGTTCATTACTCAAAACTGCAATCATGGGTAAGACTGCCGACCTGACTGCTGTCCAGAAGGCCATCATTGACACCCTCAAGCAAGACGGTAAGACAAAGAAATCTCTGAGCGAATAGGCTGTTCCCAGAGTGCTGTATCAAGGCACCTCAGTGGGACGTCTGTGGGAAGGAAAAAGTGTGGCAGAAAACGCTGCACAACCAGAAGAAGTGACCGGACCCTGAGGAAGATTGTGGAGAAGGGCCGATTCCAGACCTTGGGGGAACTGTGGAAGCAGTGGACTGGGCGACAAGTGCCGCATTCCCCAGGTCAAGCCACTTTTGAACCAGAAACAGCAGAAGTGCCTCACCTGGGCTACAGAGAAGCAGCACTGGACTGTTGCTCAGTGGTCCAAAGTACTATTTTCGGATGAAAGCAAATTTTGCATGTCATTCGGAAATCAAGGTGCCAGAGTCTGGAGGAAGTCAGGGGAGAAGGAAATGGCAAAATGCCTGAAGTCCAGTGTCAAGTACCCACAGTCAGTGATGGTCTGGGGTGCCATGATAGCTGCTGGTGTTGGTCCACTGTGTTTTATCAAGGGCAGGGTCAATGCAGCTAGCTATCAGGAGATTTTGGAGCACTTCATGCTTCCATCTGCTCAAAAGCTTTATGGAGATGAAGATTTCATTTTTCAGCATGACCTGGTACGTGCTCACAGTGCCAAAACCACTGCTAAATGGTTTACTGACCATGGTATTACTGTGCTCAATTGGCCTGCCAACTCTCCTGACCTGAAGCCCATAGAGAATCTGTGGAGAGAAAGTTGAGAGACACCAGACCCAACACTGTGGATGAGCTTAAGGCCGCTCTCGAAGCATCCTGGGCCTCCATAACACCTCAGCAGTGCCACAGGCTGATTACCTCCATGCCACGCCGCAGTGAAGCAGTCATTTCTGCAAAAGGATTCCCGACCAAGTTTTGAGTGCATAACTGAACATAATTATTGAAGGTTGACTTTTCTGTATTAAAAGCACTTTTTTAGCGGTCAGATGAAATATGCTATTTTTTTTTGAGAAGGACTAGTGTGTATGTATATATATATATATATATATACACACACACACACACACACACACACACACACACACACATATATATACACAAATGTACTAGTCATTCTCAAAAAATTAGCATATTGTGAGAAAGTTCATTATTTTCTGTAATGTACTGATAAAAATGAAACTTTCATATATTTTAGATTCATTGCACACCAACTGAAATATTTCAGGTCTTTCATTGTTTCAATACTGATGATTTTGGCATACAGCTCATGAAAACCCAAAATTCCTATCTCAAAAAATTAGCATATTTCATCTGACCAATCAAAAATGTGTTTTTAATACAAAAAAAAAGTCAACCTTCAAATAATTATGTTCAGTTATGCACTCAATACTTGGTCGGAAATCCTTTTGCAGAAATGACTGCTTCAATGCGGCGTGGCATGGAGGCAATCAGCCTGTGGCACTGCTGAGGTGTTACGGAGGCCCAGGATGCTTCAATAGCGGCCTTAAGCTCATCCACAGTGTTGGGTCTGGTGTCTCTCAACCTTCTCTTCACAATATCCCACAGATTCTCTAAATATATGAAAGTTTCATTTTTATCAGTACATTACAGAAAATAATGAACTTTCTCACAATATGCTAATTTTTTGAGAAGGACTAGTATATACACACACACACACATATATATTGATAAAGTATGCTGTGTAATGTTTTATATTTTATTACTAATTATCACAGTACAAAATTAAAAGGTTTTTCTTAATCATGACTCTATTTTACTACATTAATACTGTATTAATGAGTAAGACTGCCTGTAGAATGTGTTTAAGATGCATATTTTAGCGCGTGTAATGGATACACAAGTACTTTACTTCCAGCTGCTCATTCGCGCATGTGATGTCATACATGGGGTTTTACATCCGGGTACAGAACTCGCAGATTATCTCGATTCACGGGAAGGCCCGGAACCGTACCCCCACGAATGTCAAGGGCCTGTTGTACTCCTGTTTACTCTCTTCGCTCCTCTCAATGTCCCACTTAGTTAACCTCTTCCTTTGTACACACTGCTGCACTTCCTCATTCCACCACCAAGTCTCCTTATCTACTGTCCTTCCAGAGGACACACCAAGTACTCTCCTACCTGTTTCCCTGATTGCATTAGCTGTAGTTGTCCAGTCATCCGGAAGCACTTCCTGACCACCCAAAGCCTGTTTCAACTCCTAATTGAAGACAACACAACACTCTTCCTTTTTCAGCTTCCACCACTGTGTCTTCTGCTCTGCCTTTGCCTTCTTCACCTTCCTCACCATCAGCGTCATCCTGCACACCACCATGCTATGCACTCTCACCCACTAATACTTTGCAGTCACTGACTTCCTTCAAATTACATTGCCTGCACAAGATGTAGTCCACCTGTGTGCTCTTACCTCCACTTTCATAAGTCACCCTATGCTCCTGTTTCTTCTTGAAGAAAGTATTCACCACAGCCATTTCCATCCTTTTTGCAAAATCGATCAACATCTGTCCTTCTGTGTTCCTGTCCTGGATCCCAAACCTGCCCATCACTTCCTCGTCTCCTCTGTTGCCTGCACCAACATGTCCGTTGAAGTCTGCACCAATGACCACTCTCACCTCTGGAGGTACTCTGCATCACTTCATCTAACTCCCTCCAGAATCTCTCCTTCTCTTCTCGCTCACATCCTGCTTGTGGGGCATAAGTACTAACAACATTGAACATCACGCCTTCAATTACTAACTTGAGACTCATCACTCTCTGATCCTCTTTTAACTTCTAGAACATTCCTGACAAACCCCTCCTTCAGGATGACTTCTACTCCATTTCTCTTCCCATCCACACCATGATAAAACAGCTTAAACCCTGCTCCTAAACTTCTAGCCTTGCTACCTTTCCACCTGATCTCCTGAACACACAGTATGTCCACCTTCCTCCTCTGCATCATGTCAGCCAGCTCTCTAGCTTTTTCTTTCATAGTTCCAACATTCAAAGTCCCTACTTTCAGTCCTAGACTCGTGCCTTTCCTCTTCTCTCTCTGCCTACGGACACGCCTCCCACCTCTCCTTCGACCTCTCCTTCTTCGACCAACAGTCGTCCAATTTCCACCAGCACGCTGTTGGTTGACAGCACTGATGGCGGTCCTTGTTAACCCGGGCCTCGACCAAGCCGCTATGAAATTAGTATTGGCAGTTCGCATAGTGTATTTTGGCAAAAGTTTTACGCCGGATGCCCTTCCTGTTGCAACTCTCTGCATTTATCCGGGCTTGGGACCGGTGTGAGGATGGACACTTGTTTGTGCCCATCCTCACGTCTGCATTTCCCTCAGAAAATATGACATGCATAATAATTTTCAAAAACCACAAAGAGGGAAAAATTCCACAATCAACTTTTGATTTTAAATCTATTGTTTGAAAATAAACAATTGAAACAAATACAGAAATTGAAAGACAGCAATATCACCATGCCCTGAAAACATTGTAAATAAATTCAAATCTAATCGTCAAATGCACATTACCTACATTCTTTGGTTTGACAGGCACAAAACTCAAAAAATATGAAAGGCATCCACATCACATTGTTCAATATTGTGAAGACATTTCACATTCTATTCAACATTTTTTAAGTTCCATGGACCATACGCTCAATTGATAAAGAAACATTAACTACTTCTACTTCTGAAAAGAATTTATGGAAGTCATAACATGAATTCTTATATCCAACAGCAATATTACTGGCTCATCAAGCGTACCGACACAAAGCTGACCGATCTAATTCCTTGGTGATTCCAATGTAAAACAAAGGACGAGCTCTTGCACAAGCGCAATACGCCTACAGGAAGTTACATTAGCAGCATGCACTGCCGCTTTTCTTCTAAATTAAGATACCGTTCTCAGCGATCTCATTCATTTGTTTTGCGTTTTTTTTTTAATTGCTATTTTGAATTTTAGATTGATTTTTATGTTAAAAAACGTAATTTTTATTAATACAACCGTAACCCGGCGTGGGATAATGAAAACTGTAATCATTACAGCAAAACCGGACTAGTTGGCAGATATGGTACTAGTGTTTGTGTACTGGGTTGCATGTGTGTAATGTTGTGTGTATGTACTAGTGTTTGTGTACTATGTTGTGTGTGAGTGTGTATGTATGTGCGTGTTTACAGTTGTGTATGTGTGTGTACCGTTGTGTGTATGTGTATAGTGTTGTGTGTGTTTATCTTACCTTAGCCTTAGTAGCAGCAGAGGCGAGAGCGGCAGCCGCGGCAGTGGCGATGTTCCCTTCGCCGATATCGAGCTCCAGTTTCTTGCTCTCCTCTGTCATAGTCTCCTCCCCCTCCTTTCCTCCCTCCATCACCTCCATCACCTCCTCCTTCTCTTTCTCTGAAGTCAGCAAAACAGCATCGGCCAATAACACACCGTCATATGAATAATTAACAAGATGTTGCGTACAGGATCAGATTAAAGTGGGACTCTTACCATCAGCAGCACTCGCTTCCTTCATCTCTCCTCCGTCATCCCCCTCTTCCTCACCCTCGGGTTTCTCAGTCATCTCACTCTTCGCTTTCTCTCCCTCCATTAGTTTCTCTGTTGCCTCAATCGCTTTCTCCGTACCATCCACCTGTTACACACACACACACACACACACAGTGAGTAAAAACAAACACCATACAGTTTCAAAAGGTGCACATTGGTCTTCTCACAGTTTTATATAAACATTCATGAGATTCAGGATATGATGGAGTACAGAGGTTGGGTGGAGACGGGGACGCAGGGAGACACCGTGGGGGCAGGGACAGAGGGGGGTACGTGAACCAAATGCCAGTGTTTAGTAAACTGGATGGATGGAAGGTCATTTGTGACGCTGTAAATGATGTCTGTGATGTCTACGCGCTCACCTTCTCTCCCTGCTGAGGCTCCGTTTCCAGCTTCTCCGTTTCTGAAGGTTCTGAGGAATCAACATCCAAAAACATTATTGAACATCACCACTCTCACTCACACACACACACACACACACACACACACATCTTTATCAGCTACATAACACAGATCAACACATCTCCATCCATTCATCCCTTTTCTATCAAATTCTCTTTCCATCCATCCATCTAAATCACTGTCTCTCCATCCATATCTATCATTCTCTACGTATATATTCATCTTTTTTTGGCTCATTTTCCTGATCTCTTCTTCCTGTGTAGTGAGCGAAGCAGGTTCTATGTGGTCTCTGTGTGAAATTAATGCATGTAAGTGAAACTAATGTGAGTCTGAAGCAGCACTAAAAATAAAACCATCAGGGACAAATTAAAAATGAATAGAAACAGCTAAGAGAGTGAAAGGCAAAGAGAAGGTGCTCTCTCTTTCTCTATCCACATCTTGATCGAGATAGAAATGGGTGTCCGGAACCCATTTCTGGTAGATCTGGGTTCTGTTTACGTGCCAAGATTTATTATAATGACTGTAGGATATAAAAACATGTCGACATGAGAACCTAACAATATTAATTAAATCACATTAATCCATTACTAAACTTTCTTTCCTGCTCTAACAGCATGAGGCAGAAATGGGACATAAACCCAGGTGGTGATATTAAAGGCAGGATTAATAAAACAATGCTCACACACCCAAGGGTAAATGCAGATCCCCGCAGTAAAAGTATAAACTCTCACTACACCCATGCTACCAGTAAAGATTCAGAACATGTCCGAATGTATGATCACGACCCACAATTTACACCAGCAAAATATGAATCACTGACATTAACCAATTACTGCTTCTTTAAAAACGATGTGCTGCCCCCTGGTGGTGTTGAACAGAGCGGCACCAGATAGTTAAGCAACAAAACCGCATAATTTTCCTCCAACACCTCTGCAGGGAGAAGGTATCGAAATGTTTCTTCTAAATCTTGTACTTGGCACTCGGGTTCAGCAGTGCTGGTTGCTTGGTTCCTTCTCCTCAGAAGGAAAAGGAAAAACAAAAATGGTCCCTACACCTCTCATCTCATGCCAGGAAAGGACACTTGCACTCAGATTTGAGATCAGAATAATTAACAGGGAGAGCATAAACATGCACTGATTCCATGGTGATTAAGAAGCTTGGAGACATCATGCCACCAGCTATAGCTCCGTTTCTGCTAAAGTGACATCTCAAAAGTCCAAAACTCGACTATGAATCATGGGAAAAAGAAGCCAGAAAGAAGGTGGATAGCTCTTCCAACACTGTGCATATTCTTATCTCACACACACAGGGAGGAGAACCGAGTTACACTCATACCGGGTTTCTCCGGTTCCTCTGGGGCTGTTCCTGCTATCCCACTGCTCTCCAAACCATAGGTGGGGTCGACCTTCCCTGTACTCCGTGCTGCCTCCTGCACTTTCTTCACATGTGCTTCAACAAGTTCAGCAGGGACTTCCTCTCTCACACGTGAGAACTCCTCTACACACACACACACACAGACAGAATAAAAATTATAATCATGGTAAACGTGGTTTGAACAACTCCACAATATATATATATATACACACACACACACACACACACACGACACTCCCCGACTTAGGTTTTTAATTGATTCCGGACGGCCGAACGAAAGTTGAAAGTGAACGCAAGTTGTTACAGTTGGCAAGAGACGTGTCCTGTGTAGAAAATATGCAGCTCTTTTTTTTTTTTTTTTGGAAAATGAAAGTTCACACTGGACCCCCGCCAGTCGGCTCTATATAGAAGGGGCGGATTCGTGTGACGTATAAAAACCAGCAACTTGAGCCACTATTTCCAAGACCGCAATTACAGACCAATTTCGTCCAACTACCTCCAAAAATTTATTCAAATTACCCTCAAGCTAGAATTCGCTTGTGCCATGATTACCTGTGAGTGAAGGGTTAAGTGTACTGATGCTCTTACATTTTTGTTTAGTTCTGGATGGCCGAACGTAAGTTGAAAATGAACGCAAGTTGTTACTGTATGTTCCAGTGACATATGACGCTAATACTGTACTATACATCCATAAATACCATTACCGTATCTCATAAAACACCCCTAAATCAATTATTATAAACATAACATTGTAAAATAATATCAAATATATTAAATAATAATGTTTAATTCAAATAAATTAAATTCAAGCAAAATAATTTCAAATTGATAAATTTTAATCAAATTCACTCATCAAATACAGTATCAAATATAACCTCAAACATTCTCTATGATGCGATCTTTCTGCTTGTAAATGGGTCCGATGGTCGACAGATGGTCACACGACATGAAGCTGAGCTGAATTACATGACATGAAGCTGAGCCGACTAACTTTACATGAAGCTTAAAACAGCCAATCAACACTTAGAATATGTGAGGTGCTCAATACCGAAAGGAGTGCAATTGCTGAAAGTAGTTTACTTGCTTGAAACAAAGCGCGGGTTATGCGGACTTCTGGCTTTCAAGTGAGAAAGGGCTTCGTTGATCTTGTTAAGTACTCAGCCTGCACTGTGAATCATCAGCAGAGCAGAGAGTTCTCTCTTTCCTGGATTCGGGTTTTCATTGATTTTACAACTCTCTTTGCTTAACCGAGTATGCATGGTAGACTGCGCTGATCTGAGCAGATAGTTAATTCATCTCTGTGTATGAGACTTGCACCAATGAGGCGGGGGGGGGGGGGGGGGGCACACTAACCAGTGTCTCTCCCCCTTATGCCGGTCCCAAGCCCGGATAAATGCAGAGGGTTGCGACAGGAAGGGCATCCGGCGTAAAACTTCTGCCACATTAAAAATGCAAATGGTCAAAAGAAAAAACTCATACCAGATAGGTCGAGGCCCGGGTTAACAACGACCGCTATCAGTGGTGTCAACCAACAGGGTGCTGATGGAAATTGGACTACTGTTCGTTGAAGACATCGAAGAAGGAGAGGCGGGAGGCGTGTCCGTAGGCAGAGAGAGAAGAGGAAAGGCATGAGCCAAGGACTTGAGAGTAGGGACTTTGAATGTTGGAACTATGACAGGAAAAGGTAGAGAGCTGGCTGACATGATGCAGAGGAGGAAGGTGGACATACTGTGTGTTCAGGAGACCAGGTGGAAAGGTAGGAAGGCTAGAAGTTTAGGAGCAGGGTTTAAGCTGTTTTATCATGGTGTGGATGGGAAGAGAAATGGAGTAGGAGACATCTTGAAGGAGGAGTTTGTCAGGAATGTTCTAGAAGTGAAAAGAGTGTCAGACAGAGTGATAAGTCTCAAGTTAGAAATTGAAGGCGTGATGTTCAATGTTGTTAGTGCTTATGCCCCACAGGCAGGATGTGAGCTAGAAGAGAAGGAGAGATTCTGGAGTGACTTAGATGAAGTGATGCAGCGTACCCCAAGAGGTGAAAGAGTGGTCATTGGGGCAGACTTCAATGGACATGTTGGTGCAGGCAACAGAGGGGACAAGGAAGTGATGGGTAGGTTTGGTATCCAGGACAGGAACACAGAAGGACAGATGTTGATCGATTTTGCAAAAAGGATGGAAATGGCTGTGGTGAATACTTTCTTCAAGAAGAAACAGGAGCATAGGGTGACTTATGAAAGTGGAGGTAAGAGCACACAGGTGGACTACATCTTGTGTAGGCGATGTAATTTGAAGGAAGTCAGTGACTGCAAAGTAGTAGTGGGTGAGAGTGTTGCCAAACAGCATAGGATGGTGGTGTGCAGGATGACTCTGATGGTGAGAAAGGTGAAAAAGGCAAAGGCAGAGCAGAAGACAAAGTGGTGGAAGCTGAAAAAGGAAGAGTGTCGTGTTGTCTTCAAGGAGGAGTTGAAACAAGCTTTGAGTGGTCAGGAAGTGCTTCCAGATGACTGGACAACTACAGCTAATGTGATCAGGGAGACTGGTAGGAGAGTACTTGGTGTGTCCTCTGGAAGGAAAGTAGAAAAGGAAACTTGGTGGTGGAATGAGGAAGTGCAGGAGTGTGTACAAAAGAAGAGGTTAGCTAAGAAGAAGTGGGACACAGAGAGGACCGAAGAGAGTAAACAGGAGTACAGGGAGACACAGAGTAAGGCGAAGGTAGCGGTATCAAAGGCCAAACAGAGGGCGTATGATGACTTGTATGATAGGTTGGACAGTAAGGAGGGAGAAAATGATTTATACAGGTTTGCACAGCAGAGAAATAGAGACGGGAAAGACGTGCAGCAAGTTCGAGTGCTAAAGGACAGAGAGGGAAATGTATTGACTGATGACAGAAGTGTGCTGGGAAGATGGAAAGAGTACTTTGAAGAGCTGATGAATGAGGAAAATGAGAAGGAAAAAAAAAAAAAAAAAAAGAGTAGAAGGAGTAACCGTTGAGGACCAGGAAATAGCAAAGATTAGTAAGGGAGAAGTGAGGAGGGCATTGAAGAGGATGAAGAGTGGAAAGGCAGTTGGCCCTGATGACATACCAGTTAGGTATGGAAGTGTCTAGGGGAGGTAGCAGTAGATTTTCTGACAAGAATATTCAACAAGGTCTTAGAAAGTGAGCAGATGCCGGAGGAATGAGTGTGCTTGTGCCCATTTTTAAGAACAAGGGAGATGTACAGAGTTGTGGCAACTACAGAGGGATAAAGTTGATGAGCCATACAATGAAGTTATGGGAAAGAATAGTGGAAGCAAGACTAAGGGCAGAGGTCAGCATTTGTGAACAACAGTTTGGTTTCATGCCAAGAAAGAGCACCACAGATGCAGTGTTTGCTTTGAGGATGTTAATAGAGAAGTACAGAGAAGGTCAGAGGGAGCTGCATTGTGCCTTTGTGGATCTGGAGAAAGCATATGACAGGGTGCCGAGAGATGAACTGTGGTATTGTATGAGGAAATCTGGAGTGGTAGAGAAGTATGTTAGAGTGGTGCAGGACATGTATGAGAGATGTAAAACAGTGGTGAGGTGTGCTGTCGGTGTGACAGAAGAGTTCAAGGTGGAGGTGGGACTGCATCGAGGGTCAGCTCTGAGCCCCTTCTTGTTTGCTATGGTGATGGACAGGCTGACAGACGAGGTTGGGCAAGAATCTCTATGGACTATGATGTTTGCAGATGACATCGTCATCTGTAGTGAGAGCAGAGAACAAGTGGAGGAAAATCTAGAGAGGTGGAGGTATGCCCAGGAAAGGAGGGGATTGACGGTCAGTCTCAGTAAGACAGAATACATGTGTGTGAACGACAAGGACCCAAGAAGAACGGTGAGGTTACAGGGGGCAGAGATAAAGAAGGTGGAGGATTTTAAGTACTTAGGCTCAACAATCCAGAGCAATGGAGAGTGTGGAAAAGAGGTGAAGAAGCGTGTGCAGGCAGGTAGGAATGGATTGAGAAAAGTGTCCGGTGTGATGTGTGATCGGGAGAGTATCGGCAAGAATGAAGGGAAAAGTGTACAAGACGGTGATGAGTCCAGCGATGTTGTATGGTTTAGAGACAGTGGCCCTGGGGAAAAGACAGGAGTCAGAGTTGGAGGTAGCAGAGATGAAAATGTTGAGGTTCTCTTTGGGAGTAACGAGGATGGATAGGATCAGGAATGAGCACATGAGCGGGACAGCACGTTAGATGTTTTGGAGACAAAGTCAGAGAGGCTAGATTGAGATGGTTTGGACATGTACAGAGGAGGGATAGTGAGTATATTGGCAGTAGGATATTGAAGTTGGAACTACCAGGCAGAAGGCCTAGAGGAAGACTAAAGAGACGATTCATGGATGTGGTGAAGGAGGACATGAAGGTCGTTGGTGTAAGAGAAGATGCAAAGGCTAGGGTGAGATGGAGGCATATCCCTGTGGCGACCCCTGAAGGGAAAAGTCGAAAGAAAAAGACGAAGAAGAAGAGTATGAGACTTGCACCCATGCTAGTAGGCTTAAGCTTCTGACCAACCAGATTTGCTTAGGGTTACAGAAGTCCGCAAAACAGTGTAAACACAAAAATCACAGAGACGACGTCCTGACACAAGAGTAACACATTATATAACTTTATATATATAGATATTACTTATATCTTCTGGTTGTGCAGCGTTTTCCGCCACTTTTTCCTTCCCACAGACGTCCCACTGAGGTGCCTTGATAGAGCACTCTGGGAACAGCCTATTTGCTCAGAGATTTCTTTCTGTGTCTTACCCTCTTGCTTGAGGGCTTCAATGATGGCCTTCTGGAGAGCAGTCAGATCGGCAGTCTTAGCCATGATTGCGGTTTTGAGTAATGAACCAGGCTGGTAGTTTTTAAAAGCCTCAGGAATCTTTTGCAGGTGTTTAGAGTTAATTGGTTGACTCAGATGATTAGGTTAATAGCTCGTTTAGACTACCTGAACATGATATGCTAATTTTTTGAGATAGGAATTTTGGGTTTTCATGAGCTGTATACCAAAATAAAAATGAAAGACCTGAGATATTTCAGTTGGTGTGCAATGAATCTAAAATATATGAAAGTTTAATTTTTATCAGTACATTCCAGAAAATAATGAACTTTATCACAATATGCTAATTTTTTGAGGACTAGTGTGTGTGTGTGTGTGTATGTATATATATATACACACACACACACACACACACACACATATACACACACGCGCGCGCACGCACACAGCCCAGCTTACGAACATTTGTTTTGCGAACATCCAGAGATACGAATAGAACTGTCCGAGATCAAAAGTGAAAGTGAAATGAAATTGAAGAACAAGTAGAAATAGAAATTGAGCTTAGGCATGGCTGACACACACGGGTGGATCGTAATTTGCACACCTGATCCTACTCACCAATCTACCATTCTTTACACCATACCGAGGTCACGGAAGAGAAGCAGAATGATTCATTTCCGAACTCGTGCCAAAACTTTCGAAGAAGAAACAAATTGGCTCGAGTATTATAATGAACTGGATAACAGTGAAACTCTGTCAATCTGATCAAATCCGCTGTGCTGTGCTCGAGAGGAACCAGGAGTTTAAACACGTGACATATTTATATTGATAATATACAGTGTTCATTTTAGAATTGAATAATTTAAAATTTTTAGAATTTTAATGTTTATTATACCCATTGTGTGGGTTTAATTTAATTTTAAAATATTTTATATATATATATATATATATATTTTTTTTTTTATTTATGTATATGTTAAGTTTGCTGACATTGTTTCCCATCTACCGTGCTATAAAGACGAGCAGCGCGTTCACCTCTTCACGTCCCTGTTTTCCTGAGATCTCTCTGGGTCCTGGTTTCAACTCTCACGCTTGACCGGTTCCCTTTCTGTAGTTCCCCATATCTAAAGTTTTCATGTTTCTCCTCATCACTAGCAGTGACTACGTTTCCCCCTCGCTCAAGTGCTTCCACTGTTACAATAAAGTCTCTCCGTATTCATCCTACTCCGTCTCCTGCATTTTGGGTCCGGCGGAAAGTTTCTGACGTCACAGTTAGCTTGATAATTTATGGTGCATTTAGCACGGATCCCAGCAAGGTTTAGAAAAAAATAGAGGAAATGGGTTCAGAAACAGAAAATGAAATATTTCAGCTGGGGGTCAAGGGGGCCACATGGCCCCTGATGCTGAAGAAATAGCAGAATTCCAGTAAATAACGGAGAGCTGGGATCCCTAATTTAGGTTTGCACCTTGTACCAATAAATGATAAATTCAATAGAATGAAATAAGATGATCATGCAGAGAGAGAGAGAGATTGTATATAGTACAAACTCGTATAGGTTACTTATACAAGCTTTAAACATTCCCCTCTAAAGAACGCCCTGTAATGACTTACGAACAAATTCATCTAATGAACAGCCGCCCGGAACGTAACTTGCTCGTAAGCTGGGGAGTGCCTCTATTTAAACAAGCGCATGTGATAATCATTTTGCTATGTGATTTGGATGTTAGAGTACCAGTCATACCTATGGTACTGTACTCTTTGGTAAGCAACACATACACACACACACACACACACACACACCAAGTGCAGCCTTTGCAGCAGCCGCAGCCACTCGGGGATCCACCACAGATGCGAGAAAGGCCACGGTGCTCATGACTGGGTTCCCTGATTGGCTGAAGGGGACAGGCTGATACGCCAGTGGTCCAAGAGACGCCTCTGAACTCTCCAGGTACGGGTCCTCGATGGGCAGACGCAGGAAGTGAAGGATACACTCATCCTGTGTACGGCTGCCAACATGCTCTGAAACTTTGTTCCAGTCATCCTTGTACATCTCAAGTGCCTAGAAACAAAATCAATCAATCACTCAATCATCCACTGATCTCACAAAGTGTACAAACACACTGCAGAACCGTGGCATCTTTGTCACCTCTAACAGTAGCAAAGTTTCCTGCTCGGTCCAGTCTCGTGTTCCGCTTCCTCCTTTACTCTGGAATGAACACACACACACACACACACACACACACACACACACACACATACACACACTACTAAAGTGGCATCACCCGTGGCCTCACACTGCCACCCTGCTCACCATGACGAGGGTATCTGTGTTAGCGACGGTGCCACTCACCTTTGGGTTCTTTTTGGAGTACATATCGGTCCTGAGGCCGAAGTTCTGCAGGTCTGTGGGTTTTTCTTTGCTTTTCTCTGGGAAGTTGAGCATTTGCTGAGCTGAAGGAACCTGCTACACAAAAACATGAACCGCTTTAGAAATCCTCAGTGTTTATTAAACCTGCAGCAGGTCATGCAGCTTCCAGAGTGAAGGTGAGCTACAGTTTACTGATGTGACTGTGTATGAGATAAAGGCTGAAAGGCAGTGCTGTATGTGTGTACACACACTGACCGGTGGGGGACGATGGTGTAAGGGGACGAGGCCTGATGGTGTATCAGTCAGGACGTTAAAGTGGGGTGTGGGTGGAGGACCCATTGGCATCGGTCTGCTTTCTGCATCCACTTGATAGTTAATGAGACCCCACTGTTCCAGAAACGCGTGCACCCTGACACACACACACACACACACACACACACACACACACACACACACACACGGTAACAGATGTTAAATTAAATGTACATATTAGCATGTTTCTACCATACAACCACACCAAATGGAAGTGTGAGAGTGTGTATATGTGATTATGTATGTGTGTGTATGGGAGTGTGGGAGTGCGCATGTGAATGTGTGTATATCTATGTGAGTATGTCTATGTAAGTCAGAGGTGTCAAACTCGTGCCACAAAGGGCCATGTGGCTGCAGGTTTTTGTTTCAGCCAAGCAGCAGCACACCTGACTTGGCTCATTTAATCAACTTATCTGAGTCTTCAGGCAGATGATTGGTCAATCTGTGTGCTCTGTACAGAGACCGACCAATCAACTGCCTGAACACTTGGCTCAGTTGATTAAATGAGCCAAGTCAGCTGTGCTGCTGCTTGGCTGAAACAAAAACCTGCAGCCACATGGCCCTTTATGGCACGAGTTTGACACCCCTGATGTAAGTGCATGTGTGTATGTGATTACGTGTATGTATATGCAAGTGCGTGTATGTGATTGTGTACTCAAGTGTGCGCGAGTGCAAGTGTGCGTGAGTGAGAGTGAGTATGCAAGAGTGTGAGCGCGAGAGTGCGAGTATGCATGAGTGTGGGTGCATGTGTGCGTGCTTGTGAGAGTGAGTGCACGAGTGTGAGAGCGAGTGTGTGAGATCGAGTGCGTGAGCGTGAGAGCATGTGCACATGCATGCGAGTGCGCATGCATGTGCATGCATGCATGGGTGTACATGCCAGTGTGTGAATGCGAGTGAGTGCAGGCATATATGTGAGCATGTGTGTGTGTACATGTGTGTGTACCAGTATGTATGTGTGTATGTGAGTGTGTATATAAGTTTGCGTGTATGTGTGAGTTTGTATGTATGTGAGTGAGTACTTATGTGAAGGTGTATGTACGTGAGTGTGTGTATGGATGTATGTGAGTGTGCAAGTGTACGCAAGAGTGTGTCTGTATGAGTGTGTGTGTATATTTGAGAGTGTGTACGCGAGTGCGTGTGAGTATGAAAGCGATTGTGGGTGCACGTGTGTGAGAGAGCGAATGCATGTATGCCAAAATCATCAGTATTAAAACAATAAAAGACCTGAAATATTTCAGTTGGTGTGCAATGAATCTAAAATATATGAAAGTTTAATTTTTATCAGTACATTACAGAAAATAATGAACTTTATCACAATATGCTAATTTTTTGAGAAGGACTTGTATATGAACGCGTGTACGTGTGTCCGTGAGTGTGTGTATGTATGACAGCGAGTGTGAGTGAGTGTTCATAAGTCTGAGATTTTCTTTCGGCATTTTTCCTTTATCAGGGGTCATCACAGCAAATGATTCGCATGTTTGATTTGGCAGAGGTTTTTTTACGTCAGATGCCCTTCCTGACACAACCCTTTTAGCAAGGGACAGAAACACGCTGACGGCTTTGCAGCTCCTCTTTACAAGAATCAGCAATGGTTCTTTTACATGCCTCACACCACAGACAGTGAGAGATATGGCCAGCCCTTTGATAACCCAGTTAGCTGCACTGTGTGTGTGTGTGTGTGTGGGGGGGGGGGGGGGGGGACAAGGACAACCTTGTGGAGATCAGCGATCCAGCGCCCTATACCACCAGGCCACCACTGCCCAAGTGAGTTTGTGTTCATAAGTTTGATTGTACGTAAATCAGGGATCACCAACGTGGTGCCCGTGGGCACCAGGTAGCCCGCAAGGACAATATAAGTTGCCCGCGGACCTGTTCACTGCTATTTTTAGGACAGGCCCATTTTTAGGACAGCGCCACTCTCCATTGAGCTGCATATAATTTTTTTGAATATATTTTTAAATCAAGTCAATATCTTCACATAGATGAATATCATTAATTATTAATAATAACATCTAATTAAATCTAATTAAATGTAAATTGAGCAAATTTGTAATTTCAGAGGTGTGTATCGACCTAGTAGCCCTTCGCATTAATTGGTACCCATGAAGTAGCTCTCAGTTTCAAAAAGGTTGGTGACCCCTGACGTAAATGTATGTGTGTCTCTATCTGTATGTGTGTGTGTGTGTGTGTGCGCGCGTGTGTGTATATGTGAGTGTGTGTGTGTACGTGACTGGGAGTGAGTGTGTATGTGTGAACGAGTGTGTACATGAGTGTGTGAAAGAGTACATAAGTGTGTTCTTGTGAGAGTGTGTATGTGAGTGTTTGTGTGTACAAATATGTGAGTGTGTTAGTCTGTGTGCATGCACAAGTGTGAGTGTGCGGGTGTGAATATGCACGAGTGTGAGCACAAGAGTATAAGTGTGCAAAAGTGGGAGTGTTCGAGAGTGGGAGTAAGTGTGTGAGTGCATGCGAGTGTGCAAGTGCATGCGAGTGTGTACATGAGAAAGTGTGTTTGCGCACGTGTGTGTGTGTGTGTGTGCGCGTGAGAATGTGTACGTGAGTGTGTGTGTGTATATATATATATATATATATATATATATATATATATATATATATATATATAAGAGTGTGTGTGTGCGTGTGTACGTGAGTGTGCACATATGAGAGCTAGTGTGTACACGTGAGAGTTTACACATGAGAGGGTGTGAGTGTGTGTACATTAGAGAGTGTGTGTGTGTGTGTGTGTGTGTGTGTGTGTGTGTGCATACGAGAGAATGTGTGTGTGAGAGAGAAGGGGTGTGTGAGAGCGAGTGAACGTAAATGTGTGTGTGTGTGTACATTAGTGTGTGAAAGTATGTCAGTGTGTTTTCATGAGTGTATGTGAGTGTGTTTGTGTGTACAAGTACACAAGAGTGAGTCTACGTGCGTGCACAAGTGTGAGTGTGAATATGCGCGAGTGTGAGCACGCAAGAATGCAAGTGTGTAAAAGTAGGAGTGTTCGAGAGTTGGAATAAGTGTGCAAGTGTGTGCACATGAGCGTGAATGTGTAAGAGAGTGTGTGTGAGAGTGAGTGTGTACGTGTGTGTGTGTGCATATATGTGTACATGAGTGTGTGTACGCGAGTGTCTGCACACGAGAGTGTGTGTACATAACAGGCATGTGATTTGACCATCACCAAAATATCTGAAAATCAGCCAGGGTCTGGGGGCGTGGCCTCCCCCGAGGCTCCTCCCCCGAAGCGCCTAGGTTTTAAGCATTTCAGATGGGGGGAAAGGCCATTTCATGACACTGAAAGAGCTCTAGAAAGTATAATTTCTAATCTCCAGATGCATACTGTACCTCAACTTGTGGGTTTATTATGTGGGATTCCAACACTAATAAAAGTGTCACAGTCACAAATCAAATAGTCCCTCATAGATATGTCCTGCCTCACAACACTATTATCAACAGTCATCGTCTTTAAACACAATCTGGAAACAAAGTATACATGACAAACGTTTTTTGAATTGATGTTTCTTTGTCTTTAGTGCTTTAGCATGGCACTTTCTTGCTTCCTTTTGTGCAGCCTGAACTTCCTTCTGGAGGCCGCCTTAGAAAGTTTGTTGTCCTTCTGG
Source organism: Plotosus lineatus (assembly GCA_024760905.1). NCBI lineage: Eukaryota > Metazoa > Chordata > Actinopteri > Siluriformes > Plotosidae > Plotosus > Plotosus lineatus. The sequence continues at coordinate 1,231,122 of CM045739.1, forward strand.
ATGCTGAGGCGTTTCGGTTGAGGTTGATTCATAGTTTTACATTTCCAATATTAATGAGCTAATTACACGAGCACACACTCCCGCTGCTGTAAATGTCTATTTACATAAGTCAATTACGAAAAACTGGTGAGTTATTGTGGCAATAGTTTATTTATTCTAAAGAGCAGAAAAATGGTTCAGTGACCATAGAGTCGGCTCATTTGATTCAGTTCACGGAATAAGCACGTGAAAGTCCTACGCCTAAAACGTGCATGCATTCACAATAAATTGAAAAATATAATCGGAAACTAGACAACAAAACTCTCAAACATACCCAAAAATTAACTACTCGATCGGCGACAGAAACTGGTCGTTTCACTGGCTCTTTTATTTGCACAGTTTCTGGTTGAACGGCAAACAAAGGGTTAAGTCCGTAGGGTTCTGGAATCTTCGCTTGAACACCAAATATGCCTGCAATTGAATGCTATGGTTCCCTTTTACATCCATTCCCACCTAAACTTGTTTTTCACGACTTTGTCTGTTTCTTTGATTCGAGCGCGCAAATGTCGACGTACATGTTTCAACATCAGCGATTGGCTATTAGAAAGCCATCAGCCAATCAGCAGTAACGTTTCAAGAGAGGTCATTTTATGCAAAACTCGGAACAGAATAAAAGTGGGAAAGGTTATTTTGACATATTCGGCGTGGGAAAAAAAATAAATAAATAAATATTTTTTTTGTTAACTGGGCCAATGAAAAAAAATCGGAATTCCATGAATTCGAGGAAAAATCACATGCCTGACATAAGTATGTGAGAAAGAGTGTGTGTGTGTGTGTGCACGAGTGCGTGTGTGCATGTGCACAAGAGAGTGTGTGTGCAAGTGAATGATAGTGTGAGTGTGTGTATATGAATGTGCATGTGAGTGTGTGTGAGTGCACCTCATAACTGCACACACATCTCCAGTGAGGTTGCGTCTGCAGGAGGTGGAGGTGAGGTATTCCTGAGGGTTCAGCCGATACGTATCGATCATGAAGTTACGATACGCCAAATATCTAAAACAACCAATCACAAGAGAAAGAGAAAGAGAGGGAGGGTGTCTGTTTTAGGAATGTTGTGATTAAAAATGTAAATAAACATTACACCTGTGGCTTATGAGGTTCGAGTGTATTTAAAGTATCTGGAGGTGGAGTGTGTAACATGCAGTAGCATCAGGTTCCAGATTCATCCACGACAGGGAAAACTATTCTTGTACAAGATCATCCAAAAGATTCAACTGCACCTTTCTTTTTTTTGTTTCTACCAATTAACAGAATGCAGTCACGATCAAGTGAAACTCAAACATGATAAAAATGACAATATTATAATACAATAAATATATTACAACAATAATAAGACTTAAAATTAAATGACACTCACATCTCCGGGGACTTAGACTTGTTTTTTCCATTGAAGAACTCGGGTAAGGCTCGTCTCTCTATTTCATGAATTCTAGACACACACACACACACACACACACACACACACACACACACACAACTCTCCAATGTCTTTTTGAAATACTGTATTGAATAAAGTATACTATTATAATCTGTGTTGTGAGAGACTCTTTAACTTTTCTGTGATTTTAATTTTAGTGTGTTATGGTCTCTCTCTCTCTCAAAAGAGTTGCACATTGAAATGCACGTTGGAGAGGGGCCTGGCTCTCACACGCCAGTGGAGTACTAAACACACACCTAACTCCCTTTAATCACTGGATATAAATTTAAATATATATATAAACATAAAAAGAAGATTGTCCCATTTCCCCATGATCTCGCTGGCTCTGAGCGCCGTGCTCCACCAGATCCCGCTTTAGTTTGATTTCCGTGTTTCTAGTGCTCTAGTGCCTTCCCTGTGATCAATAAAGCGCAACTGTTTTCATAGATGAAACAGGGAATTCATAGTCACTGTAATAAGAGATGCAGAGAAACACGGAAATCAAACTAAAGCGGAATCCGGTTGAGCACAGAGCTTAGAGTCAGAGAGGGACAGTCTTCTAGCACCAGGAATGGCGCTGTTAGTCTTTATAGCCTGTGATTAAATGGAATTAGGTCAGTGTGTTTCGCACTCCACTGGCATGTGAGAGCCACGCCCATCTCCAACACACATTTCAATGTGCAACTCTTTTGTGAGAGACTAAAATTAAACACTAAAATTAAAACCACTGAAAAGTTAAAGCATAAGAACAATAAAGATAAGAATTTTAACCTTTGTGGTGGTGAGCAGTTGGCATATGTAAATGTTGGAGAGGAAGAGAGAAGTGGATTCCCTTCCATAAAAGAGAGGAAGAGAAAAGCAGATTCACTTCCATAACAGATTCAGGTAAATCAGCCATATGTGTTTTTTCTCTTGCTACCACTTTGCATGGATGACTCTTTTCTTAAAGAACATTTCTAATGTGGCTTGTTTCTGCCTTCTTTTCAAAACCTTACGGAAGCGCTGCTAGTGTTTTAGTTTAGCTTCCATACATACATCCTCTTCAGCTTTGTTTAGGTGGTTATGCCTATAAGCCGATCTGTGGGTTTTCTGATCAGTACTCAAAATCGTATTTGTCGCTGGAGGTGGAATATGGCGTTAGTGATTAGATAGTTTTAGTGCTTTAGCGCTAACTTTAGCTTTCACGCTTGTGATATGTACACGGTACTGTATCAACAACTTCCGGACTTCCCCAGGACAGCTTTTAGGGTGATACATAGTATCAACAATTTCCAGACTTCCCAAGGACAGCTTTATTAGGGTGATACATAAAGCACCGGCCTGACGAGCCACAGGGCTTGGGTGTAAAAGCCCAAACAGACCTTAAATAGTTGATACTTCTGGAAGTTGCGCACGTTTCCTCCTTCTCGGCCTCGTTTTTTCTCGTGCGTTTTCTCGTCTCGTTCTCGAGTTCGACTTCCGGTTTTTGTTAGGTTTCCCGAACAGAAGAACTCACGGATTTTTTTGTTCGGATTCCGATTTGTTCAGACTCTAGAGCGTTCCTAGCCTATGGGGCGATGAACTCACTGGACAGGACCATGTGGCGGTCGAGGTATCTGAGCAGGCGGACAAAATCCCGAGTCTTTCGCTCCCTTGTGCTCCCTGTCTTGCTCTACTCAAGCGAGACATGGACGCTCACGGTTGAGCTTGGACGACGACTGGACTCCTTTGTTACGACTTCCCTTCGCCGCATCTTCGGATACCGCTGGTGGGACTTTGTTACCAACCAGAAGGTGCTTGGGGATGCGGGGATGGTAAGAGTAACCTGCTTGATCCGCGACCGTCAGCTGCGCTACTATGGGCACTTGGCGCGTTTCCCGCCTTTGGACCCAACACACCGGATCCTGTCCGTTCGGGATCCTAGGGGCTGGAGCCGATCGCGGGGACAACCGCGTGTGACGTGGTTGTCACAGCTGAGGGCTGCCCTGCCGGGGGGGTATGGGCCCTGCGCAGGCCTGGTCGATTGCCAGGAGACGGCCGGATGAGTGGAGGCGGCTGGTGGACGCAGCGAAGTGCCGTCCTGGCGCATGCCCTCATACCTGACCTGACCTGACCTAGAGCGTTCGGATTCCGAGGCTCCACTGTACTTGGCTTTAACCCCAACACACAAACAGGAAGTTGAAACAGAGGTTCTTACGAGTTGTAGTCGAACCAAGCGGAGTAGCTGGGAACGATGATGTGATGCGTTTGCTCCGTTACGTTGTCCTCCGAGTCCATCAGACGGTTTACCTCCGTTTTACCCTGTTCATCATCATCCTGTCTCACACACACATTTGCATCATCTGTAGCTGATGAAGGTAGTGCACATTGCACTGAGCCTCAAACAATAAAATCTCTTACCTTCCCCCCAGAACCCACAGAACCATCTTCCTGTTCATCTGAGACCCCGACAGTGTGAAAGAGACCGACACACAGTGAGAGACAGAGAAAAGTTTAACGTTATTCCTGTCTGTACAGATTATATTTTTATTCTTTGAAGTAAATGTAATGAGGATTGTTCAACTCCCTTTATTTGCATACGAGTAGACGTGGGGCTCTTACCCAGATCAGCCATAGTTCCACCTTTAACTGGTGTGTTCTCGCTGTCTCTCTTCTGATTAACTGCAGGAAAACCCTAGGATCATCAGCTGCACCATTCCCATGCGCACTTCATTTTACCCCTCAAGTAATTTGTGTTCTTAATACTGGCAGTTTCATTAGAAAAACTATATATATTCTTCACAAGTAAATAAATAAATAAAAGTAACCATGTATAATATATTAAATGTAATTCAAAAATTTAACATTACATCATAAATAACACTTTACTCTGACCCTTTAAATACAGAACATAAGCACATGAGTGTGTGTGCTAACCGTTTTTGGGAAGGGAAACCTCCTCCATTCCCGGAACTGGTGACGGATCCTCCAGGTCCTTGGTGAGATCTTCATCCTGCTCATCGTCATCACGATGACCTCGACGTTTCCAGTGCAGCCCAGTGTTCCTGAAACCACACATACCAGTGTAAGGACCACTCTGACCAAACTCTTTACCCTGTTTGGGCATATGTATGTGTGTGTGTGTGTGTGTGTGTGTGTGTGTGTGAGAGAGAGAGGAAAAAAAAAAAAAAAAGTACCCTTTCTTGCTGCCCTTCTTTCGGGACTCGGCAAGGGTGCTCGGGGGGGATGGGGATCTCCTCCTCTTCTTCCCTCCAGCCAGAGACTTTCGCTCCTTACGATCAGGTGTACGGGAAGACTGATCAGTAACCACAGCAACGGAATGAGGGATGAGAGAAAGAGTGAGAGAATGCGAGAATGAATGAGAGAATGGGACAGTCTCACACAGCAGGGGACAAAAGGTGAGGAAGATGACGATGGGTGGAGCATGTGGGGTGATACAGATTTAATGTGGTTGAGTTCTAGACACGCAAGCGCAAGCACACAGGCTCCCTCGCATGCACACAAGGCAGATGCTGTGAATTTACCTCCTCCTCTTTAGGGTAGATGCGCTGGCGGAAGATCACTGGCTTCCTGTTCTCATCTACTTCATAATCTTCCTCGTTCATCCACTCGTTAAACGCATCCGTATCCAGGACCCACCTGACGTGCACCTGGACAAGATTTAAAATGGTAACGACTCTGAATAAATAAACCAACGATGCAGAGTGTACCATGTTAGTCTACTGTAGATCCTCTCACCCTCCACGGTTTCTCTGAGCTCGGAGGATCCTCGACATCACCGTCCACGTCGCCGCCAGAGACCCAGGTGTCATAACTGTGCACACAACAAACCCAAAACTACACTGATATACAAGGTCGGGCTCCCGGAGGCTACCGAGGGGCATGCAAATATAATAATAATAAAAACAATAATAATAATAACTCTTTATTGTCAAAGTACATTAAATCCATTTTAATTTGATTTGTGCTCTGGGCACCTGTCGCCACTGTGCAAAACCAATCATTACGTTGTTCTATCCTTTGATGCTGAGCGCTAAGCAGGAAGCAACAACTGCCAAATTTAAACGTCTTATGGTATGACACGGCCGGATTCGAACTCGTACCTTCCAGAGGACAAAGCGAAATACATCACTGGACAAAAACATGGATATTTATCCTATACACCTATATGTATATCTCAGAAAAATTCCAATGGGTGAGGGGGGTAAAAAAAAAAAAAAAAATCAGTAAACTGAAACCCTCAAGTTCATTATGGCACCATTTTCAAACATATTCATTTGATAAATAATGTTGAAGACCTGCTTTACATTTCTGTACACCGTTATGGGACAGTCGCTGTTTCAGCCTGTAGTGTGAGTGCGTGTTAGACCGGGCGCGTGTTAGACCGGGTGTGAGGAGCACAGAACTGAGTGTAAAAACCTGCTTTTTCCTCCGCGATTCATTCAATCATGGTTCCTACAGGCTTGGACGGAGTAAAAATAATGACTTTTAATAACTTTTCAGACTTATTAAATTACTGACTTTTTAACGACAAGTACCCCAATTTTAACTACAAGAGTTCACTGAAATAACATGTTTATTACATAAAAAAACCTTTGACATCTTATTTAATTAAATCCCCATATTTCCCAAGGTTCCTGTTTTCTTGCAAGGATGGCACCGAAATGTATATTTGTCGTTGGGAAGGCACTCAGTCCAGGCAGAAAATTTGTTATCTGATCTGCCACTGTTCATTAAACACACATTTCCCCACGTCGTATGAATCGTTATGATCATATCAATTTCGTTCAGAGTCAGTGTGAATTGTCTTATCTTTTTTTTTTTAAGAATTTCGCAACACAGTTCCGCACCAAAGAGCCACCCGCCCACCTACTCACACACACAATCTATTAAAACATTTAAAATTTCTACCGGGTTCATGTCCCCCCCCCATTTTAATGACTCAATGATGCAACAGTGAAACAATCCAGAGCAATGGAGAGTGTGGAAAAGAGGTGAAGAAGCGTGTGCAGGCAGGTTGGAATGGTTGGAGAAAAGTGTCCGGTGTGATGTGTGATAGGAGGGTATCGGCAAGAATGAAAGGAAAAGTGTACAAGACGGTGTTGAGGCCAGCGATGTTGTATGGTTTAGAGACAGTGGTCCTGGGGAAAAGACAGGAGGCAGAGCTGGAGGTAGCAGAGATGAAAATGTTGAGGTTCTCTTTGGGAGTAACGAGGATGGATAGGATCAGGAATGAGCACATCAGAGGGACAGCACATGTAAGACGTTTTGGAGACAAAGTCAGAGAGGCTAGATTGAGATGGTTTGGACATGTACAGAGGAGGGATAGTGAGTAGATTGGTAGTATGATGCTGAGGTCGTAACTACCAGGCAGAAGGCCCAGAGGAAGACCAAAGAGAAGATTTATGGATGTGGTGAAGGAGGACATGAAGGTCGTTGGAGTAAGAGTAGAAGATGCAGAGGATCGGGTGAGATTGAGGCGGATGGTTCGCTGTGGCGACCCCTGAAGGGAACAGCTGAAAGGAAAAGAAGAATGATGCAACAGTGAGATTTACTGACTTTCAAGGGCCTTAAATGTTTTTAGTTTAATGACTTTTAATGATGTGTGGGAACCATGTTCATTCCATGTCAGATCGGATCATAATTGCCTGTTAGAGTTTTTTATTAAATAAACATGGGGATTTCCAGTAGGCCCTCGAGTATTCGCGGTTTTGCACTTGCAGTTTGAGTATACGCGCTCTGCCCAGCAACCGGCACGTGATTCAAATTCAGCCAATGGCTGTCCTCCTTTCTGCTGATTGGTTGAGCTGATATCCCGCCCCTTTTTACTCATTCCGCAAACTTTGTGCACGTGTTGTTGGGGTTTTTTTCTGTTTTTAATTACAGTAAGCACAGTTAAGCTCAGTCATGCCACCAAAACGCTGCACAACTTCTGTGGCTTCTGGTAAGGCACCGAAGCGCATTAAAAAAGTAATGACGCTGCATGATAAAGTTGAATTACTTGATATGCTTCGGGAAGGGAAAAGTTTTGCTGCAGTAGGCGCCATTATAAAGTAAATGAGAGTACAGTCCGCTATATAAAGGAGAAAGAGAAGGCCATCAGAGCTAGTGTAGCATCGAGCAATTGTGGAAGTGCCAAGAAGGTGAATGTGGTAAGAAATGAGGGAATTGTCAGGACGGAATCCGCCTCGGGATTCTGGATACAAGACTTACGGAGGAAACATATCCCTTTCGACACAAAGCTGATTTGTAAGAAGGCACCGAGTTTATATTCTCAATTCAGCGGAGGCAGCGAAGGTGAACCACAACCAGGACCATCAACAGCATCAGCTGCAGAGACTTTTCAAGCCAGCAAGGGTCGGTTTGATGGTTTTGTAAAACGTTATCAGATTCGATTTGGAAAGTCTCACGAAGAAAGCGCAGCTGCAGATCCACACGCTGCGAAGAAGCATCCTGATGCATTTCAGCAAATCGTTATGGAAAATCGATACAAGCCAGAGCAGGGATTCAACCTTTTTTTATTAGGTACTATATTCAACTTTAACTGGAGAGGGCTTTATTAAGTTGGATAACTTGTGCCTAATCCTTTTCCTCAATGAATAAAATACTGTACATTTCGATCCATCAGGTATTTAACATGGATGAGACAGGGTTGTTTTGGAAAAAGATGCCTTCCAGAACATTCCTCATGAAGGACGAAATTAGAGCCCCGGGTATCAAAGTGCAAAAGGACAGAGTAACACTTGTTATGTGCTGCTGGCTGGATGATGAAACCTGGACTTGATCATAAATCTGCAAATCCCAGATATCTCAAGAACAAGAATAAAAACACCTTGCCTGTCTTCTGGATACATAATTCCAAGGCTTGGATTTCGAAGGTCCTGACATCCAACTGGTTTTATAAATGTTTCATCCCTCAAGCAGAACAATACCTCCATGAAAATGGAATGGAATTTCAGGTGTTGCTGCTTATGGACAATGCTGATGGTCACCATGCGGATTTGCATCATGAGGGAGTACAGATAGAGTTTCTTCCTCCCAACACCACATCCCTCCTCCAGCCTATGGATCAAGGGGTGATTCGTGCCTTTAAGGCACTTTACACTAGGAATCATCTTCAGCTATTAGTTGATGCTATAGATGCGGATGAAGACTTCCAGTTCAATTTCTACTTGCGCATTTTCACAATTGCATCTTCTCTGACAGTCATACACAAGGAACTTCAAGACAAACACTGAAGGCATGTTGGAAAAAAGTCGAACCAGAATGTGGGCATGACTGCCAAGGATTCACACCTGATGAAATTCATCATAATGCTATAAATAAGTCAGTGGAGCTGGCACAGTTAATTTGTGGTGATAACTTTGATGATAAAATTCACGATGAGTTCAATGAGCTGACTGATTCCCACTCTCAGCCTCTTACAGATGAAGATTTAGCAGAGATGACAAAATATGCCAGTGAAGACGAAACAGAGGACCAGGAAGCTCCATCACAAGAGAACCAAGAGGATGATGGTCTAACACTAGAAAGGTTGATGGAATTCATGCAGTCAGTAAAGTTATTGCAACAGAAGATTACATTATGTGACCCTAACATGCTTCATTCACTACAGTTCTCAGATGGACTTGATTGTCTCTTGGCAACTTACAAAACCCTTTTCAGCTCTACGAAAAAACAACAAAGCCAGCTGCCAATAAGCATGTTCCTAACAAAGGCCAAGAAAACTTCTACACAACCCACACTCGAAGAAAACACACCACCTCCTGTCTCTCCAGAAGTAATAATACTTTCTCCTGAAGAAACGACAGTTTCATTTGAACTGCTTGAAGACGATTAATCTGAACTGTTGTAAAGTTCTATAGTACTGTACAGGATTAAAATGTTTTATTATTCCAGTACAGTACTGTACCTAAATTAATGTTTAGGATGTTTGTGTGAGATTTTATGTTCTGTTGCATAGTACGTTTAGTCAAGTTTCTCCTTTTGGCATCCAGTTTGTTAATTACTGTAGACTTCATGTTTTTCATGTCCTCAACAGTCCAATAAACAGTGCAAGGGTTCCCTCTAGTGGGCGTCTGAGAAGCATTTTTAACCACTAATGTGAAAATACACAGTGCTGTAACTGTATCTTCTTCTTTTCCTTTCGGCTTTTCCCTTCAGGGGTCGCCACAGCGAATCATCTGCCTCCATCTCACCCTATCCTTTGCATCTTCTTCTCTTACACCAACGACCTTCATGTCCTCCTTCACCACATCCATGAATCGTCTCTTTGGTCTTCCTCTAGGCCTTTTGCCTGGTAGTTCCAGCCTCAGCATCCTATTACCAATATACTCACTATCCCTCCTCTGTACATGTCCAAACCATCTCAATCTAGCCTCTCTGACTTTGTCTCCAAAACATCTTACATGTGCTGTCCCTCTGATGTGCTCATTCCTAATCCTATCTATCCTCGTTACTCCTAAAGAGAACCTCAACATTTTCATCTCTGCTACCTCCAGCTCTGCCTCCTGTCTTTTCCCCAGGGCCACTGTTTCTAACCCATACAACATCGTTGGCCTCAACACCGTCTTGTACACTTTTCCTTTCATTCTTGCCGATACCCTCCTATCACACATCACACCGGACACTTTTCTCCAACCATTCCAACCTGCCTGCACATGCTTCTTGACCTCTTTTCCACACTCTCCATTGCTCTGGATTGTTGAGCCTAAGTACTTAAAATCCTCCACCTTCCTTATCTCTGCTCCCTGTAATCTCACCGTTCCTCTTTGGTCCTTGTCATTCATGCACATGTATTCTGTCTTACTGAGGCTAATCTTCATTCCCCTCCTTTCCAGGGCATACCTCCACCTCTCTAGATTTTCCTGCACTTGTTCTCTGCTCTCACTACAGATCACAATGTCATCTGCAAACATCATAGTCCATGGGGAATCTTGCCTAACCTCATCTGTCAGCCTATCTATCACCATAGCAAACAAGAAGGGGCTGAGAGCTGACCCTTGATGCAGTCCCACCTCCACCTTGAACTCTTCTGTCACACCGACAGCACACCTCACCACTGTCTTACATCTCTCATACATGTCCTGCACCACTCTAACATACTTCTCTGCCACTCCAGACTTCCTCATGCAATACCACAGTTCTTCTCTCGGCACCCTGTCATATGCTTTCTCCAGATCCACAAAGGCACAATGCAGCTCCGTCTGACCTTCTCTGTACTTCTCCATTAACATCCTCAAGGCAAACACTGCATCTGTGGTGCTCTTTCTTGGCATGAAACCAAACTGTTGTTCACAAATGCTGACTTCTGCCCTTAGTCTAGCTTCCACTATTCTTTCCCATAACTTCATCGTATGGCTCATCAACTTTATCCCTCTGTAGTTGCCACAACTCTGCACGTCTCCCTTGTTCTTAAAAATGGGCACCAGCACACTTCTCCTCCATTCCTCTGGCATCCTCTCACTCTCTAGTACCTTGTTAAATGTTCTTGTCAGAAAATCTACTGCTACCTCTCCTAGACACTTCCATACCTCCACCGGTATGTCATCAGGACCAACTGCCTTTCCATTCTTCATCCTCTTCAATGCCCTCCTCACTTCACCCTTACTAATCTTTGCTACTTCCTGGTCCTCAACAGTCACCTCTTCTACTCTTTTTTCTCTCTCTTTTTCCTCATTCATCAGCTCTTCAAAGTACTCTTTCCACCTTCCCAGCACACTTCTGTCATCAGTCAATACATTTCCCTCTCTGTCCTTTATCAATCTAACTTGCTGCACGTCCTTCCCATCTCTATTTCTCTGCTGTGCCAACCTATATAAATCATTTTCTCCCTCCTTACTTTCCAACCGAGCATACAAGTCATCAAACGCGCTCTGTTTGGCCTTTGACACTGCTACCTTTGCCTTACGCTGTGTCTCCCTGTACTCCTGTTTACTCTCTTCGGTTTTCTCAATGTCCCACTTCTTCTTAGCTAATCTCTTCCTTTGTACACACTCCTGCACTTCCTCATTCCACCACCAAGTCTCCTTATCTACTTTCCTTCCAGATGACACACCAAGTATTCTCCTACCTGTCTCCCTGATCACATTCGCTGTAGTTGTCCAGTCAGCTGGAAGCACTTCCTGACCACCCAAAGCCTGTTTCAACTCCTCCTTGAAGACAACCTGACACTCTTCCTTTTTCAACTTCCACCACTTTGTCTTCTGCTCTGCCTTTGCCTTCTTCACCTTCCTCACCATCAGCATCATCCTGCACACCACCATCCTATGCTGTTTGGCAATACTCTCACCCACTATGACTTCCTTTAAATTACATCGCCTGCACAAGATGTAGTCTACCTGTGTGCTCCTACCTCCACTTTTATAAGTCACCCTATGCTCCTCTCTCTTCTGGAAGAAAGTATTCACCACAGCCATTTCCATCCTTTTTGCAAAATCTACCAACATCTGTCCTTCTGCGTTTCTGTCCTGGATACCAAACCTACCCATCAGTTCCTCGTCCCCTCTGTTTCCTGCACCAACATGTCCATTGAAGTCTGCCCCAATGACCACTCTTTCACCTCTGGGGGTACTCTGCATCACTTCATCTAACTCCCTCCAGAATCTCTCCTTCTCTTCTCGCTCACATCCTGTCTGTGGGGCATAAGCACTAACAACATTGACCATCACACCTTTAATTTCTAACTTGAGACTCATCACTCTGTCTGACACTCTTTTCACTTCTAGAACATTCCTGGCAAACTCCTCCTTCAAGATGACTGACTCCATTTCTCTTCCCATCCACACCGTGATAAAACAGCTTAAACCCTGCTCCTATGCTTCTAGCCTTGCGACCTTTCCACCTGGTCTCCTGAACACACAGTATGTCCACCTTCCTCCTCTGCATCATGTCAGCCAGCTCTCTACCTTTTCCTGTCATAGTTCCAACATTCAGAGTCCCTACTTTCAGTCCTAGACTCATGCCTTTCCTCTTCTCTCTCTCTGGCAACGGACACGCCTCCCGCCTCTCCTTCTTCGACGTCTTCGACCAACAGTAGTCCAATTTCCATCAGCACCCTGTTGGTTGACGGCACTGATGGCGGTCGTTGTTAACCCGGGCCTCGACCGATCCGGTATGTGGTTCTTTCTTGTGATTCGCATAGTTTATTTGGCATTTGTTTTACGCCGGATGCCCTTCCTGACGCAACCCTCTGCATTTATCCGGGCTTGGGACCGGCGTGAGGGAGAGACACTGGTTTGTGCCCCCCCCCCCACGGCTGCATTCCCCCCCTCACGGCTGTATTACAGTGCTGTAACCGTATGATTATCCAAATTATCAAACCATTTTATTACACTTCATCGCTGTGGTGACCCCTGAAAAAGGTAAAAATCCAAAAGATCACTTCATGTTTTTTTATGTTGATTATTTAGAGTACGATAGAGTTAAATATAATGTAATGCTTCCTTCTAGCAGGTGTCTGATAAGCATTTTTAACCACCAATGCGAAAATTCAAAATTAAAAAGTTTTTATTCATCATGACCTATACATCCATAAATACCATTACCGTATCTCATAAAACACCCCTAAATCAATGATTATAAACATAACATTGTAAAATAATATCAAATATATCAAATAATAGCAACATTAATTTCAAATACATTAAATTCAAGCAAAATAATTTCAAATCGATAAATTTTAATCAAATTCACTCATCATTTAAACAGCCAATCAACGCTTACAATACGTGAGGCGCTTAATACCGAAAGTAGTGCAGTTGCTGTACTTGAGACAAAGCGCGGGTTATGCAGACTTCCGGTCTTTCAAGTGAGCAAGGGCGCTGTTGAACTCGTTTAGTACTCAGCCTGCACTGACAAGAATCACCAGCAGAGCGTAGAGTTCTCTTTCCTGGATTCGGTTTTCATTCGTTTTACAACTCTCTTTGCTTAACTGAGTATGCATGGTCGATTGCGCCGATCCGAGCAGATAGTTAATTCATCTCTGTATATGAGACTTGCACCCATGCTAGTAGGCTTACACTTCTGACCAATCATATTTGCTTAGGGTTACAAAAGTCCACAAAACAGTGTAAACACAAAGATCACAGAGACAACGTCTTAACAAGCGTAACACGTTATATAACTGATTATATATATATATTTTTATAACTGAACTGGGAAGAAGGAGGGGCACGTTTAGTCTGTCGTTTGTAAACAATGGACGCAGAGTACTACTTAGGTACGTCTAAACTCAAAATTTGACCTTTTTGTTGGGGGAGGGGGTAAAAATCGAGGAAAAAAAACTCAGAAAACAGATGAACGCAAGTCAGGGAGCGTCTGTATACTTGTCCGTACAGCTGTGAGTCTCCTCTAGGAGGCTATGTGGCATGAAGTTTTATGTATTTTGTGCTTTATATTACACATACATTATATATATATATTATATTATATTAGTCGGCCCTCTACTTACGAAATTAATTCGTTCCAGTGCCGTTTTTGTAAGTAGAGGTGCATTTTACATGTAAAACACATGATTCGTTCCAAGGCTTCCAAGACTACCCCATAAACCCTTTAAAAATGATAAAAGTACACCAATTTTGTATGAAATGTGTTAAAAATAAAAGAAAATTATTTATTAAACCATTTAAACATTTTATTAACATATTAAGCCATTTTATTAATATATTTATTAATTAAACTATTATTAAACATTTTTTATTAACGCACATACACACGCACACACACAACACTGTCTATCTCTCTCTCCGTCTGTCTCTCTGTCTCTCTCTCACACACTCACACACACACACACACACACACACACACACACACAACAGAAAACTCTCTCGCTCTCTCTGGTGTGTTTTGCCAAATGTGGGCTCCGCCTACATGCAACGCAGCCGATGGAGCTTTTGAGTAATGTATTTAAAGCGTACATTTAGGGTAATGTATTTAAAGTAGAATTACAGTACCTGTTTGAAAGATCAGAGGTCCTGATTCAATATTAAGTTGCTTCCTTGCTAGATTGGAGGTCTTGTCACACGGAGCTCTTTCATGCCTCCGTCTGCGTCAATATCGTGCCGAAATAATCGCCTCAGTCACTGTATTTCCACTTTAAGGTCTCCTGCTTCAAAATCATCCTGATTGTAGAGGGGGTTCGGCCATACTCCTATGCTCAACCGCATCCCACTTTTGTATTTTTTTATTATCTCCTGCATCACTTCAATTGATAACGGAGCCCGCTTCTTCTTTTCTGTGTCACCAGGAATCACTTTCTTGGGGTCCATGATGGATAACGAAATATAACGCTCTTTGATCAATCTCAAAACAAGCCAACAGTCCTGTTCAACTCTCCTTCAAGCGTGTGACAAACAGGAAGTATGAGTACAGTTCAACTCCCTCCTGGCCAATGGGAGGCCAGCGGGGCGGGATGTTGGAAGACAGCCAATGAGAGAGCAACTCGCGTATTGTTTGAATTTTTGAATGATGCGTTTGGCGCTTTTCGTAAAAAGTGGACGAAAATTTAGAAAAATGTTTTTCGTATTCAGAGGTTTTCGTAAGTAGAGGGCCAACTGTATATATAAAACAATCATAAAGAATTTAAACATTTCTTTTGTCAACCACACACATCCCTACTGAAGGCAGAAGAAACCTCCTCAGATCACTTGAAGAACCCCAACAAGAGCCGGACTCAGAAAGGAAATACGTCCTTGTTCGGGTGAAACCAGAGAAAAATACAACCCAGGCAGCAGGAGCTTGACTACATTTTAATGTCAAGTCCAGTTGGTTATATTATAACTGTGATGGGAATGGTAGTCCAAAATCATTTCAGTGTCACGTCACCTTTACCCTGCTATTCCGCAGCATTTTAATCAGGTAAACCGTGTGTGTGTGTGTGCGTGTGTGTGTGTGTGTGTGTGTGTGTGTACGCGTGTGAGAGACACACCTGTCAGGATAACTGCCCCAGTGAACCAGCACCTGTTTGTCTTTGCGCATGACGGGACGCAGCCACTCGTCTGGAGGAAAAAACAAACAAAACATCCTCACACGTGACCACTACTGAACCAAACACCTCTTCACTGGTGGCTGATCGGCGCACTACACCACACTCGCCACATTGGCTCCATGTACTGTAGCTGCTTTTTGCTGGAATGTTGTTCTTTTTCATTCTAACAACCACAATAATGAGGAAGACTGAAATCATAAAAACACTAATTCCCTACATATCATCAGACTGAATCATTAAACACTGAACATTTTAATCAGTAAAACCCTCAACATTAAATACTAACCATGCACAGCTCCCCCTCCCCCTCTTATATACTGACCTTCCTCTGTCTGTGCCGGAGAAGGACAGATGAGATGTGTGGCTTTGGATTTGTCCTCAGTGATGGAGCCCTGATGAACAGAAAACAGAACCAGGTTGTAATGACAGTGTACTTTCACCTGAGAGAAAGAGAGAGAGACTGCTTCTGACCTGATGTCTTTTTATGATGTCTTTCAGTTTGCCGGCCTGTTTTTGGTCCACGTCGGACAAGATGTACACATTTGGTCGCGTTAGACAATTATTCTGTAACACACACGTGTTAAAACACACAGCATTTCACAACCTTGAATATTAATAACATGATACATTTTCTCTTTTATAAAGACTCCCCGGTGTGTGTCTTACCTGTGCGAGAGTTTTTTCTATATTCATGAACATCTCTACATTTCTGTCCATCCTGGATGGATTTTGCAGATCAAATCGCCGCCTGAATGAACACACACACACACACACGGAGCTAAATAACAGACAGAAAAAAGTTCAAACAGAATAGCCCACATTCATCACGTGGAAGTCCAAACTCACCACCCTTGTTCACTTTTAAACTTGTAAGCAGACCCCAAAATGTGACACAGAGCTCCCCCAGCTTTAAAGTCCAGGAAACTTTTTGCCTAAACACACAGGACAGACCATCAGATATCAGCAGTGCTGTCAATTTTAATAAAGTCTTGTTCTTTCTTTTATTGGACTCCTGCATGTGGACTGATGTATAATGAACAACAGCGACTGAACACAGAGAAACAGTCACTTTCCTGTGTGATTCTTTTCATCACAGTGTGGATGGTAAACACAAAACCAAAAACATTTCCGACAGCCTGCTGTTTCCGGACTGCTGTCCAACACAGAGGATGAAGGGGCTCAGCCAAGCCTTGCTGAGACAGAAGCAGGTTACTGAACTTACAGGGAGTTTGGTGAGGGCCGGATTGCTCACTCTGCGTCCAAACGCGTCCTCTTGAAACTGGAGCAGCTGAACCACCAGTCCTGCCAGTGACTTCGTGGACGGAGAGTCGGCCTGGACATACTGCACAAAAAAGTAAAGTATGTTCACTGTATTCAGTGTTTTCATTAAGGAGTACATTAAATAATTTTAACTGTAAAATTGGGTCTTGTGGGTGCCAAATGTTTTGCAATCTATGCTTTTAAATCATTTTTTTTAAACAGTAACTACATCCCCACCAATATACACAACTATTACATGTACAAACATCTGTATACATCAGAAGGACTGCGCTTAATTTCCACATGCATATCCTATATACAGTAGGCCCTTGACTATTCGTGGTTTTGCACCCACGGTTTGAGTATTCGCTGACTGCCAAGCAACCGGCACGTGATTCAAATTCAGCCAATGGCTGTCCTCCTTTCTCCTGATTGGTTGAGCTGATGTCCCGCCCCTTTTTCTTCATTTTCGCACAAGTTGTGAAAGAGCCTCTTTTTTTGTGTTTTAATTACCAGTTAAGTTCTATGATACCACTCAAATGCTGTGCGGCTTCTCTGGCTAAGTGATAGCAAACGCTGGATGTCTCTTCTGAAGAAATAAAACTTTCTCCTGAGAAATGACGGTTTTCTCTGAACTGTTGTATTAAAATCTTTTTCAATTATTATTCCAGTACAGTACCTAAGTTCATGTTTATGCGTGAGATTTTATGTTCTGTAGCATGTTTAACAAACGATACCAAAAGGATAAACTTTATTACAGTACTCATGTCCTTTTACATTGAACTTGGAGTGACGTCTCCAAGATGGCACTGCCCAGAGGGCGACATCGCAAAGTTCTCAGAGTCAAATTGTTTCTTTGTTCGTTTTAATTTGTTTTATTTGTTGTTTTGTTTGTTCATGTTTTGCACTATGCTCGTCTACAACCGGTCGGCTCTACTACAGCTATAAGATCGGAGTATCTTCGGGCGTGTATAACTAAGCACGCTCAACTGGGCTTCTTGTTAGCCGGGGTGTGGCTGGCACTGAGCTAATAAGCTATGGTAACTCAATGCAAGCCGCACCCCAGCTGACAAAAAGCCCAGGCGGGAAGGGGCCGAACGACAACTCTGGCGCTTGGGATTATCGGGGATGATGGCCGTGCAGCCGGCCGGTGCAATCGCCTTGTCGGGTGTACTCTCCTCAAGCCATGTTTCACAGAAACACAGCAGATCCTCTGCGCTACAATCGGAGCATGAAGCTCATCCATCTTGTTTTGCAGGCACTGAACTTTTTCATAAATCGGAAGTGCTAACCAATTGCCGGAGACTCTGAGAATTCTGCCTGGGCTTCTTGTTAGCCGGGCTTGCATATTATATAGCATCAGCTAGCTCAGTGCTAGCTGCATCCCGGCTAATAAGAAGCCCAGTTGAGTGTGCTTAGTTATACACGCCCGAAGACACTCCGATCTTATAGCTGTAGTAGGGTCGACCGGTCATAGACGAGCATAGTGCAAAACATGAACAAACAAAACAACAAATAAAACAAATTAAAATGAACAAAGACACAATTTGACTCCGAGAACTCCAGCGCCATCTTGGAGACGTCACTCCAAGTTCAATGTAAAAGGACATGAAGCGTAATAAAGTTTATCTTTTTGGTATCGTTTGTTAAACATGCTACAGAACACAAAATCTCACACACAAATATTGACTTAGATACTGTACTGGAATGGAATAATAATAAAAAAAAGACTTTAATACTAGTGCTTTACAACAGTATATACTGTATAATGGTTATATTTTATCATCAATAATTATAACAGTAAAAATTGAAGTTTTTCTTAATCAGCGCTATATTATACTACATTAATAAGGGGGCAGTGGTGGTCTAGTGGTATAGGGCGCTGGATCGCTGATCCAAAGGTTGGGGGTTCGAGTCCCACTCTCCACAAGGTTGTCACTGTCACCCCCAGTGCAGCTAACTGGGTTATCAAAGGCGGGCCATGTCTGTCACTGTCTATGGTGAGAGGGATGTAAGAGAACCATTTCTGACTTTCGTAAAGAGGAGCTGCAAAGTAGTCAGCGTGTTTCTGTCCCTTGCTAAAAAAAAAGGGTTGTGACAGGAAGGGCGTCCGACGTAAAAACCTCTGCCGGTCAGATGATTCACTGTGGCGACTCCCGAGTAAAAGGGAAAAAGCCGAAAGGAAGACAGACATTACACTACATTAATACAAATATATATATATATATATATATATATATATATATATATATATGTCTGTCTTCCTTTCGGCTTTTTCCCTTTTACTCGGGAGTCGCCACAGCGAATCATCATGATCCGCACATTTGATTTGGCAGGGTTTTTTTTTTTTTTTTTACGTCGGATGCCCTTCCTATCTATATATATATATATATATATATATATATATATACTATTAATGAGTAAGACTGTCTATAAAATGTGTTTAAAAAGCATATTTTAGTGCATGTAATAGATACACAGTATTTTACTCCCATGTGACGTGATACATGGGGTTTTACTTCCGGATACAGAACTCGCGAATTATCTCGATTCGCGGGAGGGCCCGGATCCAAACCCCCGCGAATGTCGAGAGCCTAATGTAATAATATTCCTGTTCCCTGGTGCAATTACCCAGCTCGCCCACACATATAAATCCTGATTGCTATTCTTCTTTTCCTTTCGGCTGTTCCCTTTTTCTGGGGTCTCCACAGTGAATCACCTGATTGGCATGTTTTCTTCCTGACACAAACCTTTATCAAGGGGCAGAAACACGCTGACGGCTTAGCAGCTACTCTTTACGAAAGTCAGCAATGGTTCTTTTATGTAAACCTCTCACCATAGACAGTGAGAGACATGGCTGGCCTTTGATAACCCAGTTAGTGCACCGGGGGTGCACAACCTTGTGCAGAGTGGGACTCGAACCCCCAACCTGAGGATCAGCCATCCAGTGCCCTTTACCAGCAGGCCACCACTGCCCTGATTGGCTATTACTATATTAATTCTTCACATAAGAAACCAATCATATCGCAGAAGACGGAAGCAACTAGCCAATCGGGACAAAGAAGGCGGGTTTCTGTGTAAAGACTAATGAATAAAGCATACTTGTTAGCAACGTGCTAATTTCACTTCACTCACTGAAAGACAATTTCCCTAAGTTTTCTGCATGGTAATGATTCGAACTCGATTTGAAGTACTGTAGATTTCTTAGAACAAAATTCAAGTGTGACTTTTCGGGTAAAATAGTCGGAAGATTAAAATAAACAAATTAGCTCAGACTAACGAACACTATCTACAGTTACACTGCTCAATGAAATCAGAATTGTGCCTTTCTTATTGCATTACATTATTATTACATCTTATTACATAACAAAGAAAACATTCACATTCTTATTAATTACAATAAAAATAGATATTTAAGAAAACAACTATCTTTGCTACTTATAGCTAACCTAACTATTGTGGTTTAGCAATAAACTGAACTTTGATATTCATTTATTTTTGTTTAAATTGTAATAACTATGCATTTATAATCGGTGTTGACATCCAATCATACCGTACTCTCACACACAAACAACAATATTCTGTTTAACGGCTTGTGTTAACGCGGTTAAGCGGGGCTTGGCCCAATCCGTTCCGTTTCCCGAGTACTAGTGCACTACAGTAGGGATAAAGATAATGAATCACACACACTATGTAGGGAACAAAAAGGCCATTTGAGACGCCACCCCAACAAACAGCAGTTGTTCTAACATTAGCTTCTCCAGCTAACCTTTTTGTAGTGTTTCCCGATCCACTGCCGAACAGTGTCGAGTTGAGAAACCGTCTCGGCACTCTCCCAAAATTTAGCTGATGGCCCTCCGTCTTTTTTTCTGCCCACCGAAGCACCGGGTCCAACCTGACCGGCTGCTGATCCCCCTGAGCCCGAACCGCCCGCCGCGGTCGCCGCACTCCCTGCAGTCGCCATTGTTTCCTTTCACAGCGAGACACTACACCACGAAGCAAGCAAAATTTGTAATTAATGTGCGCATGCGCGAGTTTGTTTCGCGCTCTCGCGATACAATTGCGTAGGCGGAGTCCACACATCACGCAGAAGTAGAAAGTAAATTCCAGTTGAGACCGCTAGGGTGGTCACTGTCCCCCCAGTGCAGCGAACTGGGTTATGAAAGGCGGGGGAATCAGCGATGATGAATCAGCTACGATGAAAAGTTATGGTGAATCAGATGATTCGCTGCGCAGACTCTCGAGAACGGAAAAGGCAAAAAAGAAAAGAAGAAAGAACAAGCCCAATCTATAATAATATAAAGTCTTCTTCTTTTCCCTTCGATTGTTCCCTTCAGGGGTCGCCACAGCAAATCATCTAACTCCATCTCACCCTGTCGTCTGCATCTTCTTCTCTTACATCAACTACCTTCATGTCCTCCTTCACCACACCCATAAATCTTCTATTTGGTCTTCCTCTGGGCCTTCTGCCTGGTAGTTCCAGCCTCACCATCCTACTACCAATATATTCACTATACCTCTTCTGCACATGTCCAAACCATCTCAATCTAGCCTCTCTGATGATGTCTCCAAAACATCTAAAATGTGCTGTCCCTCTGGTGTACTCATTCCTGATCCTATCCATCCTCGTTACTTCCAAAGAGAACCTCAACGTTTCCATCTCTGCTACCTCCAGCTCTGCCTCCTGTCTTTTCCCCAGGGCCACTGTTTCTAAACCCATACAACATCACTGGCCTGAACACCGTCTTGTACACTTTTCCTTTCATTCTTGCCGATGCCCTCCTATCACACATCACACCGGACACTTTTCTCCAACCGTTAAAACCTGCCTGCACACGCTTCTTCACCTCTTTTCCACACTCTCCACTGCTCTGGATTGTTGAGCCTAAGTACTTAAAATCCTCCACCTTCCTTATCTCTGCTCCCTGTAACATCACTGTTCTTCTTGGGTCCTTCTCAAAAAATTAGCATATTGTGAGAAAGTTCATTATTTTCTGTAATGTACTGATAAAAATTAAACTTTCATATATTTTAGATTCATTGCACACCAACTGAAATATCTCAGGTCTTTTATTTTTATTTTGGCATACAGCTCATGAAAACCCAAAATTCCCGTCTCAAAAAATGAGCATATGATGTTCAGGTAGTGTAAACGAGCTATTAACCTAATCATCTGAATCAACCAATTAACTCTAAACACCTGCAAAAGATTCCTGAGGCTTTTAAAAACTCCCAGCCTGGTTCATTACTCAAAACCACAATCATGGGTAAGACTGCCGACCTGACTGCTGTCCAGAAGGACATCATTGACACCCTCAAGCAAGAGGGTAAGACACAGAAAGAAATCTCTGAGCGAATAGGCTGTTCCCAGAGTGCTCGATCAAGCCACCTCAGTGGGACGTCTGTGGGAAGGAAAAAGTGTGGCAGAAAACGCTGCACAACCAGAAGAGGTGACCGGACCCTGAGGAAGATTGTGGAGAAGGGCCGATTCCAGACCTTGGGGGACCTGTGGAAGCAGTGGACTGGGCTACAGGTGCCGCATTCCCCAGGTCAAGACACTTTTGAACCAGAAACAGCGGCTGACCTGGGCTACAGAGCAGCAGCACTGGACTGTTGCTCAGTGGTCCAAAGTACTTTTTTCGGATGAAAGCAAATTTTGCATGTCATTCGAAAATCAAGGTGCCAGAGTCTGGAGGAAGACTGGGGACAAGGAAATGCCAAAATGCCTGAAGTCCAGTGTCAAGTACCCACAGTCAGTGATGGTCTGGGGTGCCATGTCAGCTGCCGGTGTTGGTCCACTGTGTTTTATCAAGGGCGGGGTCAATGCAGCGAGCTATCAGGAGGTTTTGGAGCACTTCATGCTTCCAGCTGCTGAAAAGCTTTATGGAGATGAAGATTTTCATTTTTCAGCACGACCTGGCACCTGCTCACAGTACCAAAACCACTGCTAAATGGTTTACTGACCATGGTATTACTGTGCTCAATTGGCCTGCCAACTCTCCTGACCTGAAGCCCATAGAGAATCTGTGGGATATTGTGAAGAGAAAGTTGAGAGACACCAGACCCAACACTGTGGATGAGCTTAAGGCCGCTATCGAAGCATCCTGGGCCTCCGTAACACCTCAGCAGTGCCACAGGATGGTTGCCTCCATGCCATGCCGCATTGAAGCAGTCATTTCTGCAAAAGGATTCCCGACCAAGTATTGAGTGCATAACTGAACATCATTATTTGTAGGCTGACTTTTTTTGTATTAAAAACACTTTTTTTTTTATTGGTCGGATGAAATATGCTAATATTTTGAGATAGGAATTTTGGGTTTTCATGAGCTGTATGCCAAAATCATCAGTATTAAAACAAAAGACCTGAAATATTTCAGTTGGTGTGCAATCAATCTAAAATATATGAAAGTTTAATTTTTATCAGTACATTACAGAAAATAATGAACTTTATCACAATATGCTATTTTTTTTGAGAAGGACTAGTATGTTCTAATGTACTACATATTTACATTCTGTACTAATGTAACTATAATTTTATGATGGCACAATGTAGTGCTTAGTAAGTCTATCTCACAGTAATAAGAGTATTTCTGTGTTGAGTTTGTATGTTCTGTCTATTATTGTGTGGACTTCCTCCAGGTACAAAAAATACAGGAACCAACAACACAGTAGATCTGCACGGGGAACATTTCCCAAGTAAGTGAGAATGACCTGCATCGAAAGCTATGTAAATCCCTTTTAGAAGAGAGAGAGAGAGAGAGAGTGTGTGTGTGTGTGTCTGTATTCAGTGGAGTATGAGGATGGTACTGGAGTCTTTCACCGTATGCATCATGTGCACCTGGCTGACTGTAGTAGCAGTCAGTAGTTACCTGTACATATATTAAGTAAATACACCCACCACCTATGGGAGGGGCTATAGGGCTAAGGTGCAGTGTGACTTGGGTGGTAGCTGAAGGCGTGGGTTCTTGATCCTTGGCTACTGACTCTCGGGACATGGAATGTCGCCTCTCTGGTGGGGAAGGAACCTGAGCTGATGCATGAGGTGAAGAGATACCGAATAGATATAGTTGGACTCACTTCAACACATAGCTTGGGCTCTGGCACCATCCATCTTGAGAGGGTCTGGACTTTTTTCCATTCTGGAGTTGCTCAAGGGGTGATGCAGCAAGCCAGTGTGAGCATCCTTGTTGCTCCCGGTCTCGGTGCCCACACGTTGGGGTTCTCCCTAGTTGATGACAGGGTAGCTTCTCTTGACCTTCGGGTGGTGGAACAGGTCCTGACTGTTATTTGTGCTTATGCATCAAACGACAGTTGAGAGTAACCACCCTTCTTGCAGTCTTTAGGGTGTGTGTTGGAGAATACTCCCCGAGATACTCACTTGTTGTCCTGGGAAAATTCAACACCAATGTGGGCAATGATATTGTGACCTGGAAGGGTGTGATTGATAGGTACAGTATCCCCAGTCTAAACCCGAATGGTTTTTTGTTGTTGGACTTCTGTGCTCATCACAGTTTATCCATCACGAACACCTTGTTCAAACATAAGGGTGTCCACAAGCACACGTAGCACCAAGGATGCCCTAGGTCGCAATTCCATGAACGACTTTGTAGTTGTGTCACCAAACTTGCGGCCGCATGTTCTGGACAACTGGGTGAAGAGGGGAGCTGAGCTATGAACCAATCACCATCTGGTGGTGAGCTGGCCCCAATGGCGAGGGAGGCCCTCCTAGAGACCTGGTAGGCCCAAGCATATAGCTAGCGTCTCCTGGAAATGTTTGGTGGAGTCATCTGTCAGAGAGGCCTTTAACTCCCACTTTCAACAGAGCTACAACCACCTCCCAAAGGAGGTGGGTGACATGGAATCTAAATGGGCCATGTCTTGTGCCTCCATTGTTGAGGTGGTAGCCCATAGTTGCAGCCAGAAGGTCATTGGTGCCTGTCATTGTGCTAACCCCCAAACCTGGTGGTGGGCACCTGTGGTGAAGAGAGTCATCCAGCTGAAAAAGGAGGCCTATCAGGTCTTATTGACAGCAAGCAGACAGTTACCAGCAGGCCAAACGTTCTGCTGCCCGGGCTGTCGCTGATACAAAATCTCAGGCATAAGAAGAGTTTAGTGAGGGTTTAGATCAATTATTGGTTGATTAAGGTCAATTATTGAAAGGTTCTGGACCACCATCCGATGCCTCAGGAGGGGGAAGCATTTCTCCACAAATACAGTTTAAAGTGGAGGTGGGAAGCTGCTCACCTCAACTGAGGATGTCGGCAGGAGGTGGAAGGAAAACTTTGAGGATTTCCTCCATCACAAAAAAGTGCCCTCCGTGGAGGAAGAAGACCCTGGTGGTTTGGGTGGGGGTCTGCTCATCACTGGAACTGAGGTCACTGAGGTAGTCAAAAAGCTCCTCGGTGGCCGGGCTCCGGGGTTAGATGAGATCTGCCCTGAATATCTCAAGGCTCTGGATGTTGTAGGACTGTCTTGTTTGGCACGTCTCTGCAACATCACGTGGTCATCTGGGCCATACCCCTGGATTCGCAAACTGGGGTGGTTGTCCCTCTTTTTAAAAAGGGAGACCAGAGGGTGTGTTCCAATTACTCCTCAGCCTACCTGGGAAAGTGTATGCAGGGGAACTGGAAAGGAGGATCCGACCAATAGTTTAACCTCGGATTCAGGAGAAATAATGTGGTTTTTGTCCTGGCTGCAGCACTTTCGACCATACGCTCTATAGGATCCTGGAAGCGGTGATGGGAGTTTGCCCAATATCTGCAACATGTGTTTTGTGGCTTTGGAGAAGGCTTTCTACCGTGTCCTTCGGGCTATCTTGTGGGGAGTGCACTTTGAGTACGGTGTTCCGGACCTGTTGCTATGGGCCATTCGGTCGCTGTATCGCCAGAGTCAGAGTTTGGTCTGTATTGGGAACAACAGGTCAAATTTGTTTCTGTTGAGGGTTGAAGTCTACCAAGGCTGTCCTTTGTCATTGATTCTGCTCATAATTTTTATGGACAGAATTTCTAGGCGCAGCCCAGGCATCGAGGGATTCTAGATTGGTGGCCTTCAGATCTTGTCTCTGCTTTTTGCAGATGATATTGTCCTTTTGGCTTCATCAATGCAGGACCTCCAGCTCTCATCAGAGATTCACAGTTGAGTGTGAAGTGGCCAAGATGAAAATCAGCACCTCCGAGTCTGAGCCCATGGTCATCAGTCAGAAAAGGGTGGAATGCCCCCTCCAGTTTGGGAATGAGGTCCTGCCCCAAATGGAGGAGTTCAAGTATCTCGGGGTCTTGTTCAGGATGGAATGGGAGAACAGCAGGTGGATCACTGCAGCCTCTGCTGCAAAGCGGTACTTGTACTGGTCCGTCATGGTGAAGATGGAGCTGAGCCACAAGGCGAAGCTCTCAATTTACCAGTCGAGCTACGTTCCAACTCTCACCTTTGGTCACGAGCTTTGGGTAGTGACAGAATGAACAAGATCCCAGATACAAGCGGCTGAAACGAGATTCCTTCACCGGGTGATGGGGTTCTTCCTCGGAGATAACCATGGGTAGTATAAGTATGGCCGCTTCGCAGTCGTGCTAAAACTCTCTCATCTCTCCTGTTATTGCTTTCCCGATATGGATATAGAGAGCGCACACTTGGATTGATCGGGAAAAGTTTACTATCAACTTGTTCACTGCAATAATCCTGACATTTGTTATAAACCTAGTTATGAACTGCAGGCTTTAGGTCTGTATATAGTACTTTTTTCTCAATTATATCGAGACCAAGGGCTTCCTTGGCCAATTTTCATTCCCCTTGATTCCAACATGACTGGGACACCAAGCGAACACAATATCCTTACCACTTTCTATAAGTTAATGTTTTGGGCATTTTGCAGAAATACCATAATCAAAGTCATTATCTTTTAATGCAGTTAGACTTGACAAAGAGTCGGAGAAAATGATAAATCTTTGCTTTCTAGAAGATGTTCCGCCTGGAGTGTACATGTTGGACCCAGAGATGCAGGAGACCATAAGAAGATTCGATGATTTTATTTTGCACTTGGAACTCTAAATCATGGTAATAATAAATCAATGGAACTGGTCGAGCACGAAGCAAGATACCAGGGGTCAGAGAGAAAGCAGAGGAACGGAATCACTGGGAAGACAATCTTTTTTTTTTTTCAAGATGGCGCCGGGTGACCTGCAGCCAGTTACAGGAGCTCTTCAGTTTATTTTTCTTTTTTTTCTCTTTTCTATTGTATATAGGCGTGTTTCTTTATCTTTTTTCAAATTTTCTTTTTCTTTCTTCAATCCTGCATCTGGAAAACATACTTTCATGATGCTTTTGTTTTTCTGTGCACTTTTATTTTCACTTTTGGATCGGCGTCAGGAAACTCATTCACCGACGGCTCTGAGCAACGCAGGTCTTACACACGTGATACCCTCCTCGGCCTCGCGCCCCGCCCTCCTTCACGCGGAAAAGCCCGTTGTTCCTTTGGAAATACGGAGGAAAAGGAGAGGCTGCAGAGGGGGACGAAAGACGCGGAGGACATGTGTTCCCTCTGTCATCATGGGAAATGTCCGCGCGATCGCCAACAAGATGGAGGAGCTGGCGGCGCTGACCCGGCAGCAGAGGCAGTACCGGGACTGCAGCCTCATGTGTTTCTCGGAGACGTGGCTGAATGAACTCACACCGGACTCTGTGGTTTCTCTTAACGGATTTACACTCGCGCGTGCAGATCGGAGTGTAACGGAGAGCGGTAAGAAAAAAGGAGGGAGCGTGGCGGTCTATGTGAATGAACGATGGTGCCACCCGGCAAACGTGCACGTGAAGGAGCAGCTGTGCACGCGGGACCTAGAGCTGCTCACGGTAAGCGCGCGGCCATATTATCTACCGAGGGAGTTTTCACACGTGATTGTGTTTTGCGTGTACATTCCGCCCTCGGCTGATGCGGCGGCCGCGTGTGAGCGTCTACACAGCGCCGTTAATCAGACACAGACTCGTCACCCCCGCGCCATGATTCTGATCAGCGGGGACTTTAACCACGCCCCTCTCTCCGCCTCTCTTCCGACGTTCACGCACACGTGAAGTGCGCCACAAGAGACAATAAAACACTGGACTTACTGTATGCAAATGAGAAGCCCGCTTACACCTCCTCCCCCCCCCCCCCACTGGGACGATCAGACCACAACCTGGTCTACCTGCATCCCCAATACACACCCAGGGTGCGAAAGGAACCTGCACAGAAGAGGTCTGTGAAAGTGTGGACCGAGGAGACCAACGAGAGGCTTAGGGACTGTTTCCAGACCACAGACTGGAGCATGCTCTGTAACTCCTTTGGTGATGACATCGACGGCCTCACACACTGCATCACCGACTACATGAACTTCTGCGTGGACAGCACTGTGCCAACACGGAGGGTACGGTGCTTCTCCAACAACCACCTGAACCAGAAAAAGAGGACTTTCATCTCGGGGGACAGAGAGGAGCAGAAGAAGGTCCAGCGTGAGCTCCAGTGGAGGATCAGGAGGGCAAAGAAGGACTATGGGAAGAAGATGGAGGAGAAGCTGGCTCAGAACAACGTGCGGGACGTCTGGAGAGGACTAAAGACCATGTCTGGATTTGGGCAGAGTGTCAGAGGGACAGCTGATGGTGACCAGCGCTGGGCGGATGAACTAAACTGCTACTTCAACAGGTTTGATTCTCCCCCCTCCCCCTCTGCACCCCTCCCGTTCCCCTCCCTCTTCACACGTCTCCAGACCAGCTGACACCTCCCCTCCCCAGGCCAACTTCACTTGACTGCTACAGCCCGACAGACACATCCCCCTCCCTCTGCAGCCCACCCCAGCCCCCCCCTCTCCCTCACATCAGACCAGGTGAGGAGACAGCTGAGGCGACTAAATCAGAGGAAATCTGAAGGACCTGATGGCATCAGTCCCAGGCTGCTGAGGACCTGCGCAGACCAGCTCAGTGTGGTACTATGCTACCTGTACAACCTGAGCCTCAGCCTGGAGAAGGTTCCAGTCCTATGGAAGACCTCCTGTGTGGTTCCGGTTCCCAAAACAGCACAAGCGAAAGAACCAGCCCACTACAGACCTGTCGCCCTGACCTCCCACCTCATTAAGACCATGGAAAGGCTCCTCCTTGAACACCTCCGCTCTATGGTGAGCCCCACCCTAGACCCGCTGCAGTTTGCCTACAGGCCCAACATCGGAGTAGAAGACGCCGTCATCTACCTTCTGCAGCGGGCACTTACCCACCTGGAGATCGCCGGCAGCGCTGTGAGGGTCATGTTCTTTGACTTCTCCAGCGCCTTCAACACCATCAGGCCAGCGCGCCTGCGGGGGAAGCTGGAGGATGTGGGAGTGGACGGGCATCTTGCTGCCTGGATTATTGACTACCTTACTAACCGTCCACAGTGCGTGCGGCTGCTGCGGCTGTAAGTCAAAGGTGGTAGTCTGTAGCACGGGGCACCGCAGGGCACCGCCCTCTCACCCTTCCTTTTCAACATCTATACCTCGGACTTCATATATAACACAGACAGCTGCCACCTCCAGAAGTTCTCGGACGACTCCGCCATCGTGGGCCGTGTGTCAGAGGGGAACGAGCTGGAGTACTGGTCGGTCATCGTTGACTTCGTGGACTGGTGTGAGCGCAACCACCTGTGCTTGAACACTAGGAAGACGAAGGAGATGGTGGTCGACTTCAGGAGAAGCACTCAAACACACACACACACACACACACACACACACACACTTACTAGTGAACATCCAGGGACAGGACATTGAGACAGTGGACAGTTTCAAGTACCTGGGTGTTCACCTTAACAATAAACTGGACTGGTCCCACAACACCAACGCCCTGTACAAGAAGGGCCAGAGTCGCCTCCACCTTCTGAGGAGACTCAGGTCCTTCGGCATATGCAGACCTCTGCTCAGGACATTTTATGACTCTGTGGTAGCCTCTGCAATCCTCTACGCTGCCATCTGCTGGGCCCCGGGCAGCACAGAGCGGGACAGGAAGAGACTGAACAAGCTGGTCAGGAGGGCCAGCTCTGTCCTCGGCTGCCCACTGGACTCTGTGGAGGAGGTGAGTGAGAGGAGGATGGTAGCAAAGCTCACATCCATCCTGTTGAACAGCTCTCACCCACTGCACCAGACTGTAGAGGAGCTAAGCAGCTCCTTCAGTGGACGACTGAGGCATCCTCAGTGCAGGAAGGAGCGCTACCGCAGGTCGTTCATTCCCACCGCTGTCAGACTGTACAACGCCACTTTGTAACTGTCTGTGAAAATACCGGTTATGTGCAATAGAAACCCCGTGCACTTTAATCAACCACATCTACCCCACTGACTGTGAACCATATCAACCCATCTACTCTGCACTCAGATACATTACACTTTAATATAGGCCAGTCTATAAAGTTGCTCCATTCTTTTCTTTTATTGTTTATTAATTTATACTATTTATGTATCTAGTTATTTATTTACTTATATAATATATATGTATGTGTGTATGTTTGTACTTGTATCTATTTTTGCACCCCCTACTGATGGTACCTCAAGAGCCTGTAACAGTGAATTTCTCCATTGTGAGATTAATAAAGCTGTATCTTATCTTATCTTATCTTATCTTCTGACATCGGAGGGAAGTGCGCCACTCCCATTTATAGCTGGCTGTTTGCTGATTGCAGAATGGGACCAGGTGCACTCTTCGGGAACTCGCCTCCTGGCAACAACCACGCCCCTCGCCAGCGCCTGCAATGACTGAAGAAAGAATTAATGCCGCCAGCCAGCACAGACCATAACAGTACCCCCCCCTTAAGGGGTGCCACCTGGCGCCCGATCAGGCTTGTCTGGGAACTGACGATAAAACACTTCTAATAAGTCCGGGTCCAGGATTAGGGAGCGGAGAATCCATGAGGGTTCTTCAAGTCCATACTGCTCCCAGTCCACTAGGTACTGAAAACCTCGATCCCGTCTGCGTACATCGAGGATACGGTTGACTGTGTATGCGGGATGTCCATCAATCAGCCGGGGAGGAGGGGGTGGAGGGGACTTTCTACCACGGGCTTAATCAGGGATACATGGAATACTGGGTGTACCTTGAGTGAGGATGGGAGTCTTCGTCGGACGACGCTGGGTTTATAATTTTTTCTATTACATAGGGCCCAATGTATCTGGGAGAGAGTTTCTTGCAGTCAGCTTGCAGAGGCAGGTCCCAGGAGGAGAGCCACACTTGTTGCCCGACCTTGTAGGGAGGTGCTGGGGTTCGGTGACGGGTTTCGGGCCACTGTTTGTTCCAGGGCAGCACGTGCTTCTTTCCAGGCCTGGTGTGCTCTGCGAAACTGTGCCAGGACAGATGGAACGGCCACTTCGACCTCCTGGCTGGGAAACAGGGGAGGCTGGAAACCATTAATCACCATGAAGTGGGACATCCCGGTGGCGGCGCAGATCAGAGAGTTGAGTGCGTATTCGATCCATGGGAGGCGTGGCCCAGGAGGCTGGGAGGTGGGAGGCAACGCAGCGCAGGGAGGATCCGAGGCTTTGATTCGCTCGCTCTGCCTGCCCGTTCGACTGAGGATGGTAGCCAGAGGTCAAGCTGCAGGAGACTCCCAAGGTGTTGCAGAACGCCTTCCAAACTCTGGATGCAAACTGGAGGACCCGGTCTGAAACGACGTCGTGGGGGATGCCATGGAGGCGAAAGACATGTTGAACCAGGAGACTGGCTGTTTCTATCGCCGCGGGGAGGTTGGGTAGGGCAACGAAGTGAACCGTCGTGGAGAACCGGTCCACTATTGTCAGGATATCAGTGTTGCCCTCGGACGGAGGTAAACCTGTGACAAAGTCCACTGCAATGTGCAACCAGGAATGATGGGGAACGGGTAAGGGTTGGAGGAGACCCGTGGGAGCACGATGGGAGGACTTGCTCCGGGCACAGGTGGCACAAGCTCCCACAACCTCCCTGGTGTCAGCTAACATCGTTGGCCACCAGAAGCATTGTTGGAGCAGGAAGAGAGTTCGGTGGGCTCCAGGGTGGCCGGCTAATTTTAAGGAGTGAGCCCACTGGAGTGCTGGGGTTCTGGCTGGCGGGGGAAACATATAGTCGACCTTGGGGTCACCCGACAAGCTCCGCTTCTCCCTGATGGGCCTCCCAAACTAACCGTTCTACCTCCCCTTGAGCTGCTCCAAGTATTCAGGAGGCGGGCAGGATGGTCTCCATGGTAGTGTCTTCCCCCGAGGAGAACTGTCTGGAGAGAGCGTCTGGCTTTGTATTCCGTGAGCCGGGTCGGTAGGTTAGTGTGAAGTTGAACCTTCCCAAGTAGAGTGACCATCGTGCCTGACGGGAGTTCAACCTCTTGGCTGTGTGGAGGTAGGATAGGTTTTCATGGTCGGTCCAGACCACGAAGGGGTGGGCTGCCCCTTTCAGCCAGTGCCTCAACTCCTGGAGTGCCAAGACCACCACCGCCAGCAGCTCACGATTCCCAACATCATAATTCTGTTCCGCCAGGGACAAGCGAAGGGAGAAGAAGGCGCATGGGTGTAGCTTATGGTCTGTGGGAGACCGTTGGGAGAGGACCACCCCCAAGTCTGAGGCGTCGACTTCCAGCACAAACTGCAGCGAGGGGTCCGGGTGGATCAGTACGGGTGCATCGACGAATTTAGCCTTCAGCCTGTCAAACGCCACCTGGGCACTTGGGGACCACTGGAACGGTGTTTTGGGTGATGTCAACTGTGTGAGGGAGGCTGCTAGGTGGCTGTAGTTCCACACAAAGTGGTGACAGAAGTTTGCGAACCCCAGGAACCTTTGCAGTTGTTTAAGCGTCCTCGGAGTTGGCCACTCCGCCACTGCCTTCACCTTCGCCAGATCGGGTCTTATCTGACCCGTCTCCACGATGAACCCCCAGGAAGGAGACTGAGGGGACATGAAACTCACATTTTTCTGCTTTAATGAACAATCTGTTCTCTAGGAGCCTCTTTTGTACCATTCTCACGTGGCAGAGATGCTCATCTTGGTCACTAGAGAAGATCAGGATGTCGTCAAGGTACACGAATACAAAGCGGTTCAGCATGTCCCTAAGCACATCGTTGACCAGAGCTTGGAAAACCGCCGGGGCATTGGTTAGTCCGAATGGCATGACCAAATATTCGAAGTGCCCCAGGGGCGTGTTGAAGGCCGTCTTCCACTCGTCCCCCTCCCGACTTCGGACTAAGTGGTAGGCGTTTCTCAGGTCCAGCTTGGAAAAAACGGTAGCATCATGGAGAGGGGTGAAGGCTGAATCGATTAGAGGGAGAAGGTACTTGTTTTTTATGGTGATATGGTTCAGGCTCATGTAATCGATGCACCATCTCAGGGTCTTGTCTTTCTTTTCAACGAAGAAGAACCCAGCACCTACCGGAGAAGATGAGGGCTGAATGAGACCTGCAACTAGTGACTCGTTAATATATGCTTCCATGGCATCTTTCCCGGCTTCGAGAGGTTGTATAGTCGCTGGGACGGGAGTGTGGAACCTGGGAGTAGGTCAGTGGCGCAGTCGTACGGTCTATGAGGAGGTAATGAGCGAGCCCGGTCCTTGCTGAAGACCTCTTGCAGGTCGTGATATTCTTTTGGCACGCTGGCTAAGTCCAGATCCTCCAGATCGACCGGGGTTTGTGAAGCTTGGGAGGGTACGGCCGCCATTAAGCAGTGTTGCAGACAGTGGTCACTCCAGCTGCGTATGGTGAGGGTGCGCCAGTCAATTTTTGGGATTGTGGGTCTGCAACCATGGCCACCCCAACACTATGAGAGCGAGAGAGGCAGAGAGAACAAACAGCTCCAAATATTCCTGGTGGTTACCAGACAAAGTGAGCTTAACTGATTTGGTCTTGTGCGTGACGCGAGCTATGAGTCACTACCTCCTTGGGGGTATCGAGTTCATACACAGGCAAGTCGTGGAGCTCAACCATCCCCGGATCGATGATGTTGGCGTCAATGAATACGTTTATAGGATAAGAGTGTTGCGCGGAGTGTAGCGTACGTTGAACTCGCAGGCACTTCCCGGGTGTCGTGGAGGATTCTCTCGTAGCTGTCAGACCCTGCGGGGCACTGGGCGAGGTAATGGCTGTTCTCGGCGCAGTAGATGCAGAGACCGTTGGCCAGCTGCCGGTGCCTCTTCTCAGCCGTCAGTCTGGTGTGGTTCACCTGCATGGGTTCTTGACCATCTTCCTTCATCAGAGGGGGGAATGGCGAGTGAGTTCGAGGTGGGGCCTCCTTGGGCCTTGTGGAGTGGCTCAAGGACAGGTAGATAAAACTGGTCCCCTCCTCCTGGGACCTATCCTTCTCTCTCTCAGCCGGTTGTCCAGCCTGGTAGACAAGGCGATTAACTCCTCAAGAGTCGTTGTCTCATCTCGCGCCGCGAGCTCATCTTTCAGCCTTTCATTAAGACCCTGCAGGAAAGCCCCCCAGAGCGCGGGGTCGTTCCACCCACTTTCGATGGCGAGAATCCGGAATCAGATGGCGTACTCTGCCACCGACTGTGAGCCTTGCCGAATTCGTGGGAGCTGGGAGCTCCCCTCCTCCCCTTTCGCCGGACGATCAAAAACCTTCATTTCTCACATGAACTGGTCTAACCTGGAGCATAATTCCGGGGTCTGGGTGGCGACCGCTAACGCCCAGGACGAGGCTTGCTCCGTGAGTAGGCTCATGACGAAGGCGGTTTTTGCTTGATCGGTGAAGTATGTGAGCGACTGCTGGCTGAAGACGAGCGAACACTGATGAAGGAATCGTGCGCAGAAGCCGATTGTGCCTGAATACCTGGCTGGCGTGGGAATGAGTGGTTCTCGGTGTGTGGGGAGTATAGCTGGCACTGGCGCTGCTGTTGAAGCGGAAAGTGAAGGGTGAGGGGGCGGGGTCGCGTCAGCGAGGTGAGTGGCGACGGCGTCCATCCTTCCGCTGAGCTGCGCCAAGCTGGGGGTTATGAGCTGGAGATTGTCCATCATCTGATGCAAGGTGGAGTCGTGTCGTCCCAGCAGGGTGCCCTGGTCGGATAGTGTCTGCCGAAGCTGCGCGGTCTCCACTGGGTCCATGTTTCAGGTCAGAAGATTCTGTTACGCCTGGAGTGTATATGTCGGACCCAGAGATGCAGGAGACCATAAGAAGATTCGACGATTTTATTTTGCACTTGGAACTCTAAATCACGGAATAATAAATCAATGGAACTGGTCAAGCACGAAGCAAGATACCAGGGGTCAGAGAGAAAGCAGAGGAACGGAATCACTGGGAAGACAATCTTCTGACATCGGAGGGAAGCGTGCCGCTCCCATTTATAGCTGGCTGTTTGCTGATTGCAGAGTGGGACCAGGTAGCGCTCTTCTGGAACTCGCCTACCGGCAACAACCACGCCCCTCGCCAGTGCCTGCAATGACTGAAGAAAGAATTAATGCAGTCAGCCAGCACAGACCATAACAGAAGACACCATATTAAAGGTGTACAGAATCGCCCGCAATTCAGCAGTGAATATACTGTAGATGCTCCATCCAAACTCCGCACCTGAACACTGTGTCTCCTACTTACTCCAGCGGCTGCCACTTTATCCTGGTCCTTAGAGTCATCGGTGTAAATTGAGTTATAGTCCCTGTAAGCATCTTTCAACTCATTAAATCTAACTTTAAAATCTAAAGGATCTGTAGAACCCTGAGGATATTGTGACAATGACAGATTGATTACAGGTCTTTCCAACTGCCATGGTGGAACCTCTGGTACAGCATGTTGCTTTATATTGTCGAACCTCGGGCATACCTTATTCAGAGATTCTTTAATCCTTAATACAAAGGAGCAAATTGCTGTAGGATTTTTAATGAAAAGTTGTTCATTTATGACACTGAAGACTTTCTCATAGGCAGGGTTATTTTTGTTGGCTTTAAGTTTAAGAGCGTACTGCAATGCTAGCTTTTCTCTACGCAGATGCATGAGCAATTCACCCGCTTCAACATGTAAACTAGAGCTAGGTGAAGTTCTGAAAGCTCCAAAGCATATTTTAAGAGCTTGGTTTTGAATGGTTTCTAGTTTCCATAAATAAGACTTCTGAGCGGAACCATAGATTATGGAGCCATAATCTAATTTTGATCTGATAAGAGATCTATGAAGTCTTAATAATACTTTGCAGTCAGCTCCCCAATCCTCTTTAGATACCACTTTTAACAAATTTAAAGACTTTTCACATTTTGTTCTTAAATAGTCAATATGTGCCTTGAAATTTTCTTGTCGAAGATGATATTGCCTTTTAATGTAAGTTCTGGATCATGATGTACTTTTCGTTTGTTACAAAAATGAATACGGTTTTTGACTGGGAAAATTTGAAACCATTGTTGTCTGCTGATGTTTGTATTTTATTAAAGCATAATTGCAGTTGCCTCTCAATAGTGTTAATATTTTTCGACCTGAAGCTTATAGCAATGTCATCAACAAATAAAGAATTTTCAGTGCCCCCTTTCCCAGATTTTACAATACTATTTATTTTCACACTAAACAATAAAATACTACCTTGGGGAAACGCCCATTTCCTGTTTATGAGGGGAGGAAAAGGTGTTCCCAATGCGAACTCTAAAACATCTGTCGGATAAAAAGTTTTTAATAAATATAGGCATTCTACCACGAAGGCCCATTTCATGAAGATCTTTTAGAATTCCATGTTTCCACGTAGTATCATAAGCCTTCTCTAAATCAAAGAAAACAGAAACCATATGTTCCCCTCTAACAAATGCATTTCGGATGTTTGATTCAAGAGAAACTAAGTGATCGATAGTATTTCTAAAATGTCTAAAACCACTTTGTGATTTTGAGAGTAGTTGGTTCTTTTCAAGAAACCAAACAAGGCGATTGTTAATCATTCGTTCCATGGTTTTACATAAACAGCTAGAAAGGGCTGAAATTTCGTCTCCTGCATCTTTGGGTCTGACTGATATGCATATTTTCTCTTTCTACTTTTTATGTCGCACACAGTCGACTCATCAATGATGTAATGGCGAGCCACAGACGCAAACTTTCACCCTTCTTTTAATAAATATAGAAGCTTAACTTTCTCACTAACTGTCATCATTTTCCTTTTCTTTGTCAGTTCACTAGATGATCTTCCTGTGTATCAGTTGGACCCAAATATGCAGGAGACCTTTTACGATGAAACAAAGACTTTTATTGAGCTCAGGTGAAGCACTGGGGTGCGGGACAATCGTGTTCACTGTAGTGGCGAGGGAAAAAAACAGTGTCGAGCACGGAGCTCCTCTGGCACGCTGATTGTTCAGTGAATTCAGGTGCGCTCTCTGGATTTTGCCTGCAAGTAACGGCCTCACCAGTGTATATCAGGGATGGGAATTTTCCGCCAATCGGCGGACTTCCGCCTTTTTGTAAGTCAAATGGGTCATTTTTGAGATCGATGCAAATTCGGTGTAGAAATCTGGGGGGGGTGGGGGTTTATTGCCATCATCACTGGTCATCTGGTCATATAATATCCAAATACGTGAGGTGCTACCCTTGTTTTGTTTATCTGTGTGATTGTTGATATCGCCTAGTGGACTGAAACACAGCTGGTTCTGGTTTATATATACGTGTCAGGCATCATAATATGATATGCCAGTCTGGTCATCTTGTCGTGGGCCCGTGGCACATTTGCTCTCTGTCATTTGCTTATACTCGCGAACTTCATCAGGAAAGTAGATGTGACTGGGAAAGTTTTGTGCACATACTGTGACGACTTAATCTACTCTGCCAGCAGTGATCACTAGTGGGAGATACTGTACCCAGAATTAAGTAAATTGATGAAGGCAGTTCTGTCTATTTTCCATGGGCCAGCTGTGGAAGGTCCATTCAGCTCATGTGTAAGAAGCCAAGCACAGCTGGCAAGCAAAACACAAATGGACAGAATGAACTTCAACATACTTCTCAACTCTGACGCATCAAGCGTGAGACTCTCTTTCTGCTTCTGGCTGCGGGATCCTTTACCGTAAAATCCGATACATACGCGCACTTAATAACTAAAGGTTGTGAAACTTGCTCAGATGATGTTTTCATTTACTAATGTAGTTAAATGTAGATTTAGTTAGAATTGTTAATAAGTTTCAGTTTGTAATTCCATGTATTGTTGCAATGTTGCTGCACAGGATACTCGCCATCTATATGAGTAGATTTGTTAACATGGTTGATTAGTTTCAGTTTGTAAAGTTTCAGTGTGTAGTTGCAAGGTTGATGCATATGATACATGCCATCTATCAGCAAACACAGCAAAGATTATTATGAAGAATTATTTGGATAAAACATCAAAAAAGAGAAATGTTACAAATACTTTACTTTAGCCAACCTTATTTTTGATATGTTATTAGTTTACACTTCATATTTCATTATTTATTTCATTGAATATTTCATTTACATTACATTATTAAATTAAGAGTAAATTGAGCAAATTTATGTCACATGTGTGTATCGACCTGGTAGCCCTTCGCATTAATTGGTACCCAAGAAGTAGCTGTCAGTTTCAAAAAGGTTGGTGATCCCTGGGTTATACTCTTTGGTCACTTAAAAATATTTTCAATTAAGCTCCTTTTTGTAAGTATAACCCCAAACCTTTTGGGGGGGCTTTGCCCCCCTGAACCCCCCACAGGGGCGCTGGCCCCACACCCCCGCAGGGGGCCTATGTGGCCCCCTTGACCCCTGTGAATTTTTCCTCCTTTTCCATAAAGGCCTGGTCTCATCCCTGGTGTATGAAGAGAGAGAGATAAATGTTGCCAACTAGCACAGACCATAACACTTCCTGGGCGTTTTGGGGCCATTTTGAAGGCCTTAGTGTATTTAAAGGTACTTAGGAACACAAAGAGAGAACTTAGGCACTTGGCTGGAGAACTGTTGATCCATAGCGTAGACGAACTTACAATGCGGCTCAATCACAAAAACAGGAAGCCCCATGTGTTGGAAGCTGGGAAATATAATCTCGACCAATCAGCTTGCTGGATTCACAGCCAATCAGAGAACACTCAAGTCAAGCTGGAGAACAGAACATTTTGGGTAGCATAGTTGAATATAGTGTGCATAAATTTTGAATACTGTACTTTAATCTTTTTAATTTCCCAATGGGAAATCCACGATATTGCGGGGACGCGAAGTAGGAAAAGCGAAGTGGTGGGGGATGACTGTAAATCATGGTCTACAGTCAAATTGATTTTCATTATCTCGCTAGTTCACGCTTCAATTCATGCAGCTTTAGTGGATCGCGTTTGTTTTTGTTTTTTTAAATATTCATTGAATTAAAAAATAAGGAAATTAAAGAAGAATGGGGGGTAAAGTTAAGGAAAACGCCACAAAAAAAGGCCAATTATGCAAAAAAAAAAAACCCAAAAAACAAAAACCAACCCTAAGTCCCCATCAAAATTACAGTGGCGCCTCGGTACTTGACCATAATTTGCTCCAGATGGCTGGCCGAATTCCGATTTGTTCGAATTCTGAATTCGCTTTTCCCATTACAAATAATGTAAATGGTCTTAATCCATTCCATTGTCTTTTGAACAGAAGTTAACGGGACTGTAACTCATACCATAGGTCTACAAATTAAGTGAAATAATTATTGAATACAATACACTATGTTGTGTTCTGTGTTGTGAGAGACTCTGGTTTTGGTGTCTCTCTTTCTCTCTCTCTCACACACACACACACACACACACACACACATCCACACACATCTCCCGTGTGTGATCTTCTAGCCCTTCTATGACGCCAGGAACATTCAGCCGGACCAAAAAATGCAGGACACAGAGTGTAATGAAAACGGATGCACTTTATTCTTCACAGGGAAGGCACTAGAGCACAGGGAAATCGCGGATGCGAAGAAACACAGATATCAAACTAAAACGGTAACTGGTGCAGCATGGACCTGAGAGCCAGAGATCACAGGGAAGAGGGACAATCTTCTAGCACCAGGAGGAACAGTACTAGTCTTTATAGCTCGTGATTAAGTGGAATCAGGTGTGTTGGTTTAGTGCTCCACCCATGTGACAGCAAAGCCCCTCTCCAACGTGCAAAGAAAGTGTGTGTATGTGTGTGTGTGTGTGTGTGAGAGAGAGCGGCCAAAACCAGAGTCTCTCACAACACAGACCATAACACACTAAAATAAAAACCACAGTGCAGCTAAAGCATAACAATAAAGATAAGAATTTTTACCTTTGTCGTGGTGAGCAGTTGGCATACGTAAATGTTGGAGAGGGAGCGAGGTGGAGGATTCCCTTCCATAACAGCTTCATGTAAATCAGCCAAAAGGTGGCTTTTTCTCTTGCTACTTGCTTTGTGGATGACTCTTCTTCAGGATGTCCCTTTCTTTTCTTGAAGAACATTTCTAGCGTGGCTTGTTTCTGCCTTCTTTTCAAAACCTTATGTAAGTGGCTCATGACCTCATCCTTAAAGGTGTCCACAGCCATACATAGTGTCAACAACTTCCGGACTCCCCCAGAACAGCGCTAGCTTTATCAGGGTGATACATAGTATCAACAACTTCCGGACTCCCGGAAAGCGTGCATTTCCCCTCCCTCTCTGTCTTGTTTTTTCTTGTGCTTTTTTAGCGTTTGACTTCTGGATTTTGGTCGACTTCTGGGACAAAAGAAAAAATTCCAGGACTTTTTGGTCGAATTCCATTTTGTTCAACCTCTAATGCGTTCGAGTACCGAGGCTCCACTGCACTTACATTTTTATGTGAGGTGCGCATCTGAGTGCATGCGCGCGTATCTGTGTGCACCTGTGTGTGTGTATTTATATTTTATTTAAATCTGATGCATTACTTTTGAATGTTTGATTATTATAAGCATTTATAGTTTCGAATATGTATTTATTGATATTATATATACACATAAATGTATGTGTACGTAAGTCGGGGGGGGGGGGGGGTGTTGATCCTACTTTGCGGAATTTGGCAGTCGTGGGGGATCTTGGTCCCAATTAACCATGGAAAGTGAGGGATCCCTGTACTGCATTTTTCTTTATTAGATAAAATTTCACAATGATCAGATACAAAACTTCTCATAAAGGAATTTCATGAAGCCCAGTGCAGGTTCAAATGTGTTACAGATACAGCTTATTAAACAATTAATGCATTTCACATCCTCCAACAAGGGCCTCTGCTGCAGTTCGTCCACTAAAGATGACATCATTAACAGAGACGCCGTCAAACGAAGCTCCAATCAGCGCGAGAGGAAGAGCGTGATCCCTGATGTACCGCCTCATCGAATCTGAAAGGACGGAACCAGAATTCTTCTTCTTATGATTATTATTATTAATAATAATATCATTATTATCATGATGATAATTTTTAGTGATGATGGATACTTTTTGTAAAATAACAATTATCTCACCAAGTCGCTTCCAGTGTCCAAGTTGATATTGTGGAATGCAGTTCTGAAAACACACACACACACAGTTTATGTACAGGTCCGAGTTACTCTTATGCATATTGAAATTTTGGCTGGTGTTCTCGAACTTCTGTATTGTTTCAACAGTGGTGATAAAACACTTGTTCTCTCTTCTGCTCTCTCTCTCTCTCTCTCTCTCTCTCGCTCTCTCTCTCACGGGGTTGTGACGGTGAGCTCAATCGGTGATTGCTGGAGGTGAATCATGGTGAATGGTCCAGAGGAACTATAAACACGCGGAATTGAAATGCACTGCAGTGTTTCGATAAAGTGGGAAGAGTTAAGATCAGAAAACTTTAAGTCCATTTTCC